>OZ024904.1:31521302-31898934 GCA_964017125.1 Flabesymbios commensalis | reverse complement strand
GAAAAGCATACTTGCTAAAAACAATTGACTGATAAATGTGACGGTTGATCGTGAGTAGTGAATGTTCAGAACAGTAATTTAGTTGCAGATGAAAAGATTTGCGATCAATTTTCAACATATTGCGCCTACTTCGAGACAATTTTGCGATTGTTTGGCAAAACCATGTTTTATATATCAACTCCCATTGGAATGCATTGCTATCATTTCAAAAGATTGATGCCCTGATATGTTAAGATTTAAAAACTATTACAAAATATAAAAATATAAAATGTATTCAGTCATTGGCCTATACTGATTATTTCTAAAGAAATATCCACATGTGTGTTTTATTTTAACTTTGTTTAACGTCTATACAAAAATAAAATCAAGTTGAAAAGCTATAGTCGAGACCTCATGAGTGAAATTTGGAAACATTCAGAAATCACAAGTCTCCAAGCTGATATAATGTCCACTCATAGTCAAATTAACTATTTTTAAAATGGCCGCCAAGAGATTACCGTAAAAAATATCCTTACGGTGGAAAATTACATAAATCCACTAATTTTACTGATCTATGGATGCATAATTCATTGCTAGTATTATTTTCCTCTTTTTTCTTTCTTCATATTTTTGTGCTGCGCATTTACCAGCTAAACGAGATATAAGAGACGAAATTCCATATTTCTTATTTCGGACATATCCAAAATTTCTGATTTCGGACATGCATCTCCAAAATAAGAAATACGGGAATTTCGTCTCCATTTCACGCTTAATTGGTAAATCCGCAGCGTAAAAATTAAACTTTTGCAGTTCTAGTCTCTGGACATGTAATGTTTACATCATGGTCATTAAGCCAAAATATTTTTTATATATATATATATATATATTTTAGCCCGATTGTGTCGCTTTCATAATGTTTCACCAAAATAAGTTACAGAACTGTTTATTATTGCATCCAGCAGTTCATTTATTTAAAACAGCGGCGGATCCATAGTGAGCCGGCGGGAATTTTTGGACAAATTATAAAAGTGCCCAGATTTGAGTGAAATATTTCAAAATGTGATAAAAGCACCACATTCTGTACAAAGCCATACAATGGTATATTAGGCCTTAAGTTGCAGCAGAGAAAACACTTTTTTGCGAAAAAATACTGTAGATCGTGTATTTGTAAAGTATTTACAAATGTTATAGGCATTGCAGTTACAGATTTTTTTTTATGGAAAATATATTTTACTTAAAAAGTGTATCTGAACATGAACTCGCTCAATAATCTTAGGAAAAACACTGCCATTATTCTTTCCTGTATATAGCCGTCTACTAGCACCTGTATAACTCCTGATAACCAGATGTTTACAAGTAAAATATGCCTTCATTCTTGAAACACTGATATGCATATGGATTTAAATTTCACAAATAACATAACTTTGCAGTCACAACCGCGATACACAACTCGCCCAAGTGACTTGAGAATGTTTGAATGGTTCAGTTATGTAAGGGTTATTACTGGTCTAGCGATATATTGCGCTATGGACAGGTTATGTACATCAAACCTAGTGACTACTCTTTCCAGTCTAGCTACCACGTGCATACATATGAACGAAGTATTTTGTTACCTGTAGATTATCTTAATCAGTTCATTAAAACGATATTTTTATGTTTCAAGGTGATCATACAAGTGTCCTGGATGTTATCTAGGGTATTTTTTAACTTGAAAATTTTTCTATGTATCACCCTTATAGTAAACCTTCATTTTGTCAAATCTAAATAATTTTCACCCACTTAAGTTGTGGATTGCGTCAGGAGACAACTTCAAGTGGGCGAAAATTCTAATTGAATAATTTGGCGGTTAAAGGGTTAAATATGTCCCAAAATTCTGTCTCAGCCACGTTCGGGCTAGATCATAGACCGGTCAATTTGTTAAAACCAACATATTTCAAAGAGAATTATAATTTTAGTACGACTGTTTGAACGCTGCATTAAAAAAACTGAAAACCCCTTTTCTTCGCATTGCAGTAGTTTATTTATGATAAATGAATCTCAACAGTCACTCCTTGAAGATATAGATATAAAACAACAAAGTAGGCATAATTAAGTGACTATCAATATCATGAATTAGACTTATATTTGTTTACAAAAACACATTAATGATTTGATCCGACATTGATTAATTAAGGCCAACTGGACAATACATTCATTTCCACAAAGCAAACATCGTTTTGGGATTAACAAACAATATTATGTAAATACATAGCAAACACATAAATACATAGCAAACATGCCATACATAACACAAAATTTATGATGTAGTTAATATTCAGACCTGTTACCTGAATATTAACTACAAAAGAAAGTGGTTTTATTTGTTATTTTTTCATTTGATTTTTTCCCTTAAGGGACATGGCCAGGTTATGTTATGCTACAGTATGGAATATTTATCGGGAATATGATAAGTCGAGGCTACATATTCTTTCGACTGGTTGTAAATATGTTAGTCACTATCAATAAAATTTACGTCATTTTCGACAACAGCTTTGCAGTCCCGACACAATTAAGGCACATTTATCTGCATCGATTTGTTTCTAATTGCTAACTAATCTTATTATTATGCATAGTAAACTATGACATGCCTAATAAACTAATTAATAAGAATGAAAACTGCAACGTGAACTATGGATATATGTCATTTTAATACCTAGTATCTATTTAGTGTTAATCTATTCTAACCATTTTTTTAATAATGTTTAAAAAAATATTTTCAATAATATACAATTTAGATGACGGAATTATTATCCTATAGACCTACTAGCTTATATTACAGGTCTAGTGAGACTTCGAGAGATGCAACTATCAAGGTGAAGGTAAACGAGAACCATTATGCGGTCACCAAATAATATCGTTTTAAATTGCTCTATCTGCCTTGACAACGTATGTGATCATTGCTTGGTGAAACTTTGTATTTGCATCCATGTTAAATAATCATGAGCCAACACGGGGCATGCCACAAAATACCTCAATGTAGCGTCGGGTAACATCACGTTCAACTTTTGATACAAATTACAGCTCCTAAATATTAAATACCATCCATAAATGTATTTTAATTTCACAGTCACAATGGAGATTTACAAGTGTCAAATGAATATATTTTGCTGGATAGTAGAACTAATTAATCCCATAAAACAGTAACAAAATCTCGACTCCCGCCTTCATCCGCTACATTAATCTATTTAAGTCTTATTTTTTAATTTCCTTTGACGTTTTCATACCCTCAGTACGAGATAATCTTGTTTAAATGTTTTATTATTATTATTTAATTTGTATGTGATGACTAAAAAAGTCCCGATTTCACATTAGTAAATTGGCTATGGGGAAAATAGAACAAATTTATAATTCTATAGAAAGATATACAGCTTTAAAAATACAATGTATTTTACGAACGCAACACTCGCCGGTACGAAATTTGAGTGCACACGGGGTATGCAGGATACTTATTAATATAGAGTCATCTCAACTATGTCTATGGCAGTGTCGTCAATGTAAATAAACGTTTGCAAAGGGTGGGAAATTGGACGCTCTATAAATTATACAATGAACAAGTAAAATAATGATAATTCATAACACCTACCTTGTACGCCCAGTCACAGCGGGCCATGGCCTTGAACAGGAGTACCGGCAATCCTGTTCAGGTTGTCGTACCTATCCTGATCACCAGTAGATCTAATCCACGCTGGTATCCAAACACGGCACGACGTGCAAGCTCCAAAGAAAATTTATAAAACCGGACCATTTTTTAGTTGTCTGGCCCTTTAAGAGTTCTCTCATCTGGGTTCCTGTTCTGCTACAGTGATTTTGTAAGGGACAATCTCAGGGCTGACCAAACATGCATGAGACATTGGTCCAATGCTGGGTTAGTGTTGGTCCAGCGTCGTAGACGATGGGACGACGCTAACCCAACATTGGATGCATATCTCGTATTTGCTTGGTATCTTCTTGAGTGACGATGAAGACATACAACCATGTCCACATTATGTGTCAAATTATATAACTCAACACACTCTTTAGTTTCCAGACAACAACAATCTTTGAATCTACCCAGCAGACACGTGGGCTGTTTAATATTGGTCCAGTATCGCAGACAATGGACCAGCTCTGATTCAATGTGTCAACGTTAAAATGGAAAGTGTACAGTAGATAATGATGCAGATCCCAGTAACACGAGACATCAAGCCAGTGTTGGTTCAATATTGGGCCAGCGTAAATGACGGTGGTTCAACATTGAACCAGCAATGGCTGAATGTCTCGGGTTTTGCTGGGATATATATACAGGTTTATTACAATGTGGGAGGTCCAGCAAAAACGATACATTGAAAGAGGAGCAATTAGATCAATATTATATATATATACATAAGGCAAATACTTAGCTCATTCTGAACCACCTATAATTAAAAGTTTAAATCTTCTAAAAATAACGGGTATATTTAAATTATGTCAATTTAATTTCTACCATACTAATTTACAACAAAATTTACCGGAATATTTCCTAGAATTAAATTTCGCAAGAAAATGTCAAAAATATAACATTAGAAGTATCAATGACCTAAATATAATAACCATTAATCATGAATTTGCTATTAAATTATCTTGTTTAGTATCCCGAAATGCGTTAATTCATCATCGCCCCTTATCAAAGACAATTTTTCAACACATAGTTATTCGGGAGTTTTAATTAATACAAATACTTATTTCATAAACAGCTAGCAATCGCAGTGTTCATGTGTGCAATCGATAAACTTTCATTACATTTAACTGTTAATCTATATATTTTCATAATACTATCTCTTTCTTTTTGATTTTATTTTTGATTTTCTTTTAGTTTCGTTTTGTGGTGTCCTTCCCTTTGCGTTTTAAAGATGGCTAACTGACTGATTTTGTAATTTATTGGCTTTTAGTATTAGTTGTTCATCATATGTTTTTTGAAGAAAAAACGTGCCAGATATTACTTAGTGGGCAACCACACATGCCACATAAGCTCCATCCAAATTTTTGTGGGATGACTGGAATTTTTTTAACCTTGCAAGGCCCCTTAGATAATCAATCATTAATGATAAATATTTTGTCTTCTCTAGTAAAAAAAATCCAAATTCTGACAATTTTTGGCTTTTAATACTAAAAATACAGTTTATCACCCTCCATGGAAGCTGATATGGACACTATTTTTGTGTCCAATATATACACGCCGTTTGTACAGGGAGGTGGGTATATTAGACACCTTAAGAAGACGAGGTGATGTAAAGACGACCGACCACGATACGCGTCTTATGGCACTAGCAGATAACTACATCCTGAAGAATGCTTACAATTGCCTCCGAGGTTTAGATAGTATTGGAATAGAAAATTGGACTACCCATGTTAAAACATCAACTTTTAAGCTGAATCTGGGTTCATCTTGGGAAACACAGACGATAGAAAGAATGTCTGTTTTTATTAATAATGTTAGACAGCAAACTCGACAAAAATTCATTGACGACTGGGTTGAAAAAATGTCAGGTCAGAATCGACAGGCAACTTAGAACATACGGTGACAGGTAAGCGCAATTGGTCGTACGACGTAAATTCAATTATTCAACATCTAAGGTTACCCGAAAATTTATTTGAAAACTTTGTCGCGTGTGATATTTTGAATGTAAAACATAAAACTTTTTTTATTAATGGAGGAAGAGTGGAAGCGAGACATTTCAAATAAGCCTAAATTGAGGAAATATATCACCATTAAAGAAAATTTTGCTATACCAAATTATGTCTCCACTTATAGAAGTATTTTTGCTCAATTTTGTTGTGGAATTTTATCTTTGAGATAAGAAACAGGTCGTAGACAGAGAGTTAGAGATGAGACAACTGGACAGACACGCTCTCTTAAACTGGAAAAGCGTGTCTGTTCAGTTTGCTCATCTGGCGAAGTCGAAGACGAATATCATTTCTTGTTAAAATGTAATATATTTTCTGATATAAGAGCTGACTATATAAACAATATTATGCGTAATAAAGCAGATTTCATTTATTTCAATTTGGAACAAAAATTTACTTTTTTGATCACCAAATGTTGGAGAGGAACACTAAATTTTTTGTGTAAGGCGTGGTCAAAGAGAAAGACCTGTTTATATCTGTAATGTTTGCCTCCTCGGCACACTGTATACGTTTTTATTCGCTATATCCGTGTATAAAGTGACATTGTAGGTCAAATCGGCCCGGCATATTCTATTGTTAATGACCATGATGTTTATGTTGTGTTTGTATATGCATGTCACTATAATAAATAAATACTTACTACTTACATACAACACCTTCTCTTCCTATCTGAAGCTCGCTACATATGTAAGTAATCTGACAGACACAAAATTAATATCTGCGATTGCTCGGCTTCGTCTCAGCTCCCATGATCTAGAAATAGAAAGGGGAAGACATACCAGACCAAAAACTCCTGTAGCTAGTCGCATCTGCCGACAATGTCAGACGAATCAAGTTGACGACAAATTTTATTTCCTGATGCAGTGTAATCTGTTCGAACTCGATAGAAAAGCTCTTCTCTCTGAGGCCGAAAAATATATCACAAACCTCAACACTTTATCAGAAACTGAACAATTTACATCTATCATGCGCAACGAAAACCATACAATTATCAACGCCCTCGCAAAATATACTTATGCGGGTTTTGAAAAAAATAGTAGTTTGAAAACTCCCGAGCCCATTAACTTGGCCAGGTTCAAGGGCGTCTCATAACTTTCATATTATACTTTTTGTAATATATGTTGTGCTCTTCAGTCGTCTTTATGTTACATTACTATGTGGAACAATCACACGTCACCTGGTTCTATGTGATAGTTTGTACTTTCTGAAATTATACATATATATATATTCATTTACTTTCTGTTATTACTAGACCTTAGATTCATGTGAGATTAATTGATCAGGCCGGTTTAGTGGAGTCTGTTACCGGGGAGGCTGCGACAGTAACCCAGGTTCAGTTTTCTGCTATAACCGGTAACATCTTCGAATCTAGCGAACGTGCCTCGGCTGTGCGACGGACAAACAATACTCTCTTTCTTTTTTATTTTAAACATGTTAAATAAAATAATGGCTCATATTATTTTCTTTTTATACATACTCGTACATTTATATAACTCTTAGGTTTCTACGCTTTCCAGAGGGTTTTTTTGCTATATGCAGTAGCTATTTTATCTCTGGTTTTGGTGCGGGAAACAGACATATCATGACAGCGCTGTTCAACTGTATTTGAATTTGTTATGATGCATATTTGAACTACCCTGTACTTGTTTTAGTATGCAATATCATTTGCATATCATGCATATATTCATTTTCATGTGATTTTATGGGACCAGTCCTGTTGTATATAGACCTGTACATATATATTGTATACTGTTTATTTTTAATGACGCATAAGTCTGCATAGACTTCCTGTCATCAAATAAAATATCAATCTATCTATCTGTAAAGTCAGATTAGCAATCAAAAATGTTCAAACTAGTTTTTTCCTCCTGCCAAAGTTACAACATTTATCAAGTATCAAATTTGACCAATCGTTGGCTATATGTTTAGCTGTATATAAATAATTCTAAAAATAACTTCCATATTTCCCCTCATGGAGGGTATATTGGACATGGTGTTCAATAGACCCTCTGTTTTTCCAAAGTATGTTATCTTGTATTAGTTGAAATGCATAAAAAATATAATATAACATTGAACACATTTATAGTCGAATTATTTGATTTGCTTATCTAGGAGTCTTAGGACTACTAGTACGGGGTGGGGTGATACAATAAATCGTTCACTTCATTTTAAAAATTTGATTTTTTGGTCATAATCTAATTGATATAGATATTTCAGAATCTGCTGAAAAGCAACACATTGAGATTAAGGTGACCAGTTATAAACGTCAGTCTGTCGGCATATTCTGAAACAGGTAGGTCATGTTGGCATTATTATGAAAAAAATGTATATACTTATTCAATGAAATGAACGATTTTTTTAACATGTATTTAATAAAAGATGAAGATGAGGCCGAGGCTCCCCACAATATTGAATCTTTACGTATGAGCAGGGAGGAAACATTTTTGTTTCTTCGAAACTTGAATGCCAGAGCGGGGTTCGAACCAGCGATCTCAGACTTTCCAAGCAGGCAGCTTTTTAACCACTGTACCCCCGCCCGATCAATGCTCAAACTTCTGCCACTGCATGCTTTTGAATGATTCACCAGGTGACGCCGTAGCAGTAGCGTCAAATTATGAATAGGTCCACTTTTATTCAGCATGGTGTTTGGTTGCCTGGCAAGCTAGGCCAATTTCATTTAGCGCCGGGAAGAGGCCAAGGTCCGTAGACACGTGTCTTACTATCTCCATGATTAGGGCGACGAGTTGTTTTCCGGGTCAAGTCATAGGAAGTGCGTCAGAGGGGAACTACATATATAAAGGCACAGTAGGCCCTTGTCTGCTGATTTTAGCCATGAAAAACATAACAGGTGTAAAATAAAGCTGAAATTGTATACAGCGGCCCTATAGACATCTCTGGTATCACACAAAAAGTCGCCGTGAATTTGCTGGCGCGTTTTTCATAAATCGCAAAAACTAAAAAATGACCACCAATTTTGTTTTGCGGTATTTTTAAGCGGTCATAAAAAGTAAAATAAAGCACTTGGAGGGTTGATTTTGAGGCAAAATCAATAATTTTGTTTTGACTTCTCAATATGGCCATAAGTAAGAAAATGTCCATAGACTAGAATTGCGGAAGTCTTTTAAATTTTGGGTCGCTGTGGTAACGTAGCAAGTGTGCCAAAAGCCCCATTTATCAGTATTTCTTATTTTGGACAATAAATTTCGTCCTTATTTCCCGCTTAACTGGTAAATGCGCAACTCAATTATTTCTAGTCTATGTACATGTTCACATCTTTGGCAATATTAGGAAGCCAATATAAAAATACTGATTCTTTGATAATTTTAGCCGGATTGTTTCGCTTTATTATGATGTCAAGATATTGCAACATTGTGGCCCTCGCGATAGCTGTTATTTTAACATGGCATTAATCTGTCAGTCAGGATATGACATTTTAATATCAGCCTATAGAATTAAATTGTAGAGATAATAATGTGTATGTTATGTTAATATTATAACGTCAGGATATGGTGTTATATTGACAAGATATACACGTATGTTGTGTTCACATCCCAATACATGGCATTCTAGTAACATGCTTTCGATTAATATTGTTTATGATTCAGCATAATAAATTCATTACATAACAATAAAATGTAATCAGTTACATGCTAGCATTACAGTTCCAGTATATTACGATATCAGAACTGAATATGATACTATGTCCTCATTATTTAGCATTTTAATATGATGACAGCTCAATATTATGTAAGGATAAGACATTATAATTGTTGCCTTCGCGACACTCTATGATACTACAATTTCATGATATGGGATTAAAATGCATTATTGCATTATAATATCAGGATATTACATGATAATATAATTATTATTGCAATATGGTATCAGGATTTGGCATTATGTTGCCAGAAACACTGCATTATAATGTCAGTATAGGGGGCCTATACATTTTGACGTCACAATGTGGCATCTAATGCTATACGATCCCATGAGGCTTATTTAGCCTCTCGATGCTATTGCGATGCACAGATTTGGACATCGCCAGGGTAGCGTCACCATGCACCTATGGCTCGGGACATCAAAAAAAATTCAATGCATGCATTGAAATTGTCTCCCGATATTTCGACGCCAAATACCATTGGCGATATATCGCCGAACAGCGCCTAGTAGTCGACAAACATTCGGCGATGTACACCATGGTTTAACATGTCGCAGACACACCGGTGACACATCAGCGACACATCGGTGACACATGGGCCATTTTCAAAATATTTGAGCAAAAACGGCAAAGATGTCTTCATAATTTTTTCAAAAAGTGTGCATTATTTCATTATTGTTATCATTTAATCAGTTAAAGACATGTAATTAGAACTCGTATTTTTTAACAAGCATTCATCTTGGAAAATCAATTTTTTATTCGATATGTATCCTTGATTTGTCTTCACCATGAGGTGTCCAAAATGGGTTTGCGATTTTTTGAAAACTTGTTAATGTCATATAATTACGTTATTGCAATTCATGACAGGTTGGCCCTATTTCTAAGATGTCTTTTCTTGATAATAAAATAAAATATGTATAAAAACGTTGACTGAATCACCAGTTATTCAATATTGAGCAGTGGTCCAAGTTTTGGAATGCAAATGTCTTTACCAAGAACCCATAAGGCCTATTATTTCTGCAAGTATTCACCAGATGGCTCTAGCACGTAAATTCCCGGATCTAGTCAACTATTTTTTTCTTGAAGTAAACAAGATTTGATTTATGAACAAAGATAAATGCAATATAAGTGTAAATAGGATGTCACAAATAAAATGTCACAACAATAGGATGTCTTTACCGTGTGTCTACTAACATTGGTTGAAAAATTTAATAGCTGTTCTAGATTATTCTTGTCATCAGTACATGAAGAAAACAACGCTGTGAAGGCAAAAATATGCACATATCTTGTAAAATGTTTATAGTGTGTCTTTACCGTTATAATGATTTGTCTTTACCATTAAAATGGTAAAGACAAATACTATTCTAAAAGGTGAGTTATGTGGTTGTTCAATGTCCCTTCAGTCATAAGGTGTGGAAGTCTGCATACAATTATACTGAAAACCAGGCCTGCTATATAAAGCTTATATCACCTATTTACCATTACAGCAACATCTTTACCGTTACAAAACCGTCTTTACCGTTTAATGTTCTGTCTTTACCGTTATAAAATTGCCTACTATTCAAGCCATACCGGTAAAGCCAAAGAAAGATTTCTATTAATGTCTCTAAAAGTGCTAATATATAACATGCTGCTTGGATATTGCACACTGATGCTTGGCATAGTATTCTATATGCGTACATAACATTTAAATTCACAAAATTAGAATTATTTATTCCTAAAATGTCTTTACCGTTATTGCTCAATTTTTGTGAAAATGGCCCACATCGGCGATGCATATTCGAAGTGATAATATCGCCAATAGTTTGGTGATTCGTCGCCGATGCTCGCCGATTTTCCCGAGCTACTTGGCGAAGCATCGGCGGTGCTACGGCGATGTTTTGCTGAGCGTTAGAAATCTCTTTTCTGATCGGTCACCGATGATCACTATCATAACACATTAAAAGTAAAAGCTTGGAATGCGTGTGATTGTGTGTGATTGCTGCCAGGTATTAACAATATTATTTCTAAAACCTATAAATAAATTGTGTCATGACCTGCTCCCAAGGTTTATCTTTTTTTAACGCGCGGCGCGGCGCGGCGTTCGATGGGGTCGCACCTACTGATTTTTTTCGGCGCCGCGCAGCGCGGCACGGCACAGCGCGTATGGTGGGGCGCAAAGTATTTTATTGTGAGGATAATAAAGAACACATTTTATATGCGAGAGCATTTTTATATAACTAGTAAATCAATCAGGATCAACTAAACTAATTATTGTGACATGTATTTTAATATAACCTCGTGTTAAATTATTGGTCATTACATTGGTTATTTTGTATGATTTTTGTATATATGTAGTAGCGTAAGCAAATAAACAAATAAAGTATCGCGCAGATTTAAAGCTAAACTAATACTGAGTGAAAAATACTAAAATCTTCAGTGAATCATTGAAATAGATTATGCGTGTGGTCAGATAATAACAAATTACATGTTGTTTTACTTTTAGAATTGGCGGTGTTGTACTGTTATGCCAAAGCTAGAAAACTGTCACTGTCAACACAACCATACCCCCCCCCCCCCCCTCCTCTCCCACTGCTCTCCGTTACATCACACGTCTTTACTGTTTAATAACACCTTGTATCCCCTGTCATGTCATTGACATAATTTAGTGCTTTATCAAATTTAACTTATTGATAGGAATTTCATGATCGAATATATAATTTTATATTAGGTCTGTAATATTTCTATTGTGATATAATTGTTTTGGTAATTCGAATGGTAAACACATGAAAAAAAAATACAAAGACAGATTCAGACTCAGACAGAAGAATAATTTACTTTATAGGACTTAGATGGTAGAGCTAAGCCACCCCTTATTCATCTACCTCTTGCTTGCCGAAAAACAAAGATTTGATTTGATTATTTTGCCAAATTAAATCGATGAAACATATCAAAACGCTTGGTGTATTGGGTACATATCATCATATAATATCAATAGAATTGATAAGTATTATGAAAAAAAATTCGCCTCCATAATTGACCGCTAATTAATATCGTGTATGTACTGTGTATAGGCCTATTGCTACTAAAGTATTCAACAGCTCCCGTGTCAATAACTAAAATTATAAATTAAACGATTCACTTTACACGTAAACATTAAATTTATATAAAGATATCATTTTCTTCGAATTTCAAATAGTGGGAGTGTTCTATAGGGGACTACCCGCAATTAAATAATATTTAAGCATAAATTTATGGAAATATTTGACTTTGGGACTTAAAGTGCTCCATAAAAGCATAACCACCCCTGGTGAGTATGAAACAATCACCAATACTGGCTCAATACTGGGCGAACGTGGCAAACGCTGACAACACTGAAACAACACGGCATGAATATTCAGAGAGCAACGACAGGTCTGGTGTTTTTAACACCCCACACCCCTCTGTGACAGGCCTGTGCAAGCTTCACAATAACTTATCCCCCCTCCACTACAATGTGACGCTCTTGCATTTGTGTTGAGATTTTTGAGAAAATTAAAAAGTTCAATACCTTTTTTAATTCCACTGACTTTTTAATAATTCCAATTCAATTCCAATTCCTCAAGAATTAATTCCCATTCCCATTCCAATTCCTGGAATTAGACTTGGAATTAGGTTTAATTCCAGGTCAATTCCGGAATTGAACCCAGGTCTGATATATAGATAATAGACTATTATCAATTACTTGACCATTTATATATATATTACTATTACTTTTATTTTTTCGCGACCATTACTATTATAGTGATATTGCTGCTATTACTTATTACATATTACTATTACCCCATCCTTGCTCTCAACAAGGCTCCATACCATCGCCATCACGTCGTCAAGACATCGCCACGACATCACCATTACACCCCGACACATCGCCGAAGGATCACCGACCGTCATCGATTCTAAAAGTACATCGGCAACCGTTAGACGATGTAGCGCCGATTATTTCCCGGTGATGCTTCCCGGAAGGTTCGTCAATACATCGCTTGTGAGTTTTCTCGTGGGACCAAACGTTCGACATCGGCACCCATCGCCACCCGAGCACGTTTTTTTCATCGCCAGTACATCGCCATGCATTTTGGGCGTCGTGGGACGTAGCATTATTGTTAGGATAGGAAACTATATTTTCGGTAATTAGTATTATAATATCACAATATTATATAATACTATTTTTGACCCGTGTTTCACGCGGGAAAAGCTAGTCAGTAGGCTTTACCGGCATAAACATACAATTATATACATTTTAAAATGAGCCACCTCACTTGCACAAAACTAATAACTGGAAAGACGTTGATTTCAATGCAAATGTTTTGGCGGGAAATATAAATATAGTTATAATAACTATATTTCTATTTCCACCTAAAACATTTGCAATCGCCATTCCCCCCCCCCAAAAAAAAAACATTAACAACAACAACATTTGGCTCCTTCTACATTGTCAATAGGTTATTAACAATGTGGAAGGAGCCAAATCAGTTAGTTAGGACTAAGTTAAAGAATTATGTTTTCCATTCGATATTGAGATTTTGCCCTGGTCATATTTAAATCTGTAGAATTAAAAAAACGTTGATTACTGTGTGATTATAATTAGGCCCTGGCATAAAAACATGTGTGATTAGAGCCCGATAAAGAAAAGTGTATGAATATAAAACAGCCTACTAACCATGTTAGCGTATGTATACTTGTTGTTGTAGTTAACCCATGTTATAGCGAAGTGTGGGAGAAAGTTTTGCCGATGGCCCAATATTAAGAGGATAGCCTAACATTAAACCAACATTGTTTTAATGTATCGTGTTTGCTGGGAAGCAAGACACAGCTGCCATCATACCAGTGCGGTGATTACCCAATGCAGGGTTAAAGTTGGGCCAGCATCTGTTGTATCAGTGTAGCCCAGCAAACAGGACACTTTGAAACAATCATTGTCTAAGCGCTCCGTGTTTGCTGGGAGGCTACTTCCCAGTCAGTACGATACACAGGCGCGGTGCTGGGCTATCGTCTGCGGCGCTATCGTCTGTGACAACTTATCCCCCCTCCACTACAATGTGACGCTCTTGCATTTGTGTTGAGATTTTTGTGAAAAATAAAAAGTTCAATACCTTTTTTAATTCCACTGACTTTTTAATAATTCCAATTCAATTCCAATTCCTCAAGAATTAATTCCCATTCCCATTCCAATTCCTGGAATTAGACTTGGAATTAGGTTTAATTCCAGGTCAATTCCGGAATTGAACACAGGTCTGATATATAGATAATAGACTATTATCAATTACTTGACCATTAATATATCTATTACTATTACTTTTATTTTTTCGCGACCATTACTATTATAGTGATATTGCTGCTATTACTTATTACATATTACTATTACCCCATCCTTGCTCTCAACAAGGCTCCATACCATCGCCATCACGTCGTCAAGACATCGCCACGACATCACCATTACACCCCGACACATCGCCGAAGGATCACCGACCGTCATCGATTCTAAAAGTACATCGGCAACCGTTAGACGATGTAGCGCCGATCATTCCCCGGTGATGCTTCCCGGAAGGTTCGTCAATACATCGCTTGTGAGTTTTCTCGTGGGACCAAACGTTCGACATCGGCACCCATCGCCACCCGAGCACGTTTTTTTCATCGCCAGTACATCGCCATGCATTTTGGGCGTCGTGGGACGTAGCATTATTGTTAGGATAGGAAACTATATTTTCGGTAATTAGTATTATAATATCACAATATTATATAATACTATTTTTGACCCGTGTTTCACGCGGAAAAAGCTAGTCAGTAGGCTTTACCGGCATAAACATACAATTATATACATTTTAAAATGAGCCACCTCACTTGCACAAAACTAATAACTGGAAAGACGTTGATTTCAATGCAAATGTTTTGGCGGGAAATATAAATATAGTTATAATAACTATATTTCTATTTCCACCTAAAACATTTGCAATCGCCATTCCCCCCCCCCCAAAAAAAACAACAACAACAACAACATTTGGCTCCTTCTACATTGTCAATAGGTTATTAACAATGTGGAAGGAGCCAAATCAGTTAGTTAGGACTAAGTTAAAGAATTATGTTTTCCATTCGATATTGAGATTTTGCCCTGGTCATATTTAAATCTGTAGAATTAAAAAAACGTTGATTACTGTGTGATTATAATTAGGCCCTGGCATAAAAACATGTGTGATTAGAGCCCGATAAAGAAAAGTGTATGAATATAAAACAGCCTACTAACCATGTTAGCGTATGTATACTTGTTCTGGTAGTTAACCCATGTTATAGCGAAGTGTGGGAGAAAGTTTTGCCGATGGCCCAACATTAAGAGGATAGCCTAACATTAAACCAACATTGTTTTAATGTACCGTGTTTGCTGGGAAGCAAGACACAGCTGCCATCATACCAGTGCGGTGATTACCCAATGCAGGGTTAAAGTTGGGCCAGCATCTGTTGTATCAGTGTAGCCCAGCAAACAGGACACTTTGAAACAATCATTGTCTAAGCGCTCCGTGTTTGCTGGGAGGCTACTTCCCAGTCAGTACGATACACAGGCGCGGTGCTGGGCTATCGTCTGCGGCGCTATCGTCTGTGACAACATTGTACCGGCATTGGGTGATATATCGTGTGTATACGGTACACTGTATAGCGACGGTCCAGCATTGAATCGCCATCGGATTAATCTACTGTGCTGAATTGTAGTGGACACAAACATCAGCTAAAAATAAAAGCCATAACTAAATTTCAAAGTTTTGCGTGAGGTATAAAGAGGGTGGCGGGAAATAACGATTTTGTCAGGGGGTAAAACATATTTTATCAATAATTGAAGCAAATACAAAAAGTAATTGAGGCTTCTCTTGCGGGGAAAAAAAAGTAAAAATAATTGTTGATTGACATGTAGCCTAAACAAAGTGATATTTGGTATTGCTGCACATAAATCTTTATCATGATTATACATAAAGTTGTAAAAGTCATGACAACTTATTTAGCAGATTAAATTGGTTGGTTGCGATAACATATTCTTGGTTAGCCTGATTTATTAAAAAGTTGTTCATGCCACTACTGATGCCATAGAAAAGAACATGAACAGTAAAATTCATTATTATTACTCAGAAAAACCCCACATAAAATACGACTAGAAACAGTGTATAGTGGGCATTCGAAATAAAATGAGAGGTTGTCTCTGGGAGTCTACATTCACAGTTGTTGTTCTGTATGATATCCATATTGATTAAATGTTATCGCAATTTGCTGCAAATTATCCAAAAGCCAAAATTGTATTTACTCTCCTTAATATGTCCATGAGATGTGAACATGTCCATGGACTAGAATTGCAGAAGTCTTTTAAATTTTGGGTTGCTGTGGCAGCGTATAGCAAGTGTGCCGAAAAGCCAGTTGATCAGTTATTTTTATTTTGGACACGTAGGTCTGAATTTAAATCTCGTCCTTTTCATCTTTTAACTGATAAATGCGCAGCATATTTTTTTAAAAAATTGCGCAATTTTAGTCTATGGACATAACATCAAGAAGCCAAAATAAAAATGATGATTTTGGCCTGATAGTGGCGCTTCAATTCATTGACATTGAGGACATGGCTGCAGTGTTTCCAGTTAGAATAGGTCACGTAGCCTATTTTATAGTCGGATTCTTAACCGTGGTGAATGATTTTTTTTCGCTGATTTATCAGTCAATTCTCAACCAAATGTCATGAAATTTTACAAGCACATTTTTCTGGTATTGTGGAAAATAGTGTACATTTTGAAAGTTAGTCTATTATGTGTAGTGAATAAAAAATTCGCCCTCTAAAAACCCAGTAACTTCGTCTCAGAATTTCATTACACGTATGTCATTTTTTTCTAACTTAGAACTGAAATAGTGTAGACCCTATACCTTCTACAACTTCGTCGTCGCATGATTAGACAATAGGGCCTATAGTGTATGAAAAATGTAAATTAGTTCCGAATTGACTTAGAAATCCGCGAAATTCATTCACCCTGATTAATGGATTAAAGTCACTGGGTGCTAAGCCTTATCCTTGAATACGTGGTGAGACTGGTAGGGCCCCGAGTGGGCGATAGCCTTCGCTCTACGAGGGGCGGCTTCAGTGGGAGCAGAGATTGTTTATGTATTAGTGTAGCCTACTACAATCTCTGGTATAGGGCGTGGGAAGCTTTTTTCATATTGGTCCGGGTCTTTCAGAGTCCATAAGTTAAATTAGCCATAGGACAGTTAGTTTATCCATGTAAAAAATAGGAGTGCCACACTACATAGAATTATAGTTTATCCATTGAAAAAACCAGGCCGTTACAGAAATAGGCTACAGGAGGCATTTAACAAATATATGATCTACATGTTTTCATAGAAACTGTTTCCCATTATATTGAATGGTATTATATGCGTGGGCATCATGAAACTTATATATCTTATAGCTACTTATGTGACGTCACAAGACTGGGTGGAACAGTGACTTCACAGAGCTATAATATATTGTGACGTCACCAATACAGAGCTCTCAAATGTATCAGGCTACATCAGTATGTATGCACATGTACAGATGTAAAGGTTGTCCCTCTATACTAGTACATGTAGTAGACCATCACTCAGACCTGGTTGACCTATAACATAGAGCGTACAGTATTCTTATAGTTTTAGCTTTTACATGTGACCATGTTAGAATGTAGGCATTATGTCCAGTAGGACTGTAGGCTACCGGTAGTAGTTCTATTATACACTAGACCTATTTTTGGTAAATCTAGAGGGCCTACATTCTTCAGTTTATTGGGAGGACTTATGTTTTTAGTGTTTCTAACGTTTACTGTGACTGTGTAGTGTCTAACGTTAGACCATTTTACATAGTCTACATTAACAGATTAATTACATAAAACTAGGGCTAGGTCAGGTATTCTGTGCTTGCTAAAAGTCCGAAAATACAAATAAGACTAGCTCTAGGTCCGCGCTAGTCTGTATTGCCTAGTAGGCTACATACTACATAGGCCTACAATATTCCATTCTGCACGCAAACAAGATAGGTCTACATGGTCCTTATGTCATTATATGCCTACTGTAGTAGGCCTAGCAGAAACATGGACATTGTAATATTGTTGGGATCATGGTTCTGTGACTATGATGGCTAGACTAGCCTATCAACTAGATAGTAGCCTAAGGCCTAGCCCTAGTAGTCAAGGGATAGGCCTAGTCTGTCTGGATAGACTGGGCAGCCTACTTTAGGCTTATGATCTTATAAGTTATCAGTCAGAGAAACATTGGCTATACATGGTCTGTGTAGACATGTAAGGTTAGTCTAGTAAAGATAAATTCACATTGGCTATATGCCTAGGCCAGTCATGATCACATCTTCTCTAGCGTGTTGGGTAGGCGCCATACGAATCATAGACTTAATATAAGGCTAATAGATAAACTTTGGTCTGCAGGTTGTTGGCGGACCCGACTCCTTCAACCTGTGCTCAGCGAATTGTGACGACTCAACGCCTACTTTAGGTCGTCATGATTCGCTGAGTAGACTAAACATTGTGGGCACACAATGCAATGGCACGCATGCACAAATGGTCAACTTCCACAGGAGTGGGTTCTGCCGCAATGTAAATATTTATGGATCAGTGAAGCATAGCAAGACATCTTACAAAATATGATTTACATGAATAGAACCAGATATTATGGTAGGCCCCTACACTAAACAATCTCTGATAGAACTATAGGAAGAATTCAGTGTTGGAGACTAAGCCTATATAACCTATATGTCCCCTATGTATCTGTATAGGCTGTACAGTGTCTGGGGTGTAGGCCTAATGTCCTAATATGAGCAGGTGAGTAAGGTTTACAACACCATATTATCATGATTAGGGGGCCTATGCAGTTTAGAAATACATGTTCTCTTGTGCCACCCAGTGACACTTTGTTGGCTATTATTATTAGGCCAATGTGGCTGAATCACGTGTAAATAAAATATGGTCTTATAGTCAAGCCTATGATGTATCAGGGGCGGATCCAGGATTTGAAAAAGGAGGGGCGTAGGGGGATCGCCCCCAAGATTTTTCTGGCATATTTAGTCCAATTCACGTAGGCCTAGTTGAGTATTCAACTCACCGGCTGACGCACGGAGTGCAGCGGTATCGTGAGGTGACAGCTTCAACTAAATGTAGTAGATTTTGAAAACAATGACGCAAAAAGAGTGGGCGTGCGCCTCCCCCCCTTTGGATCCGCGCCTGCCTTTTGATATCCCATTAAAGCGCTCATAATATCTAAATATTGTAGGCTATGTCAGGATGTCTGTCTCCTGAGTCCTGCCTGGCACTGCTTGTCTGTGACACACGACCAAGCCATGCATGCCAAGCTTAATGCATGCCAGTTCAGCCGAATGCAAAGCCAGAAGACGGACCAAAATCGCACATAGGTCATGTACATTTTTAGCCATTTTTCAGTAAAGCAGCGGCAGTTACCTGATCAACAGGCTGATTCTGCCCCTGAGTAGTCCAGCTATGTGAAAATAATAGTGACTTAAATACCCTTTCCAGGTGACACCTGACCCTCAACCACGTCTGGTTTATTAAGGTCATTGTACATTAGGCCCTATGTGAGTTGTCCAGGACAGCAAATATTGATAACATCTGCCCTGCTTCCACAGAACAGTAAATTTTGCAATTTTAAGCTATAATACTGTACGTCGTTTTTTGTACAATCATGGCAATATCGCGACAGAAAGAAGCCCAAAGTCGAGAATAGGCCCCTATGCCCTATACTTAGCTCTACTTTTATCAAATGACTTCAAGGGTTCTAAGTTATAGTGCACAATTCTCTAGACAACACTACACTCTCTAGTTCTTTGCACAGTTTGGAGCATGTTGCCATCTTTAATCTTTTTTCGCCAAATGTTTTTTTGTCACCCTGATAACTTCAAAGCCGCTTATCCGATACACTCAATATTCAACCTACTGCATGCTAGTATTAATTCCTTGAGTCCGCAATCTATGAGAATTGACTAAATCCAAAATGGCCGTCATGTTTTCAAGATATTATCCATTTCACCATAACTTTGAAAATAATGAACACAAAGACATACATAATATATCGATTTTTATTGTTTATAAAGCGAGAAAACTGATACCCCTTTATAGGCCTATATTGAGTTTAAACTATAAAATATAAAAATAGCATCAAATATCTGCTAGGCCTACGTGGCCGGGAAGTTGTGTGCTCGGCTACGAACGGAATTTAGGATACTGTGTTCTGATACATCTCACCAAGCTGATTTCTTTGAAACTAGAAGGCCAGAGTGGGGTTCGAACCCGCGATATCCGACTTTCCAAACAGACAGCTTTCACCACTGCACCGGGATCCCCGCCCTTTTGAATAGACACAATGTCGGGATAGCATATAAGTTTTTAAAAACCTGTCTGTCACTGTCTAAAATTAGGAAAATCCTGCTTTTTGCACAGCACGCTCATCTACGCATAATGTGCGAAACTAATGTGTGACCCTTGAATATACAGTACATGCCAGTACCCCTTTATATTATATACCGAATTTGTAACCCCATGAATAGGCCTATACAGAAATAGGTACAGTTCTAAAGCACGAAAAATTATCCTGTCCCAGCTTAGTCATAATTTATTATGTGCATGAAGTGTTGCAATGTCCCATTCGTTATTTTATTCACTAATTCACCCATTCATTTACCCCTCTCCTTTGATATATATTATCAACAAATTTCTGAAATATTCTTTAATTAAATACCTTTTTTACATTGAGTAAACATTATCTTTAATGGAAGGAGATAGCATTCAAAAGTAACGTTAGTTACTAAAGTTACATTCTGGCACAAAGTAAACATCCGTCCGCAAACTAATTATTAAACGTCAATATCACATTTTCGAACCTCCAGTAGAGTCGTGACAATCACAATCAAACATGAAGTTATATAATCATAATATTAAAGGCCATGTCTCACTACAACGTTTTTGTCCAACGTCCCAGCTGCGTTCGTGAAAAAATCTTTTCAGAGCAGAACGTTTCAAAAAGTTGCAAAAATCTTCCCATCCGCTGACCTGATTGCGTCCATGTACAGTCCTCCCGCCGTTCACGACGTCATTCTACCTTTCATGTACCGCCCAGGCAATGTTTCTACTGCGTCCTACAACATTCAGCGACCTTCAGCCGCCCGTCCATGTACAGTCCTCTGCGTTCTTCTACCGTCCGTCTAGCGTGTGGGGTGTGCTGTTTCGTGATGCGAGGGGAGATTCGATGTAAGAGCTCATCGAACATTTCTGGAGGCATCCTCACGAAGTTGATGAAGGCAGCCTCAACCTCTTGCCTTAGCTCTACCATCAGCTGAGCGTACAGACCAAACTGAGGGCGACGCAGCATCCAGGGCCTGGTCCAGCAGATTCGACGACGTCGCCTCCTTCGTTCCTTCATGTACAGCCTACAGTATAGGTAAGAAAAAGGTACATGTTTATAGTCTGATATCAAGTATTTCATCCGACTTTTACATATTTACCCCCTGGTCACGGGAACTGTTCATTCGTGTGCCATCTCAACTCCACAGCCATTTCGTCGCATTGAACTTATCATACACATTGCCATCTCTGTCCTACCAGGAACTCATTTTCATCTGAGTCAAGTGAAGCATTTGAGGGTTAAGTGCCTTAACCAAGGACACAACATCGAAACAATGTCCCAATATTGAGAGGGGAGAAAGTTTACATGATATGTTGTAGGACGCAGTAGAAACCGCACGACAGGCAGCGACATTGACAAAGCTCCGCGCTCTAACCATGCTAACCATTGCGCCATGTCCCTCTCTAGGTACATGGCTAGATAGGCATATTTCTTGTCAACTTCATTCTGCAGAACAGCCAACATGCACTTGGGGTTCACTTTAATAGGCTTCCATGTCGGTTGAGCTCATGTGAGCAAGTGAGGAGTATCTCAGAGGAATCTCCTTTTATAGGACAGTACAAGATCTGTACTCGGGTCCGTACTGGAACGCTTATAGGTCGGCAGAAGGGCGGCAAAGACGCAGGAGAACGGTAAATGAATGCCAATCAACGCTTGACGCTGGCAGAGCGCAGCAAGAACGGTACATGGACTGTATGAGGACACTTGGGGAGCGTTTGGAGGGCGCTCGCTGGATTCCACCGTGCATCGTGCGCCCGGCTGCGTTTTCATCCCGACACCCCCCTCCCCCCGTTATTGACCTCTAACGACCATCTACCGTCTAGAACGCTCACAGAACGCTCATTGGGTCTTCCATCAAGAACGTTGGAGAACGGTGCAAACTTTTTGACATGTCAAAAAATCTGCGTGACCCTCTGCGTTCTCCGACGACCCCCGACGACCTACAACGGTCATCTAGCGTCCCTCCTCTGTCCTCCAACGTTCGTCTGCGTTCTGTCCCTTTTTCATGAACGTTAGACGACTTTTGTCCAGAACGTTGTAGTGAGACAGGGCTTTAAGTATGCTGCCACAATAAACACACGTAATTTTTTTTTTTAATTTTAGCAATCAAAGAATGTTATATGCCTGAACTTATTAAAATGTTATGTATGTGTATCACTCCGAGAACATTCAACTTGATTTACTTTATTTATATTTAGAATGTTTCTGAGAGGGCTCCTCAAGGCCCAGTTCTTAAAAAAAGGCTTCGACTCTGCACGTACTTTGGCTTCACGTTTCACGTTGCCATTGCGTAATATGACTACATCTCTATATATATCTTGTATTATTTATCAGTCTAATATTGAGAAATCATTAAATTAAATGTACTAATAACAGTTTATATGAGCTTATTGTCATAACGTTACTGCTGTTGGATAAAATATAACTTCAAGGTAATGACTTTACACAATCAGATGATCATAGGTATAATAGCTCTTTAAAAACTAACAATTAGACAATAATTTATTTTAATTTCATATTAGCTCATTCAATTATCATTGAAATTGTATTATGCACCTTTACTTATTACGAATAATAAGTGTAATAAATTAATTTGATTTATTGTAAGAGGGCAATAACTCCAACGCTGAACTCAAGGTCAGACCCATACACGCTTAAGGTCGTCTTAACTTCAAACACACATCAGGCCGGGAGCATCCCAATAAGAATCTTAAATCTATCTTAACTTTCTCGTATTTTCATTAGAAAAAAATTGATTTATTTTAACTTTTCTATGAAAAATGAGAGAGAGAGCTAGGATAATCTTAATTTTCATTCCGGAAATTTCACAAAAGCAATGCAAGACCTACTGCCGCCTTTAGACATCACCATATACCGATGTTAGTTTGAGCACTACAATTTTTTTTGGATCATATACCGATATAGTATTATACTATAAATTGCATGACTAAATGTCAGAATTTAGATAACTTTCGTAATAATTGTTTTCTGTACTATGTGCTATACGCTGGCAGCCATCTTGAATTTCGTCATTTCGGACTTTTTTCCGACCTAGAAAAAGATGTAAACCCTTTTTTCTTAATCTTCATATATTTTGCTTCAGAATCAAGTGAAAAATCAATTTTAACAGACAAAACGCACTAAAGTGTTTTATATGACATATGAGCCTACACTATAGTCTCTGTCTCATAATATTACTTGATAAATACATGTACAAATTGATTATCTGTTAAAACTATAATTAATTTATTTATTTGCAAAGTGCGGAGGAGAGCCTTCGCGGGTGTTTACATGGTAAACACTTCTAATTGTACCAGGAGAATGTACAAGCACAATGATTATCGTTATGCATGTGCAGCTTGGTCATTCTGTTGATTGACAACAGATGAATACGTTTTAGTCTTAATTTACTAGGTAAAAGAGAAATAAGAATGAGATTTAATTTTATACATCGATGTCCAAAACAAGAAATACAGGAATAACATTATATATTATTCGTATTTTTCTTAAGATTTATACATATATATAATAATTACTATGAAAAAGAGAAATTAAAATGAGATTTAATTTTATACATCGATGTCCAATATAAGAAATACAGCAATAAAATAATATATTATTCGTATTTTTCTTAAGACTTATATGTATATGCGTATCAATCACTTTAAGCATATCATGATAACAGTGAGTAGTAATTGTTTTCTCTGGAAAAGCTTAAAAACCTATCAAATATTTGAAAATTGATCTGCTTATATGGATTTGACCTATGTTTAAAACAAAGTAGTAAAACATTTAGTACAGCACTAAAACATAACAGATATATATGTCTAGATCTGAGCCCTTGGAAATGATTCTCTTCACATCTTTAAAACATATCATAGCTCAATTTCACGAATTTATAATAGGCCCTTTTCTTCGTATGTTCATTTATTAGCTCCATAAAGAAAATAAAAATAAATTAGTTTTGTCTTAATGATATAGGGTCTAATAAACACCTCAAATTTCCTCGTTCAGTAATCGATCTGATTAAAACCTGTGCAACATAATTATATAGGCCCAGGCATATATCATGTATATGGTAGCGTTTACTTTCGCTCTCAGCGTACTTAACGTCACTTTATTATGAGCACACACTTTTAGGTATCGGGATCTAGGCTGTGCTGGGCCAACGTCTCAGTCTTTGTCTGTGTCATTTATACAGTGGGCAGCCACATACTGTGTATCCGGCGACACACACACTATCAGCATAATCAGATCAATGTAGAAATATTGCCTGATCATACCAGGATCACTTTCTGGCATGAGTAGGTCATGTGAAGAGCATTGTACGATTATCAACACTACAACAGCTCCGAGTAACAGATCTAGAGAGTTAAGATCTATCTATGGCGGAGGACAAATCAGCCTTTGAACCCAGATTGATTAGTGTGGATAAACTGAGAGTGCAACCAAGAAGCCAGTTAAATATATTAGCCTTGTCCTCAGAGAGGTAAGATTTACTCAGTATAATGTAATAGCGTAGATATTTTATGGCGATTTAAATGGGATTTATTGGGATTTATACCTCATTTACATAAATCAGATAATAAACACGTTACGGGTACGTTACTATTTAAAAGCGATTCATCATCAGAGTAGACGTTTCCATTTGAGAGTAGTCAATGTATTTTTCTAAGTTTTTTCTTCTGCTTACAAGGGACAATGACCGAATTCTGTTTCAATGTTGGGCCGATAACTGCGTCGTTGTTATAAAAAAGATCACCTGTATTAACCATTTCAAGTCTGAATTTACCATTGTTATCTTCATCCACTACAAGCCGGAAATTGCTGTCGCAATTCTCGACTTGTAGTGGATGAATATGACTTGAAGTGGGTGAAAAATTTAAGAAATTACCATGTATTGTTAAACCATTTTCATTCTAAAACCCTAAAGCAGCTTTCACATGTCACCGTTGTAGGGAAATTAAATCTGTTTTCAGTGATGTAGAATGATGCTTTAATGCATCGTGAGGGCTTAAAAGGTAGCTTGAAAGTGATAAATTACAAACGTCAGCTGGGTACATACTCGCACATACACTCAACTGGTGGAATATTTTATCAAATCAAATAGACTTATATCTAGTGAGTGTATTAGCGATACCATTTTAAAGATACATTTGATCGTGTATGGCCGTTCAATGTAAATGTGTTGCCATTATTTTTATCGCACGTTTATCAAAAGAGTTTCATTGTCTTGGCGATGTTTTAATCTCTAGTTTCTCCATACTTGACCACGCGTTGGTGTTATGATACTATGCTAGCTATTGTCCACGTTGCTGTGTATACACAGGTATGTGTAGTCTTCACTGTAAACAGATTTGTTGACCTAGGGTTACCTTATGACACTTATCTGCTACTTTCCACCATGCAATACTCCCTCTGCTCTCATGTCAAATTATTTCTGAACAGACCTTTCACCGCTAGTGGTGTCGTCTAAGTAAAAAATTATCCCATTTCAAGTGGCGCTTTATTAGATAACATATCATATTCTGTTTGTCATGTTTAGAGACTAAATTAAAAAAGGCCTAATTGACCATATAACATAATTATTATGTTTATTGATCAATTTAAATATACTTAATTAGTCACATATTCCAAAGAACTATGTTTAATTCATTTAATTTCAACATTTTTGTATAATCCTAGCTGTCGCTATCCTATTTTCAAGGTAGTAAATAACTAAATATGTTAAAATGTTTAAATATTTTAGGAAAAAAATAATGTTTATAAATTATTGAAATAACTGGTTAAATAGATAACAAATGCGTGAAGTGGTTTGCCTTTTTTCACACTTCACTTGTAAACTCTATGTAATACAACATAACATGATAGGTATTGAACATATACCTATATAAAACCATCCACGTAGACAGATAGACAGAACACGTTTATTTCACCAAATTGGCTGGGAGACCCTCGCTGAGATTAAAAATAACCGCTGTCGCCATGGCCACGTAAATCACTGCGCATGAAATTAAATAATTGTTCTCACGCAATGTACTTTACAATGAAAATAAATTATTAAATGCGACTGGAAAAAACAGTTGTCTTTTTTATTATTGATTAAAACATAATTATAATGCACCAAATACCCTGGGATCCACTTATACATGTAATGTTATTATGTTAAGTCATCTGCCAACCAGAGGTATCGTTATCTGTATGCATGTCAACATACAAATTGGAATTCTAATACATACCAACACTTTTTTTTACAGAAATGAATGTATGATATGATAACTCCAAGTGAAGATATCAGTTTTTGTTAACACTGTGGTCTAGTAACCACCTGCTCACACGAGGACAAGTATAATAGTCTACCATGCAGACACATTCATAAGTGGATTATTATGATTACTGCTCTCCATCATGCCCATCCATTGGTATAACATTTCATAAATGTATTCATTCACCTGACCTCACTGGTGCATTCCATATGCATCAAAGCAAAACGACCGCGTGGATACGTGTCTTCTTATCAATAACAAGCATTCCCTTTCAAACAGAGCAACATAATACAACAATATGACCTGCAACAAATATAATAGAGTTTGATATACTCGGAGGGATTAGATTTTGGACAACTCTTTTACACAATGGCGGGAATAGAAAAGAAGTTATTGGAGTTCATGTTTGATATTGAGGAAATTCAGTACAATTATATAGGCGAATTCTACTTGAAGATATCAGTGCAATCTCCAGAACACACTGCTCAATATAGCAAAATCCACGTCAGGACGAATGAGAGTATTTATATCAAAAATTACTTTGGTGTCACAGACACAGTCTTTCAGGATGAGACTAAAAAATTCTACCAGCTACAAGATCACAAATTCACATTTGTGTTACCAAGAGGTTAGTTTAATTATTATTACGAGACATGACTGCTCTTTTTTATTAGAAATATAAAAATGTCTTCACCTGTATATGTAGGCCTATGTATGTGGCACCAGGATTGCTCATAGGTAGCGTGGTTGACTCAGAGCCGCCCGGGGGTACCGGGTTCGAGTCCCGCTGCGGCTGATATATTTCCTTGGTGCACAGATATATGCACTTACCCAAAGTGTTCAAATTCGTGGGATTATAATGGCACACGAACGTATAACCGATTCGCGCCGCATAAAAAAAACGTACACAAAATTAAGAAATTAAATGACCAATATGTCAAAGTTGACATGTAAACGGTCAATAAAACCTTTATATAAACTGTTCTTTTCATCTTAAAACTTAATTATCTCATCTCCTCATCGATATTATATACGACATACAGGCTATGCACATTTTTATTTTTGCAAAAAATGCTATAATTTAAATTAAGGCACGAAATGATTTTTTTTTTCAGGATTGTGCAAGAATGACAAGAGGCATGACGTATTTCTGCTTGTGGAAGCCTATGAGAAGTTTGATGACCCGTCGCGTAATGACAAACGGGTCGGAGAAGCTAAATTCGGAATTTATCCGCGTACAAACAATCCCAGAGTTAATTTATATGTTGTTCCGGAGGCTGACATGTACAGAACAACAGACGTGATGACACTATTGAGAACTCTAAGTACCGAGAATATAAATATGCACTGTGGCAGACTCAAATTCACAGCATCTTTCAGACAAATCCTACGTGCTCCAAAGGAGATGTCAGCTTTTGAACCCCCAGAAGACACTCCAAGGACAATGACTCCACCGCCATCACCTCCTTCTCCCGAACCTGTTCCTCCACCACCTAGACGTGAAATTCGTCATTCTCCAACTCCTCTCCCAGACAGACTAACATTGCCACGCACACCTTCACCAAATATGGACTTCACTCGAAAGGTGAAACTCTTATTCCTCAGATTATTTTATTACTGATAATTGTTTATATTGAGTCTCGTTTTAGAACACAGACCTTTTTAAAAACAGATCCAGTGCGAGCTTGAAACAATATGTGTTTTGAATTCCGTGTAACTCATATACAGCTGAACTTTAACAATAAATTAGGCCTATATATGTAGGCTATATAGGGATAGACCAATGTTCAGAATACGCGGGACAAGTGGGTCCCACAAAGCACTATAGTCTGCGCCATAGACATCATAAACTACAGTCGGTAATCTGAGTAATTTTCCAAGGTATCATCACATACATTTGTATAAGTGCGTAAAAACAGTTTTAAAAATTTTCCATCATGTACCGTACTAGCATGATGTGTTACCTAGAATATTTTCTGTCAGATTATATTTATTTTCGAAATGACCGACTGAAAAAAATGGGTATCGCATCATATATTGTATAGCTCTCACACTGAAAATTGGCGGGGGCCCTAGGGTAGTGGTTAGCACCGCTGCCTTTCACGCCAGAGTCCGGGGTTCGGTTCCCGGTCTCGGCGGTTTGAAAGAAACAAAATTGTTTCTTCCCCATCCACGTGTGAAAGTTAGTATTGTGGGGAGCCTCCGTGACCGAGAGGTAGCGTGCTCGGCTTCAGACCGCCAGGGCTCGAATTTCGAATCCTGTGTCTGGAGGACAGTGTCATCTCAATCATCTCACCATCTTCAGGAGGTTCTCCTGGCCCAGTTTAGCCTATATGTGCACAAAGGTGGCCTAAAGCCCGATTCATTTCATTTCTCACACTGAAAATCGTTCTGTATAAACTGTTTTACACACACGAATGTAACTAGATGTAAAGTTACATACACCTATGTAATCTATTTTTTACCAAAGGTTTCAGAATCACCTACTCAATATGAAGACACAGAAGATGGAGGTGATTTAATGGGCGCACTAACGTCAACTTCCCATGTAGCACCAATGGGAAGTGAGGAAGTTAAAATTATCATACACGGAGCAATCAACCTACCTTCTTTACCTGGTGGATCTACACCCTCTCCATTTTGTACTGTGTAAGCTAGGTTTACTAATTAACCCATCATTGCTCCAATAGTGTATACCAAATTATATTTTAATTTCAAAGAGAGAAAACAATAAAAAATCATAACATTCCAGCACAATCAAGTAAACATGGTAAATGCCCAGTTATATCTTTAGGATGTATAGGCCTAGTGGTGGTATGTAGAGTGGTATGTAGAGTATCTAGTTGTGCAATTAGAAAAATGTCATTATAGTAAACATGATACATATATTAATGGTGAAAACCCTGCAAATCTTTAAGCCTTATGTTATTGTTATTCACTTATTTTAAATAATATAAGTTCTGAGATTTCCCATCTCTGTTTATTGCGCATCAGTCAGCATGCGCATTTACCAGTTAAAAAGTTATAACATTTATCAAGTAACACTTGACAAAAATGAAATGAATGGGGTTTTGGGCTACCTTTGTGCACATATAGGCTAAACTGTGTCAGGGAACCGCCCGAGGATGGTGATATTAATGAGATGACACTGCTTTCCAGACACAGGATTCGAAATTAGAACCCTGGTGGTCTGAGGCCGAGTTCGCTACTTCTCGGTCACGGAGGTTCCGCACAATATATAATCTTTACGAGTGAGCAGAGAAGAAACGTATTGTTTTTTTAAAACTTGAATGTCAGAGCTGGGTTCGAACCCGCGATCTCCGACTTTCCAAACAGGCAGCTTTAACCACTGCACCAGGGCCCCGACGTTTATGTTCCCATGTGCTTAGTTGGTTGAAATATCGCTCCGGGTTCATAACAAATCATGACATTAATGTAGCTTTGACAAACTATATTATTTATAATACACAGATTGATTTTTTTGTAAGTAATAATGCTTGGCTATTTACAAAATTATATTAGGGGCCCCACTGGGTAGGCCTATAAGGTATACTATTTAGTAACTATGACGGAGACCTAACCTTAGGCTTTCATTTTATCTCGTTGCGATTAAAAGGTAGGACACGATGGTCAAAACTACGAATTTATTCAGCTAAATTTAAAATAGTCAAAATGGTCAATGGTGTGTTATAAATATTTCTGTGTAATTGTATTACAGCAAGACCCGTAGTGATGAGGATGAGGGGTATCCAGCTCAGGCAGTCACTCGTGCCAGTGTACAGCCCACACACTGCCCGGTGTGGGAACAACAGGTCGTTGTCAGTCTGGACGAAAACACTATAGTAGACGAAGGTGAAAAATGGAAACTATGATAATTCGGTGGCTCTTCTACAACACAATCACATAATTATTCACTCCGAATTACCATGATTTCCTCATAAATCACTACACTAGGAAATTGTATATATATCTCCCGATTATCTTTGTGTCTCACTGGCCAACAATTATATGAACAATACTAAAATTTTCTTTCAACATATGCTAAAGTAAACAAGCTATTATTGTTAGCTGAATGGGGTCAGAGTTTTTTCACTGTACTATCATGATTGTCATCATACCTGCAATAACATTGTAATGCAATCTTTTATTGTTATAGTGCAGTTATCTTGTACAAGTTAAGTAGTTCTTTTAGCATACATTATGAATAAACGGAAATGTTATTGTACTATAGTGCTACCTGGGTTTCAGTCTTAGTATTTAATATCGCTGACAGAAGAACTAAGGAGGTACTGACAAGCTATCGACTACCTGTGGCACATCTTCACCCATTTCACCAGTACCATTTGGAAATGGTTATGGTGAGAATAATACTTTTCTAGATTTGACTAAAAATCAGTATTGTTTAACCACGCGATGACTCATGTGCCATTCACACCGCTGCCTCTAATCAAGAATTTTATAGTTCTTTCTCTAATTATGCTGCCGTCTTGTTACAGCCTCACAGGGGTGTAAACGAAGGTATCAGATTGTTCGCCACCCTGATGCGAAAGTCCAGCACTTTACCGAGAGATCTATCATCACCAAGCTATGTAGGACTTGAGGTAAAATTAGCAGTATATTAACATAACTTGGTTAATATTAACAATTTATATAGTGTGTCTTATGTTTCAAATATCGTTGTCTTTCAACATGACAAGCTCCCAAACTGCCATGGATGATATCTTGATGTAACTCATTTCAGGTGCTTCTACGTAGTGTTGAGCGCAGATTAGTTAATTCTATCGGACCTTTAATAGCAGTTGCTAGGATTGTTCCTGACTTTTATACTTACAGGTGTGTGTTTATATATATATATATGTATGAATTAAATATATTGTGATAACTTTTTTTTGTCAATATTATATATATTCAAACTTTTTTATTTTTATTAAATATACCAGTACGTTAAAATAAATTTCACGACAGAATCCTGGCTCTTATTTTGTTATTGTATTTTTTTTTTTAGAAATGATATGTTAAGTGGAGCAGTACGGTCTGCCGGGATTACTATGACAACAGTCATGTTTCCGTCTCCACATCCTGCTCTATTTACCATACCTCAAATGCAGTCTCAAGGCTATCCACAGGTAGATCAGTTATTTGAAGTTATATTATCAGAGTTTGAACAAAATCATGTTAGAATTCCCCACTTTCCTTGTTCGACAAATCACCCGGTAAAATCGTGTAAAATTAATAGACAAGTCTGCCTTATTTCTCAAGCAAGATAACTTTTAAACAGTGTTCCCACGGTCATGGGAAATCACGGAAAATGAAAAAACTAAATTCAGGCCTAGAAAAATCATGGAAAATGAAAAGTTAGCAAAAAGTCATGGAATTTTGATTTTTCACAAATATCTCTCAGAATCACAATTGTTTTGAAAAAGATGTGTTGATGACGTACACTTTTGACACACAATGACACTGACAATCCACCTGTGAAATATTTTACATGTAAAAAATAAGAAACTCGCCGACCCCCGCTGGTTGCGGGTCTGCTTTATAAAGTGGGTATAAATCGGGTTGTTGTGTTGGTGGAGGCTGTACAGTTTTAAATGTACATTTTTATTTTCGGTTATAAATGAAATCATGGAATTCTTAACTTATTGTCTAGAGAAGTCACCGGAAAGTCATGCCTCATGGAATTTCATCTCCAGATCTCTGTGGGAACCCTGTTAAAATATCGTCATATCTTCAAAAATATCTTCATATCTTAACGAAATAATATCAGCCGATCAGATGAGCGACCATATTCCTCAGTCATTGCTCCGCAATTATTGATGTGTGGTGTTTCGCAAAGTTCTGTGTTGGGTCCACTTATTTGTACTATGTGTGCTACTCCTCACAGTTCAATAATAACAGCTTCTGGTCTGACGTATCACTTTTATGCTGATCTGATGACACACAAATATACACATCTTTCGTTGCAGAAAATATAACACAGTCGTTAATTGTTGTATGAAATTGTCTGCTGGCAATCCAGAGACGAAATTATCGTATTTCTTATTTGGTCCAAAATAAGAAATACGGGAATTTCGTCTCTATATCTCGCTTAACTGGTAAATGCGCAACACAAAAATTAAAAAAACTTTTGCAGTTTTAGTATATGGACATGTTTACATCATATGGTCATATTAAGAAGCCAAAAGAAAATTACCGTTTTTTTTGATGATTTTAGCCTGATTGTGTCGCTTTAAGTATTGTACATATCGATAGGTAAATAGACTGCCCAATCTGTGCAGGAAAATGTTCTTAGAAATTACGTTTTATTTTTAGGTGAGTTTACCAGGCAAGCCTCCCGAACAGCCTTTATGGAACCATGCTTACTTCTTCAGTCATAAACGTGACAAAGCAACGTTGTTTACACCTGGAGCAGCCCTAGTTATTGAACTTTACGGTGCAACAGAAGGTAGGTTCGGCAAGGCCAAATTTGTCGCCTACTTATATAACAAACGTATGATATTGTGAAACTTGATAGTCATATATATGAGTAATGCCCATTTTATATACATGTTTTACATAATTATACACAGATCGATTTGAACCGGAAGTTATTAATTCAGGAGCAAATGTTTACTCTACAACTGTCACACGTGGTCACACGTCCACACGGGTCATTTACAATACATCCACCCTGTATTGCAAAACAGGCTTTACACATTAGTTCACACGCTATGTAGTCTTTATAAAGCCAGTTCACCATTATCCTAACGAACATGCCAACATCTTGTATTATTGTGTATAATTGAGCATCCTTGTCATAATCATCTACTTTTGGAAAATTGCTTTTAAACAGAGCATCCTCGTGAACTATTTTGTATTCAAACTATCCACAGAAGACAAGTGGATTATTTTTTTATACCACATCTAGGCTATGGGCCCTACACTGGGAGTGTATCATTTTTCTGGGTGTGTGTGTGCGAACGGAAATGTGTTCAAATCGTCTGTTCCGGATTTGATAGTCTTAATGTTGTAGAGTGGGTAATTAAGTTAGTAGAACGGAATAAATGTTTGATGGCAATAACTACAGCAGGGAATAGTAACAGCAAAATAGATTTGGTAATCTGTTTATTAGTTCAGTGTAATTGTAGAGCTTTGAGTATAAAGAGTTTAAACAAGTAATTTTTGAGATTTCATAAATTTGTTGAATTTAGAATGTACTTTAAGGCGTACATGTTAAATTGTACTTTGAATTAAAGTACGTGACAGGAATATATGTAGAATAATCAAATTGTTTCCATTTATCGTCTTATCTGTGATATTTTTATAGTTATACTTTGTTATTTACTTTTGTTACCAGGGTCAACTGTCAACTGTTGTCAATTTTCAACCGTCATCTGTCAATGTCATTCATCCATATTAAAACTTGAACACGAGTTCCAGTGTTGGTTTGTCAATGTGTCCACTCACTCTGAAAAGACTCGAAATAGAACCCAGCAGCTACAGGGACTACCCCCCCCCCCCTTGTTTTATACTGCTACATTAATACTACGAAAATGATGTATAACCTTACATATCGTATTGTATAACCCTACATATCGTATTGTTGTATATTTCAGCCATGAGTGATATGACCTGGCGTGTGAGAAGTCCAGTTGGATTTAGCTCACTCTTGCTGGACCAGCAAACATACAGGCAGCTGTCAGCTCAGGGTGGTCATATGGGATTGCGAGTTCAAGCCTTACCTATACAGGTAACTAGCAAAATATATATTTGTTTATGCTGAGACTCCAAACCTGAGTATAGGCTATGTAACCACTTAACTGCTGAATTGGGAATTTCACTTATGTTTTAACTATTTTAAGATTGCATTGCTGAGTTTCGAAACTCTCCTTGAAGAACTAGATGTTCAAATGTTCTGGACGTGAACATTCGATTTCATTAATTTTAAGACAATAATTTGGTAACATACGTCCATCACAGCTCGATTGTTAAGGAAATTGGTTTAAAAAGTGGTTTAAAATATGCATATTTTGTACATATCTCGTAAACACCAATTGTAAATAAAGACATATTCATTATAACGTTAACGTAGCTCTGGGTATTATTCGTTCATTTAAACCTGGCACTTACGTCAACAATGCCACCTTTGAATGAACAAAAATGTCGAAGAGTAATAAGTGGTTAACACATAAAGCACCAAGTTATCCAATTGATCGTTTTTACATAATTTGAAGTTGTGTATCGCTACCACGAGCCACGACTTAAAAATAATAAAAAACAATTGTCATATTTGTTTAATTTTAAACCACTCTTCAACACAAATTTGACTTAGACTTAACACAAATTTGACAGCCAGCCACCGTTAGTTGATGTGCTCATAAAGTGATTAAATGATTATAGTGGTTTTTGGCACTTAAAGGGTGAATTATTACGCTTTATTTACAGACTATGAATTGTTATTTTTTACTCGTGTTATCTTTGTTTTATAGAACACAGTCCTGACGACAGTTTCAAAGAAGATGCCAACACTAGGGCTCATATTAAGATTGTTAACTGACGAGGTACTCCATCAACTGTTATTTTACTATCTGCTCAGCTGAGAAACTACCAGTTGTTGCTCCCCGAAATCTAAATAAAACAACTAGTATTTTAATTGGGCCACAATGGGGGACAGTACTGCATGCCAGCATCGTGGCAAGGCTTTTCTTTTTACTTATCATAACCTTTATCATGTTCAGCTACTTTATCAGTTTTGACTAATAGTAATAAGACTTTGATTAATTTTCGTACATAATGTTGTAGTCTGATTGGTTGAGATCTGTGCATGATAAACACACAGGCCCTCGTGAAGGCGAATTCGTGCTGCTCGTTTACATTTTACATCAGCTGTCACGTAATCCCCTTCGAACCGTATTATATCTGTACATTATGTTTTTTCTGATTATTACCAGAGACCACATATGACTGGTTCAGTGGGTGATCCAGAGATTCTTCCTGTTCTGGATACCATGCAGCCATTGGAGCGTCCTGAATTCTACACAACCCATGACAGGCCGACACTCACCACTGATTCCTCTTCATATTCCAGTGATGAGTCGTCATCTCCACCTTTTGGGACATTCAGATACACCCGTCGTGCCAAAACAATTCTGGTCAGTAATTAATGCTTTTTGTGATATCAGTGAGATTCAAGGAAAATTATGTTTTATCCGCTACCGATAAAAACGCTACCGTTTTTATCCGATATCCGACCCAGTGCAATGTCCTAATTACTTTTCGTCGGTGTGTCAGTGGGCGTCGGGATCGGCTTTGACATTTTCTCTTGAACGTGATACCCTTGTGCGTTTTCTACTTATCTTTCTGATATGTGTCGTGCATTTCGCTAGTGACCATTGAAGAACATTAAAAAAAATTGCTGATTTATTGGCTGAACGGCATTATTTTTTGGCAGTTAACGTGACAACTAGATTTTTGTAAATAGGATCGGTGCGCGCATCAAAACTACCTTGATCAATGATTCGAATTGCTTTCTTTTGGAGTTTCAAAATCCGTTTTGAATCATTTCCCCAGGCTGATATACAATGATATATATGTGGGAGAATAGGAGAATTGTAAATGGTTAAAAGTGTCGTTTGCGGTATTAAGTGTTTTAGTTCATTAAATTTACACCTAATATTTGTTATATTTTATTTCCTATTTTATTAACATGTGAATTATATTTTAGGTGTTTCTTTATAATTAGTCCCATGTAATCAAAACCACACATTATATCATTGTATTCTTTATGATTGGTATTGTTACACGTTTCTATAGTTGATAAAATAAAATGAACTTTAATTTCAGATTAATGATTATTTAGGGACAGCTTGTTAACTAATAACCAATAACTGATTAAATTAATCATTTAATAGATTAAGGACTGTGCCATCAGCATAGCTTATGTATTTGAACGAACGAGCTTGCGTTTAGGAGATCATTCATATAGATGATAAACAAGGGCCCTAATATTGAACCTTGAGGAACCCCTGTAGATATATTTATATAAGATGATCTGACGCAGGCAATTTCCACACATTGTTTTCTGTTTGTTAAATAATGTTTCATTAAATAGATACCATCATATTTTAATTTATCCCATTTACTATGGAGTGATTTAGACTTATCGAACGCTTTCGACAAATCCAGGTAGACAGTAAAAGGTGTATTTCCATCATCCATATATGATTTATAATAGTATCAACAACTCTTAAAGCAGCTAATTCAGTCAAATGATGTTTACGATCAAGACTGACACGCTCAAATATTTTAGAAATTACTGGTAAGAGAAATATATGCTTACAATTTTCAATGAGAGCAGGGCCACCCTTTTTAAACAGAGTAACGTCTTTAGCGCTATTTTTAATTTGTCAGGGAAAATACCAGTTAAAATCGATTGATTTATCATCAACACATGAACTATTTTTAAAACTAATATCTCAATTAATTTTGCTACAGTATTCCCCTCTATATTTTTAAATGAAAAGGAGGTGGAAACTGTTTTTAATAATTAAAAGAGTCCGAACAGCAGAGCACGTCTTTCTGTACTCAGAAAGCACCACGCTGATTACAGATATAGAGGCAACTGGGGTACAACTCAAACCAGAAACGTACATAGAGTGGTCTATAGCTTGATTAATGTGCGAGTTTTGGGGTACATCATCGTGGTCTGATGCCAGTGTACTACCAATGTTTGAAAAGTATTTGTTGAAAAAATTAGCTATCATTTCTTTATCATTAAATAAATTTTAGTTATTTTCATGCGCCATTGAATCTCAATATCGTTGAGAGATACTGGCGCTATAGAAGTCATTATAATTATGTGATCAGATAATTATTTTTTCGATTTGTTTTCATTCAAAATATTTCGAACGTATAGCTGACCATGCTGACCTTGTACTTTTTATATATGAATATATTTTTGAAATTGAGAGTGATAAAAACTTTTAAAAAATAACAGATAATTTACAAAAGGTCATTTGCAGCAATAATTTTATCTTTGTGAACGCGATAATCATAATAGGAACGTTACATGTGCAGCAATGAGCTATCAATTAATTTGGCCTTGCTAAATTTGATAACACTTTGGAGTGGGATCTTCTCAAGGGTATGTTGGGTAATACGTCAACACAATGTTATATATTCTAAATCATCACTATCAACTCAAAACACTTTGAGACCTTTAAAAATTGTGATAAACTGCTGATCATCAAATGTTCATAATGTTGATAAATGAAAAAGCCGGTGTGAATGAGGACCTTTATTGTGAAGTAATAGTTACATGTAAATTCAGCTATCACGTTGTCCCAGGTAATCATGGTAATGGGCTAATAACCCTGTCCTACTTAGGTATTTACTGAAATTCCAATGTTATCAAAGATACATTAAGCCTATCCAGCTAGCACTGGGCGTTGACATGTTTAGACAATCTGTGATAACTGTAAATCACGCGATAAAAAAAATCACACCAGTTAGGCCTAACTTATCTTTGTGATGCCATTTACACATAGCGCGACCGCTAAATATCGCCCGCTTGTTTCAGATTGAAACAAAAGTGATTTTTATACAAATATTACGTGATAAAATATTGGCGATGCTGGCCCAACATTAAACCAAGGCACTGGCTACATACTGCGGACTGTTTTAAGTAGGCTCTATATCTCACTATTTGTGTGCGACTAACAGTTATCGCGGACTGTGTAAACAGGCGTTTATGGACATTTGCTAGTTGTGAATAAAATACAAGAAGGTTAGTTTTGATGCCGAATTCAAATCTGAGTCTGTATATTCAAACACTAACAAATATTGAATTTGACTGGCATATTTCGGGGATGTATGTAAACTATAAAAACTCTCGTAAAATGTTAATATTCTGAGACAGAATCAATATGTATGCATATGAGACCTTGCCGTGAAAAAACAGATAATTCCTGGTGAGTGATTGAAAGAAAGTTCTAGTGTACGTATGTTGCTAAATGTCAATCCAGAGAATTATCTTTAATAAATAAAATTGTATAGGTGTACCAATACGAAATATAATACATGTATTCAGTATATCAATATTATGTTTTCATCAAAATACAATCTAGGACACAAATCTGTGTTTACAGGTACATGATGTGTGAGTGATCCTGTTCTCGATATTTTATCCACATATACTCAATCCTTTTAATTTTTTTTGCGAATTCATTTATAACGGTAAAAATGAATTACGGGTAATTTTCAATGATCGAAATTAGTTATTCATTTCGTCAACTGGTGTAGCTGGAAAGTGAGTAATGAAATCGGCTGGCACACTTGGACGGTCCTAATCAGGTATGTTTTACAACCAACAACTGAAAATCCACTCTGACTTAACTCGTGTGTTTGTTCACCCATTCGTAGTGTTTACTTCAAGTCTACTCCTGTATTGTAAAGATGTTACCAAGCATTATGGTATGTACAGTACAAATAAGCCGCGTACTCGGATTTACGATCCAGGACGCACCAAGTGCATTAGATTAGCATTCAGTCTAAGGGATTAGCCTGACTCAATAAAGCATTGTTATCCTTTACAAAGGCCTTACGGTGACATGTAATCATTCTTGTGTGTATTTCTCAATACGTTGTTATGAAGGACATGAATAAATTATTTGCCCTTTATTTTATTAATAAAAACAACCTATGCAATAAACAATATAATTTTTTACAGCACATTTTTTATAGAATATATTTTCCTTGAATTTGTATTTACATGCGAAATAACAAACTACAAAATCAGAAAGTTGTCGATCCCAACAAAAAGATATTAAATACATTAATAGCTAAATGCAATTATTATATTATTTTCTTTAACCATTTCTAATGTGTAATTGCCAGAAAACCTGTAAAGTGTTAGTAAATCATGTATTTTTTTATCATTATCTCAATACTGGCTATCACCTGTGTAATAGCACGATGGAGAATACAGAATGGGAGATCGGTTGTATGAGGTAGTTGAAGTTTGTACCTCTATTGCAGCTGTCCCCCTCCCCTCAAGTCGTATTATCACTGTTACCAAGCAGTGAGTAGACACACACCAGCAACATATGACTCCAGCCAATGTATTCAGTGGCATTGTTAATAATCAGGATCTCATATGGCTTAGGGATAGTCTGTGTACACTAGGTGGAGAGGGGTGGGGACCTGTTCACTAGAGTTATTGGTTCATTGCAGAAGCTGTTATAAGTTGATCACAGATAAAGGATCACGAATATACTAGTATCGCCTCGATATAAACATGTAAAACAAATTTTATGATGGCACTTTGAAGGAGAATTGAAACATCGTAAAATAGTTTGGAATATTAAATTTGGATACTGTGGGATGTAGATTGCTGTCGGTTTGCCCGTAGTACGACTATCTCGCCATCATGGCCACTATGTACTACAGGCCATATACCGCAGAGGTTAGTAACACATTAACACTGATTAAGGAAACTACAAATGTAGAGCTACTTTGTGGGGTTCTTCAAACAGTAAATTATTTTTTAGTCAACTACTGTTTTACATCTGAAACTTTATAACATGCTTAACATGCGTTTTTCAGCTAAACAAAATACAACGTTAAAATCTGTTCATGATATATTTTAATAATGTAAAATTAGTCATTTTTGTGACAACAATGACTGTGCGAAGAACGAAATATAATGATGTCATTAGTAGTTGAATAGCATAGAATGGACCACTCCGCCAACACCTCTCGGACAACATCTGTTTTGCTTAAACGTATGTCTACGTTTTCAAGATAAAGATAAAAAGCAAGCCACCAACTCTTGAGTGGAATAGCCAAATAGATCACGCTTTAAAATAGCATAGCAACATTTAATTAGCAACTTTTATTTCATGACAAAGGGGCTCAGTCATTATATCAAGAACCAAGCAAGCACAAAACATTAACCCTTTAACCGCCAATGTATTCAATCTGAATTTTCACCCACTTGAAGTTGTGTCTTGCTGACGCGATCCACAACTTCAAGTGAGTGAAAATTATTCAGATTTGACAATATGGAGGTCAACTGTTTTCAGATAATGACGATTGATGTCACATTTTATCTTTAACATGTTTAAAAGGTGGTACTTAATGTGTTAATAAAAAATGAAAACCCGAATATATCCGACACTGGCGGTTGAAGGGTTAACCCAATGCCGTTTTGAAATTTTGACTCTTCTGCGAGGATGGACCAACACAACTATAATTAAAACTCTTCTGGGTGAACGTTGTTTGATGTCTGCTTGGGATTCTGGGTTGATTAATTTAGCATGCGGACGGATATGCAGCTGAGAGGCAAACTAATCGATACGATAGGGTTATAGGTGATTGATTAACTTCTGTCAACAGACATCTTATAATGTCCAGCCTGAATCTCATTAAGAAAATTTGTACAGGACATTGCTACGGCAAATCAAGATATTATCACCAAATCAATGGCACATAAAATGTCCACAGTAACACAATGGAACATTTTTATGATTGTGATATAATTCAGAATAGAATAAATCCTCTCTTTACTTGTCAACACTTTGTCCACTTTCCAAGTACTTCGCGAACACAACACTTCACGCTGATATTAACTTGACAAATAATATTAATCTTAAAATTGCAGAAGTTAATACTTTCTTTAATTTCGGGACACTTTTTATTGTCATTATTAATAAATAATAGATTTCAGTTTCTGGGCAAATATCATGCTGTGTGTGTAGAAGAGCGTTCTAAAACAGATAGATAGTTTTCATATAATTATAATATGACAAGTAGGCATATTTTGTTGATTTAATGACGTACTAGTTTGTCAGATAGGTTATGCCATAACAAAACAAGAGCTTTTCCATAAATTAGTGTTAAGATTTATTCAAGAATGGTCAGTTGAACAAGCAAAGTCACAACATAGCAACAAGAAACAAATATCTGCAACTTAAAGCGACACAATCAGGCTAAAATCATAAAAAATCAGTATTTATATTTTGGCTTCTTCATATGACTATAAGAAGTAAAACTGCGGAAGTTTTTTTCTTATTTTGGACATGCATGTCCGTAATAAGAAATCGGGAATTTCGTCTTCATATTTCGCCTAACTGGTAAATTCGCAACATATTTTTTTTTTAAATACGAGATTCTAATCTATGGACATGTTGACATGCTCACATCATATGGCCGTAATAAAAAAACCGATTTTTTAAATGATTTTAGCCTGATTGTATCGCTTTGAAAGCTCCCTATACCCCTACACTTTTATTCTGAAAGTGATTGCACTAGTATACCCCGTGACTTGTCAATTCTAAAGGAATATAGTGTTAGCCAGATCAATTACTGGGCAAAACACCTGGTTTTATCAATGCTGTATCAACGTAAATGACTGTAGATGTACAGCATTATCTACCCCAGTGGGTGGAGAGGATTCTTGAATAAAAATTTGATGGGACCATTAGTCAATCGACGTCTGACTGAGCTACACTTCCGTAAAATGATTTCATTTATTATCTCATATACTTCATCATTGTCTTATTTAACTTTGAGACGGTAAACATGTTCTGCACAATGTGGGGAATGGTTGAAGTTAAAACAAAAACATATGCAGCCAGACGTGTTGATGAGCCTGGCGTGTCCTGTTAACATAACATAATATTATTTACTTTGATTTATTTACATGTTTCAGCCCATTAAAGACGGTGAGATGCCTCCACATGACGCATTGGAAACTATTTTACCGGAATACAAATATATATTTGCTGAACCAGATAAAAAACGTGTACCATATGCCCCTGGACAATACATATCCAACGGTATATCAAGGTGAAAATTAGTTTACTTATTATGTACGGGATGCATAGGCCTATGTCTATGTGTTCAAAATATAGCCGCTGTCGCCGTCGCAAGAAAAAATTGGGTCTTCATTCAAAAACCATATTTGATCTGATTACGCAACTTTAGTCAACTGCAACTGTTTTTATTCCGATGACTGCAGATTACTGTGTGAATATCTTGAATTTGTGACAATAATTATAAATTAATTATGAATTTTAGGTTTATTATATATAATATATGACATTCAATGTCAAATATTTTAGTATTTGTTGTATCGAAGACTGCCTCTTGTTCTGGACCTGAAAATGTTCCACAAACGTTCCTCTTCCATCACATATTTTTTTTTAAATCTAGCTCATATGGAATTTCCACGTGTTCTGTGATGGATGTGGCCGTGGTCACGGGTGCACACTGATCAGAGATAACCTGATGTCTGATCAGACAAAAATATGATAGTGTTAACCGAGCCTAACACATGTATTGGTCTATTGATCTGCTTGGGCTACATTGTGAACGGGATATTTTGAGAACCGTTTTTCCTAATATCTCATGATTTTGTACGTTTATAGGCACATTCTCGCTTGGTCTGGAATAAAGAAGGTTTAGTCTCAGTTTAGTGATTTTCATTGTTTGCTAGACTTTCGTTTAAATTATGTCATTTTGTCTAAGTGCAATAAGTTTGAACAAGTCTACATAAATTACGTCTCAGAATAATGTTGTCTCATCGACAACAATGGAAGGAGGTGATGCATTCGTTTTTTCTTTTGTGTAAACACATTTCTAGTTTAAAAAAATCATTCTTTGTAACTCCTGTGACAAGCTTTGGACCAACCCTACAAATTTAAAATTTAAGATTTAACAAATATGTAACTAACATATTAGAAATATCACTCGATCGCTAGGTATAGCTGTTATGTAGGCCTATCAAACATATAACTGAGTCATGCTAGGCATGGGGCATAGATGTTGATGGCGTTACAGTTTACCCTGATAAAAGGTTATTTTTTCCTATGGTATACAAGTTCTCAAACTGTTGAACGAGCACCCCAGAGACATCTGGTGAATGGTAATGTCAGTGTGTTAATATGTCACTTCAAATTTAAAACTGAATTCATAGCTTTGTGAATTGCTCGGCTGATAATGATATCCAAATATTGTATGAAAATCTTCACTTTGTCTTCTACGCGGTAACACGTGTGAGATTTATTCCCAGAGATTGTTTCAGCCACAATGACGTCACACGTCATATCCCCGTAGCTGTCATCCTAAATGCACTGTCTGATGGTAGTCCCGATGTTAGGAGTGTGTTTGCTGCTTGTGTACCAACAGCGGGACCCAGAGAGCAAATAGTTTTAACATACATGTACAATTAATTACTTACAATCCAAAAACACGAATCAGTTGATGTTGGGTCAATGCTTGGGCTGCTGTCTGCGACGCTGTCCCAACATCAACCCAATGTTGACTGACTGTCTCGTGTTTGCTGGGACTGATAGTACACCATTAGGCCTATATTAAGACCTGTTGAAATGCTCGGTCTGTTAAAGCTGTTCGTACACAGTGGACTACTCTTTTAAAAACCCAATATTATCATACGAGCGCAGTGTATGTTGTGACGTAGGGGAAGATGGTTGACGTGTTGTTTAGGTCATCGTTAACTACTTCCCAGCAAAAACGAGTGGCGCTGACTCAATAATGGTGGTATTCGGTGACATCATTTATCATTTAAACAATAATTTAAATGTCAAATTCACCCGAAAAAGACACAACATAACACTTATTAGCTCATCTAAATTTAAATCACTGGCCGTGTGTGGCCATGTTAAAGGGACTGGCCCACGCTAAAATAATAAAAAAAATCGGTAATTTTATTTTGGCTTCTTAATATGACCATATGATGTAAACATGTCCATAGACTAGAACTGCAAACGTTTTTTAATTTTTCTGCTGCGCATTCACCAGTTAGACTAGATATAGAGACGAAATTCCCGTATTTCTAATTTTTGACATGGTTTTCAATAATTAGAAATCAGGAATTTCGTCTCTATATCTAGCCTAACTGGTGAATGCGTAGCACAAAATTTTAAAAAAAATACAGTTCTAGTCTATGGACATGTTTACATCATATGGTCATATTAAGAAGCCAAAATAAAATCACCGATTTTTGATGATTTTAGCGTGAGCCAGTCCCTTTAAATAAAATAATCACAGAATCATGCTGATGTATCGTGTGTAAATCGAAAACAATAATTGTATATGTTGATTGTGTACTATTTGGGAGAAATTTTATTCATCGCTATTGTATGATGGTTAAAGGCTGGGATATGTTCCAATTTCCACCGCAAATTGAATCTGGTGTTTAATAATATTATTAAATGGAGCTCATGTGGTTGAAATGGGTATTTTTGTTTTTTTTTGGACATAACATTTTACTGTCCTTGAAAATGTATTACAGTATGTCTTGAAAAAAATATGAAGCCATTGAACCATATGCTGTATTTTAAAGCTATAAGAAGCGAAGCTGACCACGGTATGTGTACGTTTCCCATGTCTGACGTAGGATATTAAACCCCTGTCCCGGCGATTAGCAATGTGTCGTGAGCAAAACCAAACATCAATTTGAGTCTGTGATGAAATAATGGTTTCTTTGTTTCAGACCTCCTGATGGCTTAGATGCATCTTCAACCTCACTTCTAGAATATCAAATGCGAGAATTAGAAAAATATAGAACAGCTGTTCAGAGAATGGGGCAGGATATAGTCAGTCTCAGGCAACAGATATCTAACCTTGAAGACACAAATAGTAAATTAAGGCATGATCTGAGTAACTACAACGATGCTACTAGATTATTGATGGACTCGCAGGAATTAGATGGACTGACGAAGCCCGAATTAGCTGCCAGATATGGTTGGTAAATTATTCTCATTTGCGATAAATTATTAGTGTAGTTTTTTTCAAATATGAATGCAACTATAAATCGATTACACGATGAACTAGACAGTCAGGCAGAAACTAATGCAAACCTCCGTCGCCAATATAGTGTCACTGACGTTACAGAATTCTCTGTAAAATGATTCTGTATTGGATCTGGACCTTGATCGTAATCCCATTACCCATCTGGAAAATGTAACATGGCCTTTGTCATTCATTTTGTGAAGTTGAACATTGATGAAACAATCTGACAATGTGAACCTTTACATTTGCGTATTTTTTTTAAATTCAATGTTACACCTGAAGATATAATGTTATAATGTTGGGAGCTAGTTAAAACACTTTCATCACCTCCGTCCTGTCATGTATGCAATATGATTAAAAAGTTGAACATTTTCCATATTAAAATGACGTCTCCCATTTTAATATGGAGATATTTCTAGCTGACTGATTTTTAGTTGTAGTAGTTTAGTTGTAGTTGTCATTATTCACCTATTATCGTTCATCATTTAGGGATTTTCTTTATGGATTAACAGGCCTATAGTCAGCCAGCCAGTACAACCTATCGTTTCAACCCATGGCATCTCTTTGTTACAAACAAACTAACTTGCTGTCATCATCGTATATAACTATTTAATGTCACCATTTCTGAAGTTAGTTTGCTTGTAACAAAGATATGCCATCACTCCATTTTTTCGTCACAATATGCCTCCCTGGCTGGCTGACTACTATGCACAGGACAGATGTATTTATTGAAAGTGGTGCTGATCTAGAATATATACTAAAAACAAATACTTTTAAAATGTCATTGTGAATGATGCTGTATATTATATTAAACATATTAGAAATTAAAGAAAAAATAAATAAAGTCAGCTAGACTATCAGATAAAACTAATTCCTGAATAGAATTAGTCAGGGCCCATTCTCGAAATTTCTGACTTGGTAAGGCATTTTTTAGTAGAATTTGGCATGCAGTTGTTCTTACACAATTTGGGAACGCTGATTCCAAATCTGCCCCATGCCAAGCTATATTTCGTGTTTTTACTACTCAAAATTCAAAAACAAAAAGGCCGCAAAAATTAGTGAAAATGTCACAGCTTTACATCACGGCTTGGCTTACAATGAACATAAAAACACCATTTCGGTGTATTTAAACACACCTGAGCAACATACTTGAAGCCCCCTGAATTTCACCTTGTGCGTTTGCCGCTAGAAGAAAAAATCCAAAATGGCCGCCACTGCAAGGCAATGTGCCGTAACTTTGCTTCCAAATAACGTAGAGATGTGTTTTAGGTGTCTACATATAGGTTTCTCACACCCGTAAAAAACAATTCAGAGGCGTGATAACATCTATTATCAACATTTCACAAAGTTATGGGGAAAAAAACAAATGTTGCGCCAGGAAAACGACACATTCTTGTCCGGTGTAATAATAATGATTTATTTAATAAAGTCATTTTTTAGCCCGCCTTTTAATTTTAATTAAAAAAAGTGGGCTATTGCAATTGAAGTTCGGCGTCGTCGGCGTCGGCGTTAACATTTACTTGTGGGCGCGATAACTTGAAAAGTTTTCCATGTTTCCTTCCCAAATTTGTTTTGCATGTTACTAAAGACCACTTCTCGGACAAGTTCAATAATGGCTGAAAAAAAATTTAAAATGGCCGACTTATTGTGATTTTTCACCTTTTACGTCAATAATTTGACCTTGTGGGCGCGATAACTTGAAAAGTTTTTCACGTATCCTTTTCAAATTTGTTATGCATGTTACTAATGACCAGTTCTCGGACAAGTTCAATAATGGCTAAAAAAAAAAAAAATGGCCGATTTATTGCGATTTTTCACATTTTACGTCAATAATTTGACCTTGTGGGCGCAATAACTTGAAAAGTTTTTCACATATCCTTTTCAAATTTGTTATGCATGTTACTAATGACCAGTTCTCGGACAAGTTCAATAATGGCCGAAAAAAAATAAAAAATGCCGATTTATTGCGATTTTTCACATTTTACGTCAATAATTTGACCTTGTGGGCGCGATAAGTTGAAAAGTTTTTCACATATCCTCTTCAAATTGTTTATGCATGTTACTAATAAGTAGTTCTTGGACAAGTTCAATAATAGCCGAAAAAAAAAAAAGAATGGCCGATTTATTGCGATTTTTCACATTTTACGTCAATAATTTGACCTTGTGGGCGCGAAAACTTGAGAAGTTTTTCACATATCCTTTTCAAATTGGTTATGCATATCACTAATAAGTAGTTCTTGGAGAAGTTCAATAATGGCCGAAAAAAAAAAAAAATGGCCGATTTATTGCTATTTTTCTCATTTTACGTAAATAATTTGACCCTGTGGGCGCGATAACTTGAAAAGTTTTTCACATATTCTCTTCAAATTTGGTATGTATGTTACTTATAAGTAGTTCTTGGACAAGTTCAATAATGGCTGAAAAAAAATTCAAAATGGCCGATTTATTGCGATTTTTCTCATTTTACGTCAATAATTTGACCTTGTAGGCGCGATAACTTCAACATTTTCACAAGTATCCTCTTCAAGTTTGTTATGCATGTTACTAATAAGCAGTTCTTGGACAAGCTCAATAATGGCCGGTAAAAAAATCAAAATGGTCGACTTATTGCGATTTTTCACATTTATTTTACGTCCATAATTTGACCTTGTGGGCGCGATAACTTGAAAAGCGGCTGGTTTAACATACCATTTATATCTTGGGTTGTTATTTACGTGATGACATTCGTCTTTACTTTCTTTATCATAATTCGATGGCGGGCTATTATCGAGTGTGCTCTTGTTCACATTTAGAAGCCGAGGGAAACAAACGTAATATCCGGCATGTTGTAAACATGTTTAGACGATTGACAAAAATATTTTATGATTGTTGACCACTGTCCGGCACTAGATAACCTGTCGCTCACCATATATCCGTTCTAGGCCTATTAGTATGTGGCTTATGTGATATCCACCTGCATCGAGTTTTTACAGTACCGTAAGGAAGAAAACAATAATTTAATTGTGCTTTGGCCACGGGTGGCACCCTCCTGCCCAAGCCCTGTAATAGGGTTAAGCAAAACATGAAGTTAATCCATCAAGGTGGTCTGCATAACCATGGTAATAATGACACACATACATACGTTCCGTTCCTATTGAGACAAGAAGTCGTTTAAATTTAACAATTTATGATTCTAGTAACTAAGTATATTGTGCTGGTTAAACCGTGCACATGACACAAAAATTATGTTTCTCAATCGGATTGACAATTTACATAATCATGATAATAGTATCATCTTATTTTTTTTATTTTTGATCAGAATAGATACCGTATAAAAGCCTGTGAATGCGGTAATAACACAGTTTTCAGACATAATTGAACGAATAAAGTCCCAAGCATCGGCTCAGAGATCCACACAAAACCGTAATGTAGGCTACACATATTTCTACTCCCCTAAGTTTAATAAGATAGATGAGATCACCGTCAATAACTATGATAACATATAGCTACACGATATCGGAAATCTGTAATTTGGTGCAGAGTTTTACTTATATGTTTTGGGCATATAGGATTGATGGTTGAAGACACGCTAGGGTAATGCTAACAATACTGACGATGAATTTATTTTATAAATATAGTATGAACATACACCATCTTCAGAAGATGTTAGTAACCAACCCAGTCTTGGCAACTAAATGCTTATGAACAAGTCACCAAAGATTATTGGGTACACTATTGCAACAAGATATGATGCAGAATATGTGGTAATTGGGGCAATAATACCGTTCGTAGCACGATCAGGATGTTTTTATGAAGATTAACAAAAATACAGAAACTTTCTAGATGTGGTCGTCATATGGTAGAAAGTATGAGGAATCAGTAGGCTCTGGTCATGCAAGCTTCTAATCAGATATAAGCTCTCACTCTCACATAATATACAATAACTACATGTCTGTTAAATAACAGATACTATGAAATAACAGATACTATGAATAAATTATTGTCTATTGTCCAACAGGTTAAGTTGTGTCTTGAAGTGGTATGGCAGCGACCACCCTATTTTGCAAGAAGAGGTATCAATGTTAAAGACAATAAGTCTTACCATATATAAAGTGATGAAATTATATGATGGACGTGAAGATAGTTAGGTTCCTAATAACTCTCCTCCAGACATAGTAGATTAATTATCTTTCATACAGAGTATTTATTACTTATCTATTATATTTTTTTTTGATAAGCATTGATCATCTAATAATCTATGCAAGACACATGTATCCGACATCAAAACATTTCCCTGCACACTGCGATGTTATCTCAGATGAATATATAACAGATAAAGTACAGAATCAGGGAGGACAGCAATACAGTTCCAGTTCAATGTTAAAATTCACCACTTTTGGTAAAGAACAATGCCATTCAACTATTCAATGAACACTAGTATTTAAGTGTGAAAAATACTGAGGTACATGATGGGACGTTAATTGTTATTACGGTAATCAAACTGTCAGATACTGACAATGTGGTAGTCGTAGGAACTGATGTAAACTTGCTACCATTTAAACGTCTCAATGCCTTCCACAACACCAGCACATCAATTCTAAAAGAAAGATATTTAAATTAAAATTATTCATAAACACCCAGAACTAGAACTTAAGCCATTTGGAGTATTTCAATGTATTCTCTTCGTCAATAACCCCTGCCACAAAAAGTGGATATTGTTTCCGTTGTATTTTAGGCTTGTTTACCAATACATACAGCTCTGGCCAGATAACAATATTATAAACATCTATGAGATTGTGGTTGGAGGTTCAATGATGGACAACTGCAACTAGTTCTCGTGTAAAGGCTTCCTGCTCAAACTGAAGAACACATTATGAATTAGGACCACGAGAAAGTAGCCGATGGCGTCCTATCAAGCAGTCGCTACATCAATTCCAAAGCTGCACAAAATATATATTATCAATATATTGATGAGGGTGACTATTCTAGCATTATCATTATGCAAGATGATGGCATTTATGCAAATCTGAGATATACACAGCAAGCCTATGTAGCTACAGTGATGAAAGTAACACATGCCATTTTTGTGAAATTTCCTCATAGTTAATGTGTTGTTTTTAAATAATCATATTTTTTGCATTCCCCGTAACTAACTACATGTAACATAGAAGCTGAGTTTTTTGATGCTGTGTATTTTTTTTGTATCAGAAAACTATTTAAGCGCCAAAAATATCTTCCTACCACATTTAGAAAAATGGTTTTAGTACTTGCTGTTTAATTGGCGGCCATCTTGTATTTTCCCCTGAAACTACATGTAATATAAAAGTTAGAGGTTATTACTGTATTGTACTAGATTTATTGGTATTAAAAACCTATATTTAGCCACCAAAAACAACTTTCTATGACTTTTAGAAAAACGTTATGGTACTTTCTGTATTATTTGCGGCCATCTTGGATTTTTTGCGTGATAAATGAGCAGGTCTTGGAACATGAAATTCCTCAAAACAAAAATGTTTTTTTGAACACGAAAGTCAAGTTTGTGTGTCCGCTGTGCACCCAGACATGATGTATAATCATGATAATTGAGACTTAATCTGCTATTTTGGCGGCCATTTTTGTTTTGCAATTTTGAAAGGGAAAAACTAAAAATAGAGCTCGGCATGGGGCATATTTGGAATCAGCATATTCGAATTGTGTGAAAACAACTGCATGACAAATTATACTAAGAAATGCCTTACAAACTATAGGAATGCCTCTTTTTGAAAAATGGGCCCTGACTAAATGTATTCGAATTATTATTCATGTTTATCTTTTTTTTAGGTGTTAAACTTTGTAAATTTAATGTTTTTCACAACCTATCTAGCTCACAACACTATGATGGCCCTACTACAGCTTCAGGTGTGATATCGAATCAAAACATTTTACGTGAAAATATAGCCTAAATATTTGCTTCGAACATTGTGTTATTTGGTGCATTCATGTTACCATGTACCTATACACTATATACCTGTGTAACAGGTTGAGACTACCCCCCCCCCCCCCATCGACAAAACGTTATCATCTTAACTAGTTTAAAATTTTCCCCATCGTATTTTATCGCTTACATAGCTGTTTTACATACCCAAAAAGTTGCTGCTGTTTGTATTAATATTGCACAATAGGCTCTAGTTCTTTTAAAGTCAAGTGTAAAATTTTTGATGTGAGATATTTTATCGCAAATATATGCGTCATTAGCAGACAATGATTAATTATTTATCAGAACATAAACTTACCATTCAGTTACTTTGTTGTTGAGCTTCAAAAGATATTATACCTGGTGATGATTTTTTCGAACTATTAATTTTGAAATTTTACATGACATCAGGAATGTCAGCGTCGATCGACACTGACTTTGAAAAAATGCACGACTATCACCTTTATTATCGTTATTTTCTATTGAAGGCTATTTTGTTTAATTGGTCGTTTAGATGTCTGCTTTGACATACACAACTGATATATATATATATATATTGGTCTATTATTTATTTATTTATTTATTTTATATATTTTTAATGCTGCGTTAATCGATTATTTATGCAGTTATCGTTATCCCATGTATTTGAACAGTTGGCTATGTGTGTGCGCAAAGGAAAGAATATTGAATATTCCCGAACTCGACCTTGTACCAATAAGCTATCCTCGCGCAATCTATTCATATTTGAAAATACCAGTCATCTCCAGAATGTGCATGCGTAGGTCACTTGTATGTATATGCCTTCAGTCTACAGTAGGCCTGATTACAAGACTATGGATACAACTCCAACTAGACACTTACCCAATGCTGTTTTAATGTTAGGCCAACGTCTGCGACGCTGGCCCAACATTGAACCAACATTTGAGGAGTGTACAATGTTTGAGGTGAAGCCCTCTTGTCAATACAAGTGTGGGGTCAAATGTTTTGAGATCCTGCAGTAATACAGTTGTTTGTTTGCAAACCCAACGTATAGCTAAGAGACAGGGCTAAGAGCTTTGAGCTTTGGTAGAATTATTAACTCATAGATGTCACTCAAGTATATATATATATGGACTTGCTATAATTTGGGAACTTGCTCTTAATGCGGCATTTGGTATGAAACGCATATTTAGTATTATTGTGGAATATATGGCCTAGGCCTACCCGCGGGCACTATTGCATTCTGGGGGACCCATGTCCTGCATATTTTAACAGTTGACTATACATTTTAACGAGGGTTCCGAGATATCTCGGGCTAGAAAAATGTATCTCGGGGCAGAGTGTTTTTTTGGCTGATAAAAGTTTGTTTCTCTTTTAATTGTGCATGGATAGCACTCCACAATAATATCTGAGCCGATGTAGAGCTGTCAGTCTTACTGGATTATTTTAGAACAAAAAAAAAAAATTCCCGCTATAAAGTCAATCAAATTATCACAACTTTCTCAATAATTTTCCCAAAAGCATAATTTTTGTTATCAAGAAATACAATAAAACAGACTAATATATATGTATATTTTGCGATGGAAGCCCAAGCTGATGTTACACGCTGCTGCATAATTGTAATTTTGCTTGTTCAATTGAGCCTTGAGGAAGGGGGTGTAAAACGACCCAGCTATTTTAGTTTCTTGTGAATTCAAAGTCTGTAAATATTTACAATCGACTGCAATATCATATGATCTTGAGTCACCGACCGCCGTAGTGTTGTGGATAGAGATGTGGGCAGCAACCGGCCTCAACCCGGGGTGAGTTCGACACAGGCTCAATGGGTAGATCAAACCACTGATGGAGATTCATCCACTTACGGATTTAACTTTGGGGGGGGCGTCTCGTAGCTATGACCCAATGGGGGTGAATTGCCCGCAGGTGTTTGTGATGGCCGGGCGCAGGTAACTCTGGGATAGGTTCGGTGGTCGGTCATATTGAGATCAAACTGACATATTCTGTGAAACTCAACCTAGCTAATACAATCAAGTATGGGGGAGGTGGTCTTATATAACTTTATTTTCACTGAGTTGCCATTCAAAACAGTTTCCGGTAACGTCACTACGTTTCACAGAATAACGGACCTTATGAAAGGAAGTGGTCTCACAGCCCTGTCATGTAGTGCCAAACCAAAGACGGACCTGCTGTGTCAACCCTTATACAGACTGTAGGCCTACTTTGCATAGTCATTGCATATAATAAAAAATGAATCCCGGTTGGGTTCACCAAAAATGTTTTAAAGAATGAGCTTGGGTTAAATCTATCAATGACTGATACAAACGACATAAATTGTGCATATTGAAACTGACAATATTGATTTATTATTTTATTTTAGTTGCAATAAAACAAAGATTTTCGCAGCAGACTAATCAACTGAGAGACTATAAGTCAAGAGTTCAACAGTTGCAAAATGATCTTATACGCGTGAGTATCAATTCAATACAAACTAATCTGATAATCGCGTTCTTATATTAGTGAATATTCCTGTGGTAAAGCTATAACCTACCTTACGAGATTCACAGCCAGATGTTTTTTTAGCATTTCTCTTGCTATCGCCCTATCCCCAGCATTATTTGTACAATGTCTGACCAACACCGAAGACGTTGGGACGACGTTGTACAAATGTTGTAAAAATGTTTTGTGTTTGCTGGGTTGGTACTATAATGAGGCTATTTCTTACGATTGTGGCAGTTATATTTATTAACATTTATATTTTATTAGAAAAATGACCAAGAGAAGCATATGTTGAAGATGGGTCATGCTCATCAATCACAAAACGAACTCGTGCAAAAACTGCAAGATAAAGCTCAGAAGACTCGTAAGCTGGAGGAAACATGTCGTAACCAGGAACGAGTGATCCAGCGCATGGAACAACTAATGCAGAAATCGCAACCAGGAAAGAAAGGTGCCTACACCCAATTTGCTTCTTCACTGATAGGCCTATTTCTCATTCGGCGATCAGTCTCTCTTAAACGCAAATATACACCACCAAGTCTTGCGATTAGTGAGTGTTCAGTCTCTTCTCTGCTCTGAGACTTCGAAAGCATTTTTGTCTTGAGATATAGTTAATTATAGCACAGTATGTGTGGGTGTTGAGTTTGTTGACACTCAGTTCTACACCAACTTTAATGGTTATTTGTGGGCGCGTGACTAAACCAAGTCCCTTCAGGGTGATCCTGCATCAAAATTTTCCGGAGATCCTTTTACATCTCTTGCAGTTGTTTAATATCAGGATTATACATGGTGCATCATAATGGCGTTGTCGGAGAGATTTGAGTAACCCAAATTAATCTTTTCCAGTGGGCCTAGGGCTGAAACACAATGTTGCCTATTGCGCAGTGCAGTGGGAACCTAGGATGCCCCTCTTCTCTAGTCCTCTTTACTTTGTCCTCGCTGTGCGTTATATACAAATAAACTAAACTTGGCTTTGTTCATAATCGGGTTTGAGTACTTTATTTTTAGGTGATAGCAAGTCATTAATCGGTTGTTTTTTCGCATCTAATCACGGTAGATTTTGTCAACATTTCTTAAATGAATCTTCAGTGAGAGCAGCACGGGTGAAATCTTATTGAAAGCCGAACGAAGTACCAAATTCTGTAGAATTTGTATTTCCGACCCATAGCTTACCTTCAGTGTAGTAATGTGTAAAAAGCTGTTTCTAACTAATAATTATTTAATCATAGTCCGCTTACAGTTTATCAAAGTTGTATAAAAATACACGTGTCCCATTAACCAGATAATATATGATTTGTACTTTGTAGGCTTTGATGACGAAAGTAGTAAAAATGCTAGAAACGAAATGCTACTTGCTGAGAACAAAAGACTGAGAGAAGAATTAACAGAATCTAAGGTATTAAATATTCACAGAATGGTCAACATAGGGTCAACTCACGCGGGGTAATCCAAAACAAGCATATTGGAGCAAAGTTAACGCTTCCTGGGGAAGGATGCGCGCTTCTTAGAGCAGCATTCTCGTTAGGAGTACATGCAGCTCATACAAAGTGTAAAAAAAGACTAGATGTTTAAGTATATATGTATATATAGCAAAATGATCGAAACCACGGAACACTAGTTTGTACAAGGACACCTCTACTGTAAGTGTGCGTGTATACTTACTGACTGGCCCACTTTAGCCTATCTGTGCGAAAAGGTGGCCTAAGACCCCATTCATTTCATTTTTACTGACTGTAGTGTGTTCAAACGAATGAAAACAGCTATTTTGATTATATTTTGTTATTATAATTCAAGTCCTGGTTTGGTTGAACGCATATTGGAGCTACATGCATCTTCACATTGTTCCAGTAGGCAACAAACAATGATTGTACAGCATTCTTATCTACACAAGCTATTAACTAGTTTCAATAATTTATTGTAATAAACAAGAGCGCTGACAATAACGATATCCCCCGCCATTAATTAAAGTCAATAATGGCCTCAGAGCAAAGGTTAAAAAATGAGGTCAAAGGTCATAACCTCCAAAAAGGCACATCTACACCCCATAAGGAATGTGTGTGTGTGTGTGTGTGTGTGTGTGTGTGTGTGTGTGTAATATGAAAACAATCCAGCAAACCCTTTCCGAGATATCGTGCGGAAACTGAACTTATCATCTGCTATTAATTATAGTCGATAATGGCCTCAAAATTAAAGGTAAAAAATTAGGTCAAATGTCACAAACCCCAAAAGGCACATCTATACCCTCTGAGGGGTGTGTGGGTGCAATATGAAAACAATCCAGCAAACGCTTTCCGAGATATCGTCTGGAAACTGAACTTATCATCCGCCATCAATTAAAGTCAATAATGGCCCCAAAATCGAAGGTCAAAAATTAGTTCTAAGGTCATATCAACAGCCCCTAAGGGATGTGTGTATACAATGTGAAAGCAATCCGGTTAACAGTTTACGAGATATCCTCCGGAAACGAAAATCGGACGCACAGACGCACGGCCAGACATGGTGATGACAATATTCCCCGACCCTACTTCGTGGGCGGGGGAAGTAAATTAGTAAAAAAGAAAATTATACATCAGTGACATGCAATTAACTGAATGTAACATAGTCTAAAACAATATGAAGCGTACAATGCTAATAAACGAACTAAATTAAGCTATAAATTTGATCCGTGTTTACTTCTGAGGTAGTGTACCAATAACTAGGCTGGGGCCTTAGGGTAGTGGTTAGCACCACTGCCTTTCACGCTAAAGTTCGGGGTTCGTTTCCCGGCTTCGGCGGTTTGTAAAAAACAAAAATGTGTCTTCTCCATCCACTCCCAGAACTCAATATTGTGGAGAACCTTCGTGACCGAGAGGTAGCGTGCTCGGCCTCAGTCCTCCAGGGTTTTAATTTTGCATCCTCTGTCTGGAGGGCAGTGTCATACAACCATCCTCAGCAGATTCTCCTGGCCCAATTTAGCCTGTATGTGCACAAATGTGGCCTAAGGCACGATTTATTTTATTTAGTACCAAAAACTGTTTCCACTGCATGCGAACTCAATGTTAGAATTTTTGAGGGTGGATAATAAAAACTCCGTACATGTGATACTATCGAATTCTTGAAAACATTTATGATTTACAGGACCAGCAAAGGTATATTGCTAGTACTCCAGTAGATGACACGGATAAACTGCAACTTTATGAAAAATTAGACAAAGCTGACAGTCGCATCATTTCACTTGAAAAGCAGGTCAGTTCTGTGTGTAAAAATGCATATAATCATGATAATGTTTGCCGGTAGCTCTATCACTCCATTCTTTTAGACTTGTGTGTGTCAATAGAGCGTGTCTCTCCAGTAACTGCTTATGAACTGACTAAACAATGAGTCGGCTCTGAGATGAACTAACGACAGCAACTTTATTATAGTCTTGTAAGAATGCCTTTCAATTATATCGCCCCCCCCCCCTCGAATGATAGAATGTTGTAAAAAAATTGTAATTGCAGTAAAAAGTCAGTAAAATATTTCTTAAATATTATTTCATTACTTTCTAACTTAAAATTCAGATGTTTTGAGTGTTAAAAAAACGTTCAAGAATAATCCTACATAGGCTCGAACTGATAAAATACAGTATCAGTCAGAATATACCCATGAAGTTTAATGATGCCTTTGAATATACAGAATAATAGCTGAGCTTATGACTCGGCGAATTGATATTTTGCTCGCATAAAATAGTATGTTAAATTATCACATTAGCATTTATTATAATACTGCCAAAAAATTATAACCGCCTTACTATTAATTGCATTGTTTGTTACAACAAGTACATGTATATTAAATATTTTAGTTGGCTGAGAATGCTCGCAGATGGGGTCGTGACAAATCAGATATGATGACTAGACTTCAGGAAGCCGAGCATGGCTTCAGAAGAAATTCACCACTTGACAGAGACTTTCCCTTCATTGTAAGTATGGTGTTGATATGTGAAGATAATTGGAAAATTATTTTGATATATAAAAATATTATAATTCATACACTACGATCCCACAAAACTAGACACATAGTACAACAGTACTAACTTATGCCCACATGTAATTTAAAAAAAGTCAACTTGGGCGTTATGAGCAAAGCTGACATAAACAGTTCGCACATGGTATAAAGCAAAACGCATTACTTAAACATATTTGGTACAAATGTAATGTGTATGCCATTACCTGTATCATTGTTCAGTGCTATATAAAACCGCGTTTTTTGGAAAGGGTAATGCAATAAGTGTTTCTTAAATTAATACTTTTAGTTTGTACCATACCCTCAATATTACAATAATAAATTAGCTTACATTGTGTAAAGCAGATGGATCTTTCTTTTCATTTGCTGTAACTTGTAATACACTTATTCAGTTATTCTGGCATTATTTATTTAGGCCATGTAGAATCAAGTGTTATTTAAATATATAGTACAACCTCTGTTGTTAGGATACCAGACAGAACGATACAGAATCTAGACGTTACTCCAAGGATCCACGTAAAGGTAGACGGGCCTCTCCTAAACTAGATCCCCTACGGCACCACTAATATACAGAATATCAACCTGCAGATGTCAACCGAACATACTACATGACAAAAAACTGGCATTTTGGCATGTCACAGTCTAAAACACTTCATATGAAAATTATATTGTCTACGGAAGTAAACATTTATTTTTTGTTATAGATTATATCCAACGTTACTTCATATAAGATGACAACATTGACTGTATTTAAAAGTTAAACTCAGATTAGTCCACGGGTCTCATCTCGTTATGTATTGTACCGTGTATTTATCCTACTTAATATATTATTTGTTCAAGATAATATACGTCGATGTTATAAAGGCGCACTGGTAATTGCTATATAATTACAGTAATAAGCACGTACCGTTACAGACAAACATTCATAACAGTGATATTTACGCCTATATATTTATAGCACTGATAATTAGGCTTATATATTACTGTTTAGATCGCCCGGCCGTAGGAAAATGGGATTTTAGTCGCACCAGGATTCTATCCAGCGTCAAGTTTTCTTGTGGACGCAAACACTACTGGTCCATTTATCTTGAAATTTTAACATCACATTCCTAGCAACATGGGGATGTACAAGGGATTTTTTAAAGATGCTACCAAAATTCAAAAAGGCCGCCAGAGGTCAACTCCAAATTTGTTTGTGGGCGCAAAAACTTAAAAGTCGGAAATTATACGGATTTTACAATCACATTACCAACAATATGGACATGTGCAGGTGATTTTTATTAAGGTTTTGTTGAAATTCAAAACTTTATAATTTTTTGTTGGCGCAAAAACTAAAAAATTGAAGTCAGAAATAATTAACGTTTTACAATCGCATTATGCAGGTGATTTTACTGAAATTTAAAATGGCCACCACAAGTCGACTTTTTAAATATTTGTGACCGCAACAATTCTAACCTAATTTATGGCGGTGGATGATATAGGACTTGATGCCTCTTTCTTGTTTATTGTATCCTAATTATTATATTATTTTTTGCGACAACCGACGTAACAGTTAACAATGAAAAGAAATATTTGCTTTGTTTGACAGTCACTTTTTTGGGTTCTAAAACCATTTGGATTACGTCCATCCTGCCTTAGGACTTGTTTAAATATGACTCCTATTGTACAAACTAACACCACCGCCTAACACATAAAGCATATGATTGATATCTGTCATATACAAAAGTACCAGCTTAAGCAGTTCGGATTTGAACGTTAGACATTTTCATGCTCTGAGCGAAGCCTATTTATATCACTTTAATTGAAAATATAAATACTGTTCAAATCTGCCTTTGTACAGTACAGTAATACAATGAACCTATTGGTCATGTAATGGAATATAGACTTGTTTGTTAAACAGTATACCTTAATATTAGCCTTAAATGCATGAACTTAACTGTTATACTTAACACATTAGGACACGCCTATTTATAACAATAATATAATCATACCTTACTGTTAAATGTTTGTGAGTTTCGTTGTTATTTTTTGCAAGAATAAGAATCTCATCGTAATATCAAAAGTGTTGTGATTTGCTATTGACATGTTGTGATATATTCAGTGTTAACTGCATTTACGTTTTGTCTAGAAAAGATAAAAGATGTGCTTATTACTAGACTATGTGTATTCTATAATACGGTATTTTTCTCGGAATGTACTAAGATGTATAGATATTATATTTCGAAACCAACGGTAAAATTGTAGGCTACCAATACCAAAAGACTATCGGGACCATTGTTTTTTATTTGCTTTTGAGACGGATATTTATAACTGGTATCACCGCAACCGTCATTTACTATTTTTTTTTGTTCGGCTCACTCGATCATGTGACGCACATTTTCTCATATTTCATCAGAGAAAATTACCAAGACAACGCCTAGATTATTATGGGGAATAAATCTAGTTGGTCACGCTTCATGAGCTCGTGAATAAGTGACAAAGCAACAGAGGAAGTTATAATATACCGGCAACTAGTGATGCTTTCTGGCTTTAATTGCACTTAAATACATGGACGATCTAGTCATTGGCTACTAATATTACCTTAAAAACCTAAAGCAGGTTAGTCGTTTCGCTTCACTGATTCATAATATTTACTTCTGATGAACCCAACTCCTTAGAACGTTGATCATGCTGCTCATGCTGGTGGGACTACAGCATATGCTCAACACATTGTTGAAACTGTAATGTAGAAACTGCACTTTAATGGAAGACTACGTAAATTCTGACCTTTCCATTTTTTTTATTTTTTTTTGTGATTAACCATAATGTTTTATTTAACTTTTAGTGTAATTTGAGCATTAAAGGTCCTTGCACTTTTAATATACAAGATTTGTACTACATTTATTTTTTGTCATTTTTATAACTTGTTATGATGACAGTATGTTATGTACGTATGTTTAACGATGTGTTGTATAGTTATATTTAATAAAAATATGGCGCATATTTTGCATCCTAGTCATTGAACTTCAAATAAAATTGTAATCGACATCAAATTGATATATTATTAATTGCACTGGTACGTTTATAATTAATTGCGTTTACAAAGCACGATAACAGCCATCTGTGGATGACAGTCATCTATGGATAACAGCCATCAATGGATAACGACACGTACATACAACACTTAAAAATTATTTCTAGAGACACTGTGAACGAATACGAAAATTGTCCAAAATATTTAGTAACAGAGGAGTAACCAGAGGAGTTATTGTGGGCTGGATGATGAAAGTGTTCAAATCTAAAAGTGTTTGAGAAACCCTTTGAGGACCATTTTCCGCCATCGGTAATAGCACTCCGATGGAATCGAGAAAATAGCTATGTGTATACACTTGTGACTGACAATCCACATATCAAATCTTGCAAAATTTACCTGGCATGTATAATTATATATTACAGTGTGTTAATTAATGATTACCGAGGCATAAATTGAAAAGCAATCGCCTAAAATATTCACAAAATTATTTTTTTATAAAAAAAGGAGTCAAAATCTTGCATCTTTACTCAAAATAGTGAATATAATCTTTTAAAATGTTCAGCTTGTAGTGATAAATATTATGTGAATTAACCAAACTAAACAAAGGTGAATATGCATTATGCCTATCCCTTTAATTGGTAGCCACAATTATTGTCTTTTTGGGCTTATTATTCATCCTCTAAATAACATTTTAGTGATTTATGAGGGGGGGTTTGTTGGCGAGTAGGCCTACTCGTCGGGCGAAGATACTGAAGATGTCTGCGATTTTTATCGCAAGAGAGTCTGCGAGTGAATGCGATTACGCTGCAAATTTGCCTAAAAGTCATCGTTAAGTCATCTTAATCTATTCGCAAAGCCCATTATGCCAATATTGAATCACATAGTCAGTTTAATGCGCGAAATTCAAAATGTATTTGTATAATATTTGTCTGCATGGGGGTTGTCATTTTGCCACTGCAACTAAATATGGGGTTTATCATAGCAGTCTTGCCGTTTTTGTGCTTTTGAGACCTATTCTGATACTCGATCATAATACACATTTAGAATGATGGCATATTTCCCATACACCACAGGAACACACATACAATATATAACCAGAATACACATCATTTAATTGGCCAATGTGATGTTGCCATGGTAACCGACAGCCATTTTGAATATGTTAATTAGGTACTCAATTTTTTCGGAAATTTTATTTGAAAATGGTATTTTTGAGATCCACTGAGATTCAGGAGTACAACATTATATCAATTCACATAAAATATATTAAAATACATCACATACGGTTCGAAGAAACATTCAATTGGTCTACGTACACAAATTAATAGGATAAATAAGTTATTATCATGGGATAGCTTAATCTGTCTAAATTCCCTGAGGGGCGTACCAGATTTCATATTTTGAGATAACATTTCCAACTCATCTGGGAAATATCGGAAGCCGCGTATTCATCTGAGCCTGAGAATCTGAGTTCTATTTTTATTTACGAAAGGGTTGTGACGCAGATAAATCGACCCTTTATGTTCTAGGTTCCCCATGATGTATTAATAGTTGCGCAAGTGATGCAATTTGGTAAATGGCTTAGCATTATTGCCAGGTCCGAGCGCAGCTCGGACTTAGACTGCAGCGTCATAAATTCCGGGTCCGAGCTGACATATGAAATTGTAATGACATTATTATTAACATAATTTGACATAATGAGGTTAGGACATCCCATTGCAACGTTTTGATATCATACATGTATGTCATTGAAACGTTGGGATATCCCATTAAAATTCAGGAATATGGCAATATTATTCAAGATATGGCATCATAATAGCAATATTTTGATGTATAATAACATATAATATGATTTTACATCATCCGGATATGCAATATAGGCCCTATATATACAAAGAGTGTATAGTGCATTAATACGAGAGGCTATGACACTATAATACTTGGATCATACATTATAGTGTACTTATTTTTGCATACTATCAAAGCAAAATATTTACATGTTATTACACATTTTTTTTCTGTCAAAAAAACCAAATGTTTTTTGGAGATGACGTGGCTTTGATTTTGGTATGAACAAGATCTTAACAAGAAAAAATGATGTCGAAAATGAGTTTCTGTAATTAAATTTGAAGTAGTATTCATTATTAAATATAATTATTATACTTCTGCTGCCAAAAGCTGAACAAATAACTTTGGCGAGGTGGCAGTGCATTTATGAATAAATGAAACAAAAAAGTGTCAGAAAAGAGTTTCTAATGCGATAGTTAACGTGGTATATACATCTTTTTCTACTGACAAATAAAAAAATATATATTTCCAAAGATGTTGGTGACGGTCATCTTGAATCTATGCAAGAACACGACATTATAATAACAAAATAGTATCAGAAATCAGTTTCTCATGCAAAATACACTTTAAAAAGTGGTATTAGCCTACACACATATCTTTGTCTGGTGAGAAATAAACGTAGTAAGGCCTATATAATTATATATTTTTTCCAAGACGGCGGTGACGGCCATATTATATTTATGTATGAGCGAAACTTAAAAATAAGAAAATACTGGCGGGAATGAGTTTCTCATATGAAAAAAAGTTGAAAGCTCATCATAGCCGCTGGTGGCGATCTTGGAAAATCGCGTAAAACATGGAAAATAACACAAGCAAACTGTGCGATTTTGCACTCCTGACATATTTTTTTCTAAAAATGTGTATTGGCAAAAATCTATATGAAATTTACACGAACCTTGAAAACATGACAACATAATGCATTAAAATTGTATCTTTAGGACACTTTTCCAGTGGGGTAATGTTTTGAAACTAGTTGCATATTATACCAAGTAATGATACAAAATGAAAAAGCTATGTTCTGGGTAAAAAAAAATCGAAAGCTACGTGTGTAGGCCTACTAGGCAGTAAAAAAGGGTGTTACACCAAGGCAAGGCAGACGAATGACATACAGCAAGGCTGGTTCTCGTGCTTTCTATATGTTCCATATATGTTCCATATCTCCGGTTGTCCCTTTCTGCAGAAGTACGAACAGCTGAGACGTTTTATAACGTTATTCCATATTCCGCAAAAAGTTAAAGACACACTTCTTTGCATCTTTTTCCATCCTACCGGTAATAGTCTGGCCTCATGTTGCTCTTACTTTGACTGACCACGGGAACAATTCTTGACTCTGATTTGGTTCATTTATTTACACATTTTGTCCTAGCACAGCATTTTCCTAGCTCAGTGAAAACTGTGAAATGTGGTCAAATTATTTATTTTAGCATGTCGGCAGTTACAAATTTAAAATTCATGTGATGTAGGGGAGGACGGGGCATGTTCGAACACCGGGGCACGTTCGCACCCTGCTGGTAATTCAGAATTGAGGGCCACCTGGTGAATTAAAAATATAATTCATGATGTACCTCTCCCCTAAGTCACTGTTTCTCCCAACATTCATCAGCTACAGTTTTTTTGTTTTGCTCTCTATTCAAATATGTGATTTTCGTCTCATTTTATGTTATTTAGGTTATTTTTTCTAAATACTGTGTGAACTACAGTTTTAGTAGTTAAGTAACCATTTGTTGTTCTATAAATAGAACACAGAGGTATACAACATACAGGGAAAGTATTTTTGAACCATCACAAGTGGTACAGGCAATAATTGGTGTTGAAGCTGAAATGGCATTACGGGGCACGTTCAAAAGCGTTCGGACATGCCCCGGAAAGGGTGTGAACATGCCCCGAAGTAGCCTCACAACCAATGGTCATAATTGCAGCATAGTTTATCTTATTCACACATGTCCACACTCACCCTTACATGCTGGGACTCACTCAGCCACACATTATTACACTTTTTCATACCACACATGCTGTTTTGTCTGGTAACCCGGCTGTTGGTGGATAACCGTGATAAATGCCGCTAGTGGTGCGCCGGTGGCCTGATTGACAAACTTCCATTGCCCACTGCTGGCAACGTTATGGGAGACTGACAATGTGCTGCTACCTTGTGAAGGGCAACATCACACTGTTGCTATTTGTGCAAAATGCAACAATAAAATACAAAGGATTGTCAATTATTGTCATTGTTGTATTGCACTTTAATAACCGGGGCATGTTCAAACGGTACTGGTCGGACATGCCCCGGTGGCGGGGCATGTCCAAACATTCTGGTTGTAATCACATTTTGCGCTATATTTTTTTAAATATACAAGACACCTAACTATAAATTTTAGTGGGGCATCATACATGTGGAAGCACTGTATGTATGAAATAATGAGTGATTTAGGTAAATATCTAGTGAACAGGTATGCATTATGTCTTCAGGGTTCGAACATGCCCCGTCCTCCCCTACGTAGGCCCTATTATACCCGGTATTCTATAGGCCTACCTATAGACTGTCAGTGTCATAAACACCCGTTTTTACTCACAGCAGTGCACTAGGCTACTGACTATAGATATAGGTGTGAAAGGAGGGGCATCCCACCTGCCTGCCTGTCTTTAAACTTTGAAATGTTATCCAGCAGCACCTCCTATTTGGAGTATCATGCTGGACTGTCCTACCTATATATGGGTATAGGCCTACGTAATACAAGGCCTAATAGCCTAAATAGGCCTCCAGCAGAATACGAAAATTGTAATCTGCCCAGCCATGGCACTGGTCTATTAAAGTTAGATTTGATGATATTTTTCATGTTCAAGTTTTTTATTGGTCTGGAATAGCCTGACTTTTCACTTCCGGTGAGATCTCGGGGACGAAGAGAAAGTCGGCGGCTGGGCCCCGCTGATTAAATGTAAAATGTCCCCACGAAATCAGTGCATCCTAAAACATGAGCACAGCAGAGTCTTCGCAAGAAGAAACCTCTTCTAAACAGTGCGAAAATGGAACTGAAAACCAAGACATATCGGTAAATAACTAGGTTCAATTCTAAACAGACTGGCAGTCCTTCTTCGACTTCGTTTTCGGGAGTTATCCAAGACTCCATCTCCAGCCGAAGACGTCAAATTCTTGACAGGCAGTGGACTCGACTGGAGAATGGATTTGAATAAATCTTGCGAATGGAGCTTTGACTTTGAAGTCTATTCGGACCACCCAAACGGTGCATTTAATATGAAATGGGCAATTGCCAGATGCGAGTGGTGCACCAATTTATAATAACGTTAGTCGTTACTGAGTAACAGTGAGTTGGGCTGATTTCAATCAAGAGATATAGATAATACTAGATCTAACCTATTTTGCTAAAATAAAAAGTGAAAATATTTATTTTATTAAAGCGACACAATCAGGCTAAAATCACATGACATGGTCATATTATTAAGAAGCCAGAATAAAATCACTGATTTTTTAAAAATTTTAGCCTGATTGTGTAGCTTTAAATAGGCCTGTTACTGTTAGTCTATTTTACTTTTTCAAGTTTACCATTGATTTGTGAGGAGGCTTGAAAAAAGCCCTGTAATTTGTTTATTTTTAATAAAAACGTACGTGAATCTTTATTATAATGTAACTCTATGGGCAGCCTCGTTTACGAAATGACAGGCTCCCATCGACTCCCATTATTAATTATAGCTTTCCCGTAATTCAGGGCTCGAAATAAGGCCATTTCTCCAGTCCGGTACTGCCAAAAAAATGTGCAGGAATAGCAAAGTTGGTTATTAGCCATTCTGATGAACTGGCAAATTTAAGGCCATCCTAGGACAAAGGCCATTTCTAGGAATGACAATTTTTACTCAGGAATGGCAGTTTACCTGACTTGCCAGTCCTGTGGATTGGCATATCCTAAACTTTTAATTCCACCCAGGGAGCTGCGTATCAATAGCCACTCGTTTTTAAATTACATCTAACGGTTTAATACACAGATATCGCTATTTTAATCCTTAAAGCGCTGAATTAATTTGTAAAAAACATCGAAACCAAATGAGTTTTTTTTCAATTTGAAATCTTCGTTAGCTCTTTCTGATTCATTTGAATATCTATGGTGTGGGTCTACGGCCATTAGAAATATTTTTACTCTTACAGTGCGATGATCGACTTTAGACATCAGATTCTGTCGACTAAAGTCGATCCCTGCGCTATAAGGGTTAAGATGTGAAAATGCCCCTTTTTTACGATTGTTATGTAGGCTCAGGATTCCCTACAGTGTGCCTGATTGGATGAATTTTATACCAGCATCACAGTTTCTGCCCGAGGGGGAAGTTGGGGGGGGGGGTCCAGACCTCCCCACTCAGCACCGAAGAGGGAATATCCCCCCTTGTTGGCAAAGAAAATAAAAATATATTCCATATTTTGCTGTCATTTAAGTTAAAATAGGACATTTTAAGCACTAATATTTAAAAACCTAATTTTTTTTCTCCTGGGGTTGGACCCCCTGCCCTTTTGAAGCCCCCCACTCAAACATTTTCGGCCGAAACCCTAACTGCATGTAATGGGTCTCATCCGGCTGCTGGTATGTGCGTACTCTCTTGTCCTAATAAAAGAGCGTTCGGAATAAAAGCACCTGTTGGAAAAATCCTCTTTTTTTGTTAATAGAACTTGTCCACAATAAAAGCACCTTGGAAAAAAAATCCCATCATGATATGTCAAAGTATCTGAGATAAAGTTGGACAATCATTCTATTCTGTGCATTTTGTATTATTCAGGTATTTGTGTACTGTATGCAAAATAGGCTGTTGTTTTAACAAACGAAGAGACAAGAGAGTAGTGGCGGCTGTTATTGTGTATATAGGCATTGTACTCGCAGGGAACTCCCCACAGTGCACACAAAATGTACACACAAGACACATGCTGCCCGCAATAACCCTCCCTCCCTCAGCCACGCTGCCTGTATTACATGTAATTAGACATTGATGCGCACTGCATTGTGTACATGTGGGAGCTGCCGCTGTCAGCATAGACCAACACGGAACACTGTTACTGCTAAGCCATAACCGCCAGTGTAGGGCCGCCACTGCCAAGTCAATGCCATACATGTGTCAGTTGAGACACCCGTCACATGCAGTATGCTACATAACATACATGTAGGCATGGCTGAATGAATACATTATCTGATGACGTGGGGAAATGCTAGCAGATAGGCCTACTTATAATCACATGTATCAGCGCCTGTTTTTTTAACAACTAATTTTCTATAGCCATTTAAAGCACACGTTTCAACAGAAAAGTTGGCTGCCTGAATAATTAAGACCTTTTTAAGACCTCGGCTGACAAAACCTCTGTTTTTAAGACATTTTAAGGCATTAAATTTTGACAATCCAATATAAGACTTTTTAAGATTGTGCGGCAACCCTGTGCTAAGCATAATTTATTCAGACCAGCTGATTCACATGCACGGATCGAAGTTTACTCCAGCTCATCAAGCTGCTGAGTGAACTGAAGCATGACAATTCATATCGCACAGTTGTCAGAATGCAATTAGCAATGAAGGCTTTGGCCAATGAAAGCCACCTGACAGCTCGCCAAGTACTCCGTCACCTAGCCAAGGAAACCAGCATCCAGGATGGATTCCCAGAGCTCTGCAAGCTGACTGCCATTGGACTGGGGTGTGTTTCACTAAGAAAATCTCATCCAAACTTTCAGTTATATACTAATAAATAGTTGAGATGGTCTTAACTTTTTCATGATAAATGACCTAAACTAGGTCAAAGTTAAGATAAGATTTTCTTAGTGAAACGAGCCCCTGGTCTGCCCATGATCACAGCTGATGGACCTCAGGCTTCTCAACCATGAAGAGTGTGAAGACAAAGCTGCGCAACAGGATGGACTCTGACTCCTTGAATGCTCTGATAAGATTGTCCAATTGAGGGCCCCAGCATAGAGATGGACTTTGCTACAGCTGTGGACAAGTTTGCAATCCAGAGGACCAGGAGATTTAACTTTTTATATCTTTTGTGCTATGACTCTTTTGTGCTGTAACTCTTTTGTGCTATGTTATTTTATTTTTATGAACTATGTAACTGTGATTTTACATACATACATAATAAATTAAGCTATTAAAAGTGCTAAATAAACACTGTCAATGATAAATGATGCTCAAATTGTATTCAATTTGTTGTGTCTTAATGATAATCGCGCACGCGCAACAATAAACACTTTATTATGCTGCTCGCTCATTCTTAAGTTAAAAATTTGAAAGAACAACCAGAAGATTTTTTTTCCTGTGGGGAAACCTGCAGGCCTAATATTAGTAATAGGGTCATTTCATGTCAATACAATTTCAAGTACCTCCTATTGCACCTTTTCCAAATTTTCTGTAAAACAAACCTCTAAAACCATAGGTTGCATTTTGCCTGCATACCAGTATAATTTCAAGTCTCTAGCTAGAATAGTTCAGAAGTTATATATAACCTGAACAATGATTATATATACTCTCAGTACAGTATATCTACACCTGATCAGGGGGGGGGGGGGGATGCTCAGCACACTGTCAGTAGGCTACTATATGACTAGACAGAATTTAATTTAAATACATTTCCAATGTAGCCTAAGGATAAACACTAATTATTTAATGTAGACCTATATGTTTAGTAAAGGTATTATATATTATAATAATTCTATATTGTGAAGTTGATAAGGGAGAGAACTTCCCACTGGTCTGCTAGTCTGATCACTAGTAAAGATGGCCACGGACCAGTAAACATTCATGGCTGCTGGTCTGTCATGTCCAGTAAACATCCCCCCCCAGAGTTATCTAATTGCTCACTGTCAAAGTATCTGCCTGACTTTGACATGGACCCTTTAGTGATTGAACCAGTTATATGGTTCACATTTCAGAGAGCCATTTACACAGATTGTTCCAGTTGCTCTCTTGCGTGAATCAATACAATGACAAGTGCAAGGTTAACGCATATTATGTTATCTGTTAAACAAATAAAAGTTGTGAGTCTGGTAATTAGCTCCCGCCGTCGCCGTAGGTGAGACGAAGGGAGCTATGGATTCTACCTCCGTTTTTTTTTGCCTCTTCTTTTGCCTATAACTTTGTAAGAAAATAAGCTAGGATAACAATTTTTGGTATGTGGGTTACTTCCAGGTGGCTAATGGACAGGTTAAAATATTTTTAATCTGAATTCAATACACAAGGTTGCAGAGGAGAAAATGATGATGTGACGGCGTTGGGCCGTCCGTAAACAATTCGTTTCCGGAGCATATCTCTGAAAGTACTTGTCCGATTGTCTTCAAATTTTACACACAACACCCCTAGGGGGTCTAGTTGTGCCTTTTGGGGTATTTGAACTTTGACCTACTTCTGGTTCAGAACTATGACCTATTTAGACGTTTTGACGCGCACTTCGTTTCCGGAGCAGATCTCGAAAAGTACTGGGCCGATGACAGTCATATTGCACATACATGTTCTCTAAGGTCCCTAGTTGTGCCTTTTCAGGTTTTTGGACCTTGACCTTGAAGTTGACCCAGCACTTTGACCTAATTTATAACATCGGTAAATCCGACTGAAAGATTTTGCGGAATATCATGAAAACTGCTCAAGATAGCTACACCATTACTATAAAACAAATTGTGAGGTTTCAGGAGAGGATGCATCTTGAAAAATTTCAAGTCGATAAAATTAAAAATGGCCGCCTATCGGCCATTATTCACCTCGACAGGCCTGATATTGCGGAATATCATGAAAACCGCTCAAGATAGCTACACCATTAATATCAAATAAATTGTAAGGTTTCAGGAGAGGATGCATCTTAAAAAATTTGAAGTTGATAAAATTCAAAATGGCCGCCTATCAGCCATTATTCACCTCGACAGGCCTGATATTGTGGAATATTATGAAAACCGCTCAAGATATCTACACCAGGCTTCAGGAAGGCTTCAGGAGAGGATGCATTTTGAAAAAATTCAACTTGTCCAAGTTAAAAATGGCCGCCAATCGGCCATTATTCACTTTCACATGGCCGTTATTTGGTAAACCGTGCTAGATGGCTAGACCATTACTATAAAACAAAATGTGTGATTTCAGGAGAGGATGCATCTTGAAAAATTCGACTCGATAAAATTAAAAATGGCCGCTTATCGGCCATTATTCACTTTCACATGGCCGTTATTTGGTCAACCGTGCTAGATGGCTGGACCATTACTGTAAAACAAAATGTGAGATTTCAGATGAGAGGATGCATCTTGAAAAAATTTGACTTGACCATTACCTGATTACTATAAAACAAAGTGTGAGTTTTCGGGGGAGGATGCACCCTGAAAATTTTTAACTCACAAATTCAAAATGGCCGACAATCAGCATTATTTACCTCGATAGGCCTGATATCAGGTAAACCGTGCTAGATAGCTAGACCATTACTATAAAACAAAATGTGACGTTTCGAGAGAGGATGTCTTTTAAAAACTTTCGACTCAATCGAATTCAAAATGGCCGCCTATCGGCCACTATTTACTTTCACATTGCTGATATTTGGTAAACTGTGTTAGATAGCTGGACCATTACTATAAAACAAAATGTGCGATTACAAGAGAGGATGCATCTTGAAAAAAATTGACTCGATCAAATTCAAAATGGCCGCCTATCGGCCATTATTCACTCTCACATAGCCGGTTTTTGGTAACCGTACTAGATGGCTAGACCATTACTATAAAACAAAATGTGAGATTTCAGAAGAGGATGCATCTTGAAAAATTTTGACTTGATCAAATTCAAAATGGCCTCCTATCGCCATTATTCACTTTCACATGGGCGATATTTGGTAAACCGTGCTAGATGGCTAGACCATTACTATAGAATGAAATGTGAGATTTCAGCTGAGGATGCATCTTGAAAAATTCTGACTCGATCAAATTCGAAATGGCCCCCTATCGGCCGTTATTTACTTTCACATGCCCAATATTTTGCAAACTGTGTTAGATGTTAGTCCATTACTATAAAACAAAATTTGAGGTTTCGGGGGAGAATGCACCCTAAGTTTTTAACTAATTTATATCGAATTCAAAATGACCGTAAATCAGCTATTAGTTAACTCGATTGGCCTGATATCGGGTAAACCGTGCCAGCTAGGTAGACCATTACTGGGATACTGATTAGGATCATTAATTTCAATGGAGGTTTGCAATCTCTGACAGACTGTCTAGTTCCTATCTTACTCTTAGACTGGGCTTCTTAGACCTAGTTGTCTTGCGTCTTGATTTTTGACCTAGCCTAGGACTACATTAAAAACCCTACACAAAATTGCTTAAATCAAATTCTAATTCGTCGCGGGAGCTCCTGGACTTATGTAGTCTTGTTTCTTTTTTGCTTGCATTATTTTTAAATGGATACAGGACTAGTAAAATTATTTGCGGACTAGTAAGGTTTTGTCATTACTAGTCCTGTGGGCTAGTTAAAAAAATTGAGAAGTTCTCTCCCTGTTGATAGTGACGGCAGGGCATTGTATGGAGAAGGTGTGCACACTGATCACAGCAAGAGTTGAATCATGTAGACCGCAGGGGAATATTAAGCATGTGGGAATGCTATTTGAGTAAGAGGTGTCGCCCGTTAAGCTCAGAGCTGCGCATGCGCAGAAGGGAAGTCTCAGCTCGGGAAGGGGGGGTGGTGTTCTTCAGAATACAACAGGTTTATTCTCAGAATTGCGTTACATGTGAAATGGTCTAACTTTTAAAATACTGCTAGGCCTATGTTTACTGGTCTAGTATTTTACACTTTACAGCTTTGCCTGGAGTTAGGCCTACAGTTACACAGGGTTCTGCCCACTGTGGGCGGCCTCACCCAGCACTCTGACATGCCGTCCTCCACAACAGTTGGAAAAAACATGGAAAACTGAGTATTTTGAGTATAAAAACATGGCTGTACTATGAAAATTGACATTTTTGATGCCAAGACCGCCCACCACTGCCCAATGTCTGGGCAGGACCCTGCCTACACTCAGTTATAGGCTATAACCTGACTGATACCAGTACTCACGTTATTCGATAGTCTGTTCCACCACATCACATGCTGGGAGTGGCCTTTTTCCAATTTTCTCAGTCTCTATTAATAATTTTCATATAAAATTTATGTCAGATCATTTCTGGCATCTTTCCCCAACAGACAGTTCATTCCACATCGACCACAGGACGTTTCGCCATCACATTTGAATGAGATGTTTTGCATCATTAGACATTTCACACCCATTGTTAATCATCAACGTCTAGACAGAGAACTGGCAAAGAAACCCAGTCAACACCCCTTAAAATTTGGTGGAATTTCGTTATACATACATTACGTACGATTCAGGGAATATTCAGTTCAGTATCGCATATCGATACGCTATTTAATTCTGCCCATTTGCTAATCACTACTTTTCCAACAAAATTTTCGTTGCGGTTATACCATTTAACGAGTAATACAATTATTGTATTTGTTTCATGGTCACGCAGAGTCTTTTTCCCATGGAAGGCTAGTTTCTCTGGTGAGCTGTGTGTGCTACATAAGTTAGCTAGCGACCCATCTTTTCAAATGAGCACTGTTGGCTATGACGGTATGGGCACCCACGGGTCACTCTACTAGTAAAATGACCTGCAGAAATTCCTCCCGTCCGAAAATCTTTAGATTATCACCCAAAATACATACCACTAAATGCCATAATTTGTAGTTTTTTTTCAAAAGACCTCCTTTCGTGGCTGCACGCTGCTTTCTTTTCCTAGGAGAAATCTCACAGGTTTTTTTCCTGGCTAAGGTCACTATGTTTTTTCTCTCTGGTTTAGGTGAGCATTAGATTAAGGCCGCGCATTACTAAGAAATATGTGTTTTTCCTGCCCTTTAGGTACCCACATTCCCACTGGTTTTGGAGTGTGTCTCTCAATTTTCATGAGATTTTACGACCACTATTGCCTAGTAATGCAGTAACTACCATGTAAATTGCACAGTACTTCTGGTGACATCTGGTGGCATCTATGATTTAAAATTTACGTGAAATTTATCAATTTTAGACATGAATATCCAATCAGGTTTTTACAAAATTAATCGTGGGGGTAAGTAGCCCCGGACTTAGCATGTGATGCCCTGTGGTTGCCCACTAAAAAAGCAAGGTTGACTGAAAAATGAGTCTCTCAATATATACTGTTTTTCGTAACAACAATATGTACAAAAATATTTTTGTACGATGTTAGATGCACATTTCAGACTTTAATAATTGATAACAAAGAAATACAGTATTTTGAGTGTCATATTCAATAATTTATTTATTTATTTATCTTCTGATAGTTGCTCATCGGACTTGGCACATAGTCACATCCAGTAGCCCACAGGCATTTTTATGTCGTCCCGGGCATTGGGCAATCAGGTTTGTAAAGCCCTGCCAATTTTGGTCTCACTAAAATATTGTGATATAGATCAGGGGAATATGCTGTAGCCAGTTATCAGGCTGTCAATTTTCCTTTAAAGCTAAAAATTCTCAGAACTGATATTTTTTGAATGAATATAAAATAAAATGTAAGGTCTTACACAAGGATACCTCATGACAAATTCAGCTGAAATAAAATTCAAAATGGCCAACTGGCGGCCGTTTTTAATATTTTCTTCTCGTTATCTCGGAAAGCTTGTATGATAGCTGATCTACCAAATTCTGCTTCCTCATACTTCACATAGCGATCACATACCACTGGGAATTTTTTTGTGACAGGTCTATTGATCCCCATTAACCCTTACAGTGCGGGGATCGACTTTAGTCGACAGAATCTGACGACTATAGTCGATCCTCGCACTGTGAAAGTAAAAATATTTTTAATAGTCGTAGTCCCATAACACAGGTATTCAAATGAATCAGAAAGAGCTAAATAATACGTTTATAATGATTTCAAATTGAAAAAAACACCTTTGGTCTCCAAGGTTTTCATAAAATATTTCAGCGTTTTAAGGGTTAAAGATGTTGGCATATTTGGGTTTTTCTTTTTTGTGTCGATATATACAATTTTTCACACAGACGGTGGCCATTTAGTATTTTTGTCATTTTTTGACATTTTTTATATAATCTAATTTTTTCTAATAAAACATAGAGCTCTAATTTTGCTTGATGTCCATTATTTCGATGAAGAGTCAAGTAAAATGCAAAAAATTGCAATTTTTTTAAAACAACAGATGGCGGCCATTTTGTATTCGTCGTTCACAAAATTTGTGTGAAATTTTAAAGCTCACATAACATCCAGGATTATTTATAAGCGTATCTGGATTGAAAAACCGTGGCCCAAATGTGGATACATGTGGATACATGTTTGATGAAATATAGTTTCCCAACGGGATTTTGTTTTTGTCGTTTTTGTGATTTTTTAAATTTAATTTTGTTTAGCCATACATGAAGCGATGTATATATTTAATATACTGCAATGATTACCGTTTTTATGCTATATAGCAGTTGCAGTTCGGTTTACCAGAACAGAAATAACATACATTCAAGTAACCCTACCCCTTATTTAAAAAATGCGCAATGTTGGTAAAACCATATTTAGAGTACCTCTATATAAGTTGTGGTAATTTAGTTTTAGCATCCCCATATTTTCCATGTTAACATTCCATTTCGTGTTCAGTATATCCCAGGGCTAAAAAAAACTTGGTTTTGTTGAGATGTGGGGGGGGGGTGGGGGTTGCATGGTAGCCAAGTAGCCCATCCCCTATATGTTATCTTTTGCCCATATATCTGTATATAATTTTGTTTCATATGCTTTTAACTGAACTTTTAGCCATACGGCAGCCATTTTGGATTCCAAAATGGTCTCCATTAATGCATTTTCAAAATATGGAGATGTAAAACAGATTTATGTGAATAAACTTTGACAAACATTCATTGTTACAAGACATTAACCGAGTGTTTGCCCTTTGTGGCCTTCACACAAGCAATCAATAGATCTTAGTGAAGGTCATCCTGTCATACATGTTTATAATTTTTATGATTTTTCTGTTGTTTGTGTTGAATATTATGTTTCCATGTATGAAAAATAAAAGAGTCTGAGTCTATAAAGTCGAGTCCATCATAACTGAGGCATTTCCAGAGCTTTTTTTCAAATCCATGGTGGCCATCTTGAATAATTATAATTGCTCAAAAGTGCCACCTCCACACCACCCTGGATATCTTTATGTAGACCCCAAAGATAAATAATCAGCAGAGAAAAAAACTACCGGTATATCACAGAATTTTGGGTCACCACCCTTAGCTTATTAACTTTTGGGGTGGATCTTTTAAAAAACAAAAAGACTGCCACAGCCATTTAATAAAAATAGTGGGGCGGGGGTGGTTGTCATTGTTTTCTCATTATTTTTAAATATATATATACTCAAGTGGTCTCTCAATTTCCACCATGTGCGACACAGACTTAACGTTAAAAATATTGGGTCAGCTTCACTGGGAGGACGTCACAGCGAACACGAAGTTTTGATCCAGTAGTGGCAGTAGTGGCTCTACATGTAGATACAGACACTAACCCAATGTTGCTTCAATGCTGTAAAACTAATTCACTTTCTTGCCCACCATTAAGCCAAGTAAGCTGTCCTGGAAAACAAAAGAGAAGTTGACATATTGGTGATTAAATGTTGGGCTGACGCTGGTGACATTAGCTCAACATCGTGTAAACAGTGTGCTTGTAGCCCCCGGTTGTAGCCATGATCTCTTCGGGTGTAGGGGTGATGGTGAGATGTGGGTAGCCGTGTACATAATCACTGCCATTGCGTAACATTATACTTGTTACTACCAGTATATTATATTACTTCCCTGATTTATACCACACATTTCTGACATTATTTTAATTGCTTGATAAAAGGTACTGCATATCGATATATTTTCTAGCACAAAAATTGACTAAATAATATGATTTTCTAAAGAGATAAGTTAGCTCAGTACAGACATGTGATAGCCCAGTAAATACAAGACGTTGACCCCACGGGCAAACGGTGATGACATTTCACCAACATTTTGCCTAAACCAGCATTGGGTAAACGTTTCGTGTTTGCTGGCAACGTATATTAGTATCATCATAATTATATTTTATCAGCTCATTACAAATACAATATATTATAAGTACATTACAATATCAGTACCTTGCAATGTTGCAAATGCTCATTAGGCGCGGCCTACGGCCGGTAGCCTATTAAGTTTATTTTGCCTGAGTTTGTGTCCTTTTTAGGGGAAAGAGGGATGCTCTGTGTGGGAGAGGGTTGACATTTATGTACAACGGTCCTTATGAACGTGTGGAATATAACGTTTGATGTCCCCAGGTTAAGTACTTTCATGTTTAAAAAGTCTTCAGAAAAAAATGTATTTACGATTATATTTAGGTAGAGCCTCAAGGGTTTTGTTTGGAATAATGTTGGCCCAGCGTCGCAGATGGTGGCCCAACATTATTTCACTGTTAGGCCAATGTATCTTGTTATCCGTGTTATCCTCTCGGGGGATGAAGAGTCACGTACCGTAAACCGGGGCATTTTTGCCTCCCTATTTACATATTTGTTATCGCTGTATTGAAGCTACTTTTTGAAGTAGGAATATAAAGTGTCATAAATAAGGGTGATTGTGTAAGGTACCGGTATTTACATATTTAGCGTAGTTTGTATTTAGGCTTGATTAATAGGACTTTTAAATAAAAATGTATGATGGCAAAATAGCACCGGCAACCGGGCTATTTTGCCACTGTAGCTAATTTTGAGAATTAAAACCATTTGTCACAATCCAAATAAAAATATTTTGCCATATTAATAAATTTTAATTTAAAATAATATAATTGAGCAGCTAATCGAATGAAAATCAAATCAACTGAACAGTCAGTAGGCATTTTTATCAATCCATTTATTGTATAACATAAATAAGGTAAATGTACCATACAGACATAAACATGAAATATTAAGTGAAAAGTCATTCTTTTCATGAATTTCCTTTAATTTTTAAAATGAGTGCCTCAAACCTAGTATATAAATATTTATATAGTTTTTAAGGGTCAGTGAGTCTAGTAGCCAAGTCTGTTTTCATATCGGACTGAAAACGAGGCTCTGGCGGCCATTTTGAAGGGTTGGCAAAATAGCCCCGGTATGGGGTGGCAAAATAGCCCCGGTTACTTTGAAGTGCTCAAAAAGGCTAAAGATTTTTTATGTGAAAATGACCCTTCAATTATCACAAAATAAAAATATATACGTTAATATAATGGATAAATAACATTCCAGAGCTCAAATTTGTCGAATTTAAAAAAACATGTAAAAAATAACATTTTGGTAAAATATTTTTTACAGGTGTCAAAATATTTTAAAAAATTTGTGAATTGACATAAAATTGTTCCCTACAATATAGTCTAACCTATGATAATAGTTATTTTTATTAACTTATGGTATTTATTGAAAACCAGAGGGTTTTATCAATTTTCGGAGGGGGTGGCAAAATAGCCCCGGGGTTGGCAAAATAGCCCCGGTTTACGGTACCCGTATGGCAGTCAGAGCAAACACGGAACAATCACCCAATTCTGTTTCAATGTTGGGCCAGCGTCAAATACAATTGACCGGCATTGAACCAGCAATGGGCTGTGACGCTGGCCCAACTTGAACCAGTATTGGGTGGGTAGGTCTACATTGTGTTGCATGGATGTTGGCCAGCACCGGCTGTGGTGGTGGAAGGAATAGGCCTACACGTTGAAGATTATACTTGTCTCCTTGATTCTTTCAATAATTATATCCTGGACATATAGGATTCTGGCCCATGAGGAAGACCAATACAGTTATGTTCACAAAATATTAGGCCAATTTTTTGTCTGAAGCACTCAAACAGACTAAAGCCAGGCCTCGCAGGGAACTCCTTTTCTAGTTATTTTACACATGTTTATGTCAAATAAACCCTTGATTGATAGATTGATTAACATCAAGCAGGGTTCGTCAGCTTGAAAACCTTGAAAGAGTTTGAATTCTACAACTTTAATTATTCAAGGCCAAGTGCTTGAAAAATGGGATATTTAGCAAAAGGTACTTAAAAATCCTTGAATTTTATACTCAGGATCCATTTATAGTATAAAATCCCACAGTGTATCATTATCCCTTGAGGCAGCTTTTCTGTGACACACTATAAAAACGTTATGTACCCTTATTAATGTTGATTTCACTTTCACTGTTTGAATTGGTCTTTTCACAATGTTATTGAGGTGCTTGAAAAGTGCTTGAGTTATGACAGTGTCATCAATTGCTAAGATACATGTACGAACCCCGATGCACAACTACTATGTAATTTGCATTTTCTTTTCCAAACTTAAAGAACTGCATGGTTCTTGTTTAAAATTTATCTAAACATGCGCAGCACTATACTGCCCTTCATGTGCGCCATTCTGACTTTAAGGTATGTCATGCTTCCCTTCCAATATCCAGAAGGCGCCATAGTGATGTGACTGATGATCGACTGTAATCATGATCAGTCATTTGGCGCCCATAATGGTTGTATTGTAGGAGGTATGGTGCGCGTTGATATAGATATGTTGTTTTCATTTCACACAGGTATATAATATGTGTGCCTAACTTATTAAAACGTCATTCAACCGATTAACTGTGATCATCGTACCAACGATGATCATCGACTGTGACATTTCTCCACTGTCATAGTCACGAACCATGACCTCATCGCATCGGTACTCAGGCTTTTGTGACGGTTCAAACTTGTATTTAAAATGCTTGATAACCAACAATCGCTGGCGCTGACATTCACACCTACAATGTAGCACATAGCATGCTTAACCAAGGGCGGCATGTTAGTGTTATATAACCAGTTGACTGATACTCCTTCAGACTGATACTCCTTCTGTTTGTTCTTTCTTAATAAGGAGATGGTGGTGGACCACAAGGTATTGAAAATGCCTAGGCAAGTTAGTGTCTGGCGTGGTTATGTACACCTCTGTCCCTCTTTGATCCTAGATGAAATGCTCCCGTGACACTTTTAAAAGTTAAGTCCACCTCGACCATTATCGGCTTATCTCATATTTTGAAGAAAGGTTTGACAAAAAAGTCGCCGTCATAACGGGGACTTAATATAAATGATTCATTTCATGGGTATATATTTATATTTCCTAGCATCTAAGCTGAAATAAGTGGATGGAGTTTTCTGTAATACGGCGATGTAGGGTCTTTATATCCGGCAATATCCCCAAACAATGGGATATAGTTGAACTGTCCTATTCTATTCTATTCTATGACACGTAGTGTCAATTCCAAAGAAGGTATTACTTACACGTAGCCGACGGCCAACGGGCTGCTGAACCATTCACTATGCTACTGGATTATAATACTTTAAGTGAAGATGCCGAGCATATTTCACGGTGAGCCTTGCAAGCAGTTACAAGGTCACATACTTACCATAATATTATTCTGACTGCTATATTGTAATCATACAAACGTGCTTGCAGATATATTTTTCTGGCATGTGGTCCACAAAGTTATTGCCTCTCTCACATTGTGAAAAATCTTTTGTCTTATTTCTTGACTATAACAAACAGCGCATAAAACATGGAATTGACATTTGTGTATATGCAATACTGATATCCTTACCGCTAGCCTACCGTTTCACTTGTGAATATATGTATCCCCACGGTTACAGTATAAATATAAGACTGGCTTTTAAACGACCACGATAATTTAGTTTTTATACAAATAATTCCATGACACTATGAAAAATAATACGAGATTTAACGTCTGTTTTCATACGAGATTTAACGTCTGTTTTCATACTCTCTGACATTTCCAAACATATAACAAAAACGCAAATTCAGGTTTTAGTCCATATCACAAATACGTTTGAGTGCGCAGGACATGGAAAGAGGACTGATGGCTCGTCCGGTATGAACTCCTTCACATAACCACTTTTGTCGACATTGCGACAACGAGATCGAAGTTGAAGTACATTTTATTATCTATCCATATTTAGAAGATAATAATCATGATAATACCTATGGCGAATAGAAAATTAGAAAAACACATATTTCATCGTTTCGCTTGAAAGCGACGTAGAGCAGTATTCACCCACACTCGTCAAGTGAAAGGACACTCAATAATCGTCCGTCCATCATTCTCATATGTGGGAATGCCGGGCCCTGCTACTTGAGTGTGATCAAGTATATCTACACATTATGGCGAGGATGTGGCTGGAGCCCCATAACGATCATTCAAGGGGACATGACGCCTTTTGGAGTTTTGGACGTTGAAAGGGCAGCGTGGCACAGATAAAGGACACTATGCCGAGATAAAACACTGAAAACTATAATTGACTAATAATTATAAATCGACAAATCGTAACATGTGATGTAGCAGTTAAGATCAGTTAATCATGTGTATCGAAGCTGAATATGTATACTGTCACTGTAAAGTGTACAAATATAAAAGAATATCGTCATATATAAGCAGTTCACCCTCTATATTGACCGACATTCCATGTGTCCGTTTTATCGTGCAATTATAGCGCCGTTTTTTAAGTTTAGATGAATGTACTTTTATGTAGTTAATTTCATTTCTATGTGTCCGGTTTACCGTGCGATAAAACGCTGCTTGTCTGTTTAGACATCCACCATTTTTTCAAAGCGGACACGCATTTGTCGCATGCAAATTTTCTTGTGGCGTCATTATTTGGGGGTTTCCCTTGCTTTTCACGTGCTGCTGCCAGCACCAGCCAGGTAGCCACAAAGCATCGGTATCACGCAGTATTACACATTTTCAAAGCTTTTTCAGTTTCAAAATTTTATCAGTAATAATAATTTCCAAACAATATTTATTTTTTTATTATTTTTTTCAACTATTGTTCAACCTCTCATCAATGATGTGAGCCGTAGATGACGCAATTAACATGATTTAGTCTTTTCTTTACATCTTCCTGACTTTCATAGAATTCTCGCACTACACAGGGAATGTCATTTTTCTAAATAGCATAAAACAGCATTAAAATACAGTGTTTTCGACATATGATCTAAATGATTGTTTTTCACTTATGTGTAATGCTCATGCCATCTTTCTTTCACGCAGTTTATTTATTTATTTTTAGTCCTTTTATTGTTACTAATGTTGACACCTTAATTTCTGGCATGATTATTATCTGGTTGATTATAGATGTGCCAAGGGCTGAATCGTGACATTCGGTCACGTTCAATTTGTCCAGATTATCTTACCATAGGAGGTTTTATATAACCAACCATTCATCCCTTTTATAAATACACTGACTCGCCGACAAGTCACGTGACCTTTGTTTAACATCAGGCCACACTTCACTGCCACTAATTTGAGAATCTATTCTAGGTCGATTTTAAAGCTAAACTAATATGATATCACATTCGAAGGGTCAACATTTATTAATTTTACTGCTTCAATAGTCATGAATTACATGCATATTTGGCATTTAGTATTGTCCCATCGCGATTGTCTTAGCCAATATACTATTTTCTACTCACTCAATGCTGATATTTAAGTTCTACACACCCACACTATATTAATAGAACACAATGCCATAATGTGAGGAATAAAGAAATAAACAATATCAATATTTGTAATAATTGTACTTGGCCTTATCGTATAAATTTTCACACGCATGTGATGCCTTGATATTTAGTACTTGATAATCTTATCCTCAAAATTTTCATTTGAATTCAATTACCATGTAGTCTACACCTTTCATCAACGCCCGACTATTACCATTAAAATATTCATCTGTGTGTCAATAGAAGCAACAACACAATATATACTCATGGTTCCCACGGGTCCTTGAAAACGGGAAAAGTCCTTGCATTTGACAAAAACAATTCCAGGCCTTGATTTTTGTAAAAACTTTAATAAACCGGGAAAAAGTCCTTGATTTTAATCAACCTGTGATGTTTTGCTGAATTGATCTTGAAAAAAGTCACGCAGGGCGACACCTAGTGATTAAATGAAAGAAAAAACTACACTTAAATAAAGATGTGGTTTAGGAATGTAGTGTGTCTATTTTATCAATATAAAGTCAAAACACAAATATCGATAAACAATGTCTGAAATTTGATAAAAAAAAAAGTAATAAAAACGGCAAAGTTGCCGTTTTTCATACTTTTTGACCTCAACTTATTTGTGTGATCATCAAACCACTTTTTTTACATGCACAAAAAAACGTCCTTGAAAAATATTGAGAAGTCCTTGAAAGGTCCTTGAAAAGTCCTTGAATTTTGAATTTGAAAAATTGTGGGAACCATGTATACTATCCGTGTTGTAATATGTTATACCTTATTTTATTAATTATCAATCATCACACTAATATCGCTTATTTCTAACGTCATATAATTAAGATATGTGTCTGAAAAAGTTTTCCCATTGAAGACAAAGTACTATCCTTATATTTATCCTAGTTAATAATGTATGAATTAAGTTATTATCAATTTCGCACAAGCGTCATCGCCGTTATATAATACTGAGAAAATACATGACAGTCACCCTTTTAGACTAACAGTAACCCGTTAGCATGTACTTGAATTACATCAGTATTTAAACATCCTCGATATTATCTGGATGCTCAAAGTGTTTGGCATTTTTATCCCCCGGCTCTGCCGCCGACGCGGGCGTATCCGCAAATATAGCTCTCACTAAGAGGAGTTAACTGATGAATTTTGTTTATTTTTCAAAGATACGACCTATAAGCCTTGGGAATTCTTCCCATCAACTGTTCATCATTCATTTTTCATCCACATATTGTACTGTTTTTAGCATTTTACACTTACATGACCGTTCCGGCCGAAAAGGGAGGTTAAATTTACTACTACTAACTACTTACTTTCCATCTTTTTAAAATGTCTTTTGTTTGAATTTGTCACTGGCGGTGAACTGTGTCACTCTGTTTTTCGTCTCTACCCAGTAAATACGCGACATTGAACTTGTGGAGGCTCAATGTTGTGGCAGCGACAAATACAGTGGCCCAGCATTGATCCACCATAAGCTGTATGATGGTCTTATGTTTACTGGGTACTGTATGACATTGGCTTACGATGGCTCACTGCTGGACTACGCTCACTGCTGGTCTATCGTCTCCGACGCTGCCCAAATATTGAGCCATCACAGGTTTAATGTCGCGTGCTTATTGGGTAGGTACGAAACGGTGGGATGTCTTTCCTTGCATGTACCCCCCTTACCCCCCAGGCGGTGTATGTGACTTCTGTAGGTTTAGAGACTAACAATCTCATTTCCAAAGCTTATCTTTGAAATTCTTGTGGGGTTTCTTTCATATTGTACACACATGCATTATCTTTTCCACAGCATTTCTCTGAAATCCTTTAAGGAATTTCTTTCATATTGCACACAAACACACACATCTTTTTTGCGGGGTAGGGCGTTTAACATGTTTAACATACTTTTAGTTCTACATCTCTGAACCGATTTTTTTCGTCTTGGTATATGTGTCTTTTAGGGGCTATGACCTCTGACCTACTTTTCACCTCTATTGATCACATTTCATATCATTAACCCTTTCAATCCTGATCAATTTACCATAGTCATCTTCATCCACTACAAGCCGCAATTCTCGACTTGTAGTGGATGAAGATGACTTGATGTGGTTTAAAAATTAAAGAAAATTACCACGTATTGGTAAACCAGTTTCATGGAAATTTTCGTTCTAAAACCCTTAGTTGTAGGAAAATTAAGTATGTTTTCAGGGATGTAAAATGATGCTTTAATGCATTGTGGGGGCTTAAAGGGTTAACAAGTGTGTTTTTATCACGAGGGCAGGACAGGGGATTTATGGTGGCCTTTGACCTTTTGCTTAGGTGTGAATAATAATTCACTTGGGAGTTATTGAATCAACCTCTCCAGCATTTAAAACCTAGAGGTGAGCCATATAATTATGTCCATATGTAAGTCTGTATGTTTTAATGATTCACTGTGGTATGACTAGTCTATTTAGCATATCCAAATGGCATTATAAAAACCTTTAATCCGTGTTCTAGTAGTTTTGATGCATTATAGTTTAAAGATTGCGCATGAAATTAAAATTATTATCGCGTAAAAAAATACAACGGTTATTTCAGACAGCTAATGTGCTCTGTACATGTGTAACACGAGAAACATTATTCAAACACGCCAGCCGACTGTCTACATCCAATTAGTTTACTGTCGTTCCATCTTGACACCTCTCAGCATCTAAATGGTTAATTATTGACCGCACCCTAAAAAATAGACTTTTGTCACGATTGCTTCTATACAACGTATTCACAGATTGTTGATGTAAGTTGGAATGGCTACTCTGTTACTAAGCTGGTTTAAACGCATTTATATCAGAACCCCCCTCCCCCCCCCCTCCCCCACACTCTGAGTAGACCTCTGATAAATAAAGTATTTTTACATGTGTTAGGTACCGACGAGTAGTCTGTACGCCACCGCCTGCAACATGTACCGCTATATACCTAACCAGTTCCGAATGCTGTAGTCCAGTCAGTGTACACATTTATCACAAAGTCGACGAGAGCAACCGCTTGAAAGTAGCATTACATAAAATTGTTTATAGTAAGTCTTTTGGATGATTTGATGCATCGCACGGCACTAGAATAGTAGTTGAGTTGGACCACATTTACTGATATCGGAGGTCGAAATTTATTTTCTTCACCACTTAATGAAAATGTATTTTTTGTTTTCCTTTTGTCAGTGACGTTTTTATAGACTATGTATTATATTTCTATAGAGCAGTGTTTAATTGAACTCATTTGTCGGGCGTTGTGGCTGGTTTCCCTGCTTCTAATAAGCAGTGGTTTGACAGGTCACGCCTCACGCAGACATGTGAGACCTGACCATCTCCTGCTTCATGACCAATTTAGTGTCTGGTTTGGGTGTCTCTGCATGATCGCAAAGTCATCCTGTCATGGAAAGTTGGGAAGGGTCTGGTTTCAGCAGCGGGAATGAAGTCAATTTGGTTTGATTAGGGCGGGTGTTGTGTGCTGTAGCCATCGGGGTTGCCTATGTCTGCCGTCCCCTGTCAGAGCCCGTGTCTGGCGTGCACACGCCGAGGTGAAATTGGCCGGCGAGGCCAACGGCCAGTCACGGCTTGCGTGACGGCTGCGTCATTGGCTACAGGGGAAGCAGAAGCATCCCTTGAAGCTGATGCTGCCGTGGGCAATAGCATCCTTTGCTTGGTTTACTCACTTGCCCACAGCTCCAGTCTAGGCTGCCAACATGCCCTGCTGCCTCCCCCCCACTCGCTCAGTAACCCCCACTCTCTCTTGCTTCTGCTCATCCTTGCTGATGCTGAAATTACATGATAGAGCGTTGTCTGGCAGACACTATTAGTTGGAGCCAGGATGCTGGCACAGGGCGTCTTCTCTGCAATTGATCTTTTAAGTCATGAGCACACCAGACTGGTCACGTTGCACAGCCCCAGGAATTCTGCCGACAGAATGGTGAGGCTGCAGCACACATAGTCAGGGCCTAGAAGGCAACCTAGAAGGCAACCTAGAAAACAACCTCGAAAACTCCGTAGTATCCACAGCTGAGCACTAATGCCTGCCTGGTGATGCTGAAAACTGACTTAGCCCGCTGTGACTGACCGCTGGTCAGCCAGCGGCAGTAGGCAACTAACATATATACCAATCTAGGAATAGCTCTTGTCTGTATCCTATCAGTGTCACTGTGATTGTTTAGCTCAGGTGGGGCCCGTGTGTGTGCTGCCCTATTTCTGTAGGTAACCTTGCTATCATGTTGGTAAGTTTGTATGAGGTGCTACTGTATTCACAAGTACCACTATGTGTGTGAACCAACTGATATTCTCTACCGGATCATCACATTAGACATCCGCTCAGGGTCTAGCACTAGAATGCAACAGTTTATTATGATCACAGTGATCTTGTGATTATTTAAGAATCTGGTCATCGTATTGACATGGTTCTTGCTTTTCAAATGTTCTCTCTATATATTATAAGTTTGACGAATGACGTTAAGAATTTGCCTTGTATGCAATACCAATGAATACGTATTGCAATGATTTATATGATCACAGTTATTTGTGATTATTTTTGAATCTCTTCATCCTATTGACATGCTTCTTACTTTTCAAATGTTCCCTTTTTCGAAAATATACGATACGTCAGTCCACATACTATTTCATTCTAAACGTATTTTTTCTTTTTAAATACTTAAACTGCAACATTTCTCTTGTCACGCCAATACATTTTTACCTGGATAACAACAAATGATTGTTCAGTAACTGTTAAAGTGTGGCTTTCTTTAATGTATAATTATTGCCACAATAAATTGAGCCGTAAAACAGTCATTTTCGCTTTAATCAATGCCAATTAGCATGATTAGTGAGGACGAATCGGCTGTCAGTAAAAACAATCAAAGGTGATTTTTTTTACCTATCGGCATCCCTTTTTCTCAGGTCTCTTAGTTCTGCAAATTAAAATCAGTTTAGAGTCACTATTATCTTGATTAATTTATTCTTTATATCCATGTGTATGATTTTATTTTTTCGCTGCTTTAATCAGTTAATGGTTGTATTTGTTGTTGTAGAGTTTTGCTCAGGACGCACTAAAAGAAGTGCTTGGCTGGTATGGCTTGCAGGAGAGTGAGCGCAGTGGTAGTTGCGCTGATGCCGGGTGTCCTGCTAACAGCCCACATGCTCACTCTAATGCAGAGTCACCTCAGCCAGCAGGCACTAAAGAAACACTAGAAGATCTGGACGGGGACGCAGAAACTGGTAGCTGGTCAGCAAAATCCTCCAGTGGCCGGCAACATGCAGACGAAGGTAGATTATATACGTTACTGTTGACATTTCGGTTTTCTGCTTCAAAAATTGTTGGTTGCGTACTGTATGTTACGATTTGTGTCCAAATGAAAAATGACATGTCACGAAAAAGGGAGATGAATGAGATAATATATATTTAATATTTAAATAATGTAGAGAAATGGTAGTATCAAATCGTTTTTAACATCATATTTTTGTTGCCATGGCTAAAGTCTGCTCTACCATTCACCTGCCCATTCAGGACGTGATTCCATACGTTATTCAAAACATGTATTACAAATAGCTTACATGTATAACACCCAATTTATGTTTGAAGTTTAACTCATTTTCCTATTTAAGTAGGTGTGTTTTCTTCTCATAAAGAGTTATTAGTTAAAATTTTGTTGCACATGAAATGATGTGATTATTTTGTGCATTACTTTATTTAATACATTTTGAAGTGACATGGATATTGTATGCTCACGATGTTGTATATCATGTAAAGCTGTACGGATTTGTTATACATGTATACGCTGAATTTTCCATGTCGACCAGTTCACACTTTCAATCACCACCCATCCTTTTAAAATGCATTGCTCTAGATTATTTACTTTTTACCTTCAATATTATGAGCCTATCAATTCTTGCACATTTTAGACTTTTCTGTAAGCTTATTTTGTTTCGATTCTTTTGATAGATAGTTCATGAATTCTCTGTATATTTTAAATTTCGGTTGTGTCTTGTCCTTTGATAAGTATATACAGGTAGTAATTAAATAGCAAAATGATCGAACGCTGGAACAATAACTAAAATAATAGATTTGAGAGTCACTGACCCTTCTCATATATTTGTTACACGTGGATTTTATTTACCTACCCTGGACACTTTCTGTAAAATTCTCTAAATAGTTTATATGCGTGCTGCTGGTAACCCCGCTCAACGTTAGTTCACTACTATACATCTATATTATAGTAGAATAAGAGTTTTTAGGGTTCATCCTTCGCTGTACGCTCACCATGAGCAAATCGCTATTCCCGGCCACCAAATATATACCTCACACACAGCAATTACATAATCCTGTAATTCGCACTATACTGGGAATTCCTGTGCCATGTTTTGGTGTCTGTGTCATCATTTGGCTTTTATTAACTGTACATCCAAAATATATGTACTCATAGACTTATTTCACCCAACGGCGCACAGCCCACCAAACACCCCGACCCACCATCTGCGACGCTGGGACAACCCCAGCTCAGCGCCGGACCCCAGGCATACAGGTGACAGTGACACCTGTCTTGAGCGCACTAAAAGAAAACGAGGCATTCAATCCCAGTGTTGTGTAGGCGTCGTAAGCGTTAGCCTAACATTAAACTAACATTGTTTCGACCTGTGCTGTGTACTGCATACATTTTGCAGGGGTTAATTCTAGTAATATTATATGTATTCAGTAGATTGCTGACGGCTATAATTCAATATAAAACCACAGGGATCTCACCTTGATCTATAACTAGATTATCATTGACAATTTTAGTCTTAGTTCACGCAGTTCTGTTGAAATTGTTTGTAAAGTTATAATATCTTGATAACTGATTCCATTTTGTTCATTGGATGCTACCCCTGATTGATATAATATAATTTAAGAGAAAAACTAGAAAAGGAGTTCCTGAACTCCGAGTCCCAGCTTTAGACTGTATGCGTGCTATAGACAAGAATTGTGTTTAATATTTTGTAAATATAATGCATAATGTATTGGTCTTTCTCATGGGCCAGAATCTTAAATGTCCAGGATATAATTAAGGAAAGAACCAAGGAGACGAGTTAAAATATATATTTTAAAAGTTTATTCATTCCACCATCATCGCCGGTGCTGGCCAACGTCCTTTCAATACTTGCCAGTGAATCGTGCTGCTCGTGGCTCTATTGGATACAAAGGATGTAGGCCTACCCACCCAATTTCGGTTAAATGTTGGGCCTGACTGTCGCAGCCCATTGCTGGTTCAATGCTGACAAATTGTCTACGACGCTGGCCCAACGCTACTCCAACACTTCTGTATGCTTAGCGGCACCACCCCAGCAAAAACATGCCATTTACACAACACTGTTTTTCAATGTTGGCCCAACGTCCTCGACGCTGGCCAGGCATTGAAACAGCAGTGGGTCATTGTCCCGTGTTTGGACTGCTATGCGGGTGACGTTTTCTCCTCCCGTCGTCAGAAAAGCAACCACCTAGATAACACGATACATTGGCCCAATGCTGATGTAATGCTGGGCCACTGTCTGTGACGCTGGGCCAACATCACTCCAACCTTATCCTTTTAAACCCTAATCAGGAATATAATCGTGAATGTATTTTTTTCTTAGCATTTTTTAAACATGCAAATACTTCACCTCAACATCAAACGTTATATTTGCCATGTTCATAAGGACTGCTCTTCAGAAATGTTAACCGTTTTCCACACACGGCACCCCTCTTTCCGCAAATTAGGACACAAACATTATTGCAATAAACCTAATTCTGTGAAACGCAGTGACGTCACTCGGTGAAAACAAGGTTATATAGGACCCCCCCCCCCATACTTCATTTTGTGAAACGCAGTGACGTCACTCGGTGAAAACAAGGTTATATAAGACCCCTCCCCCATACTTCATTGTATTATAGTGAGCTCGGTGACAACAAAGGAGGTCAAGGTCATTGAGTTTCACAGAATAGACCCTTGGCCTTCGGCCGGGCCTAAATCACACACTTGTATGACTCACGCCACAAGCTTCAGTTCCTTAGCTAATGTTCTAATCAAAATGAGTAATGTACATACACAGTCACTGTGTTTTTACAAACCCCCGTTACTCTTTGCAATAATCAACCAACTATCTATGTGCCATCACTTGCTTGTACAGCCTCTGGTGTTTTTTTGAGGAATCTAATCTGTGATGTTATTAAAAAACGTTATCAGCTGCTTCTAACCAGGCTTGGGGAGAGTACTGGGCAAAAGTACTCAAGTAATAAATAATAAGTGAAGAGAGCAGCATACTTCGTGAATACAACTATCATCAATATTTTATTGGACAGGCCTAGTAAAGATATGAACTCATGCCATGCCCCAGCCAATAGTATTATATTGCATTTTCCTAGTGTGCAAAGTATTGTATGCTACATATATATACACTGTTTGGAGAATTATAATAAATAAATAAATTGTCCGCACATGTCTGAAGCTTTACGTGATCAGGGCTATTTAGGGTTCACGGATAATAATTATGACGTGCAAATCCGAAAGGCAGTATCTGTTTACTTGTAGAGTAAACAGAAACTGTGACTTTGCACGGCAGAATTGTGTTACGATAACAGGCCCCCTTTAGTTGCTGGTGACCGTGATATCAAAGCAAATGTATTACCATGATTACCATAATATATCCGTACAAGATTCAACCCGGGCATACGCTGATGCTGAATAGTAGCCTATTCTTAGTTTTAAAATGTGTCATGATTTATACGAGAAGCACGCGTGAGTGGCGCGCAGCGCGTGCCCCTGCGCGATATTAACGGCGATACACTTGTCTCAACCTTAACTCGACGAGACGGTCTTTAACATAATATAGTTACATTGAAAATGGAGAAACAATGATTTTTCTTTGAAAAATCCACACAGTATCAGCGGGGTTGGAACCCGGGACGCATGCATGTCTGGCGAGGCCGTCAGGCGTTCTACCCATTGCGCCACGTCCCCTTCTCTAGGAGGAGCACTTCACGGTTGTGATTTTTATACTCAGACCGTCATCACATTTCGGGGACGGGAAAGGTTTTATCAGGCCGCCGTAGGCCTATAATTGACTCGTTGCGTAACCTCACACCTTGATCCCTTTAAGCGACACTAACCGCTGAATTATATTTTTCTCTCATTTGCAGCTAAATTGCTGACGCGATTTATAGTATAGCTTCAAACGATAAGCCATAATGATATTAAAAAATAGACATTTCAAAGAAATAATTTGTTGACTTACCGGTGAACTGACACATTGTATATATGTATATTATACGGTACAATTAGAGTTGTTTAGTTCGCTAGACACCTGACGTCCATGGTTAACTTTTATATAATTTCGTCTACGTTTTTTTTTTTTTTGCTTTTAGTATGTACAGCGAACCGGGAAAAAATTGGATGTTCAGATTGCTATATACATTTATGATCTGTAATAATGATATGTAAATAATGGCGGTGTCGCGCAGTTAAAGGGTTAATTTTCCCGTCTAATTTGATCATCTATGTTTGAACAGTGGTTGTATGAGGTATCATGGACATTGGTTATATGAGGTAATAATCCTATTCACTAATCGGTACAATGCTGGACAATTCTTGACATTGTAAGGTAACTGTAAACAAGACGTCGTGTTGTCGCGGTATTGTTTTTGGTAGTTACACAACATTGGTACAGCGCTGTTTGAGCGATGGCAGTCGGCTTAGTGTCTACGAAATTAGGCCAATATTGTGCAAATATTATACAAATACCGATTGATCGTCCCAACAAACAAGATACATCATTATGCCACCATTGGTTCAATGCCTCGTGTTTGCTGTGATGTAGCTGCAAATAAGATGGGTGTAGTAAGTGTGATTTTCAAATGGCGTGCCATCATTGTTGAAATCACGCCTTCCCTTCAATGATTACTAGGCCTATACTGCATAGTTTATTCACTTGTAAACTATGTTATTTATCTATGTTTTCCAGAGACAAGTCTTTTGTAACTTATTTAAGAATAGCTATTTAATTATCTTGTAAACTACACGCGAATATACTAGTATTATATACAAGGTAGGACACATGCTATTAGTGGCATGATATTGTAAAACGGTGCACTTTTGTTATGAGTCGATGTAAGTAGTTGAACTTGTTTTAAAATAATTTTAAAGTATTAATTAAATCTTTTTCAGTATAATAGCTAAACGGATGGTAAACGAATCAATTTATATTAACTGAATCTTCCATATACCGTCTATAATGATTTATGATTTTTTTGTAAGTTATTTCAAATCCATTTAAGATGACTAGTACTCGTGAAGTACTGAACTCGTAAGTACTCTTTTAAAAGTACATGTACTTTCATTTTTAAAAGTATTCGAGTACAAGTACTTAGTACTGAGTTAGAGTACCGGCGAGTACTGCAAAATCGAAGTACCGAGTATTTTGACTCAGAGCCTGCTTCTAACAACGCCTTTTTACTTTCCTTGTCATTCTACGAATGTATATTTTTAATAAGCTGAGTTTCTGTACATCCTGGAATGGTAACACTTAAGTGCTATTATTAGTATTAAATTAAACAATTTAAATTTTCACCGTCTTAAAGTTGTGTCTTACTACCGCGTCCCACAACTGTTTAATTTTCATTCGTTTAATTTGAGACCAAACATTTGCAAATCTTGTAGGTTTAAGCAAATATTTCTTTCCCAATAACTGCACTTGCTTCGGTAGGCATATAATTATACATAACATTTAAGGTTCAGGAAAACGCGTCCGTCTCTTTTGAACATAATAATCATTAGTGATCGATTGGCACCATTGCATTTCATCGGCATTATCTATATTTTATTAGCAGACCGGGTACGCTTTAGTGCTGTCGGATAACTTGTTTAGGCCATACGGGTGACAAGTGACGAGTATTATCACGTGTGAGCTCCTCTCATAGCTAATACAGCAGCAATAATTAAAGATTAATTTATATAACCCCATGTTCGCCTTAGATGTCAAATTGTGACAGGAATTAGTGGCCGGTTGATTACACAGCAAACACTATAATGACGTAATGGTGCTCGTCTGTAAAACATCATCTCACATGTTTACACAGTAATGTATTAGGACGACGTCGGCGGACACGTTTGACAAGCCATTCTGTGTTATTATTAGCTGGTTAGGTGCATTGTAGAAACGGCTTGCCACAATTTCACACGCTGATTAGACCGCTCGGGACAATAGATTTTTATTATTATTAATGCGTGACCTAATTTAAGTAGGATTTGCGCACAAGATTTGAAATAATATGACCAGAAGCAAATTGTTCTTATAAGTCCCACGCACTCTGGTAAAAATGAAACAGGTGCCTGTTTGACTTGTATAGACCTGTTTTTTGGCCAGGACCTTCGGTATTGTGGCAAGTAGCGTATGTGAGATAGTTGTCGATACCTCCGTTTTATCAATAAAGCTGTGTATATTTCCAGTTATGTCTTTATTCAATACCCCCTTATTCCCTATACCACCATGCGTGGGATAATGAGCTGGTAATGTGAGTCAGTTAGACGTTACTGGGCTGCCTAATACATGACCTATCAGACACCTAGTATGGACATTAAATACTTTTTTTTTTAACTTGTTTTCTCCTATGTTATGAACGGTTTTTATTGAAAGATCACCATCTGACACAACAGTCATGATGCATAGAATACGTAACTGACCAATTGCATAGTACTGTAATCAGCTTTTTACTTTTTGCAGGAAAGAATAGACAAGGTCCTCGGCGTTTGATTGGCATGCGCTATCTCTTCCCACCTTTGGGAGAAGAGTTAAGTTTGTTAAAAAAGGCTCAGATCTGGGTTGCAAGACATGACCATAAGTACTTTGTTGGATACAGCGAGGAGGAGCTGAAAAACATTGATCCTGTATTAAGACCAGTGGGGGTAATTTCTGCAGAAACTTACAAATTGCATATGAACAGGTAATACTAATTCATACTTCAACAATTCTATCATTGAGAAATCAATTGTTTTTATTTATTTGTTAGTTACTTATATTTAGATATTATAATAATTTTTAATAGTCTTCTTCAACTTGTTTTCACATTTGTATAGTAGTGCTACTTGTTATGTTAGACGTTTAAATCCGCCCACTATCATGACGTAAGTATAACATTGACCATACCATTGTATATTGGTAATATATACTCTTCCAATATCCAGATATCTAAATGTCCAAATGCATTTAGTAAAGCTGTCCAAGTTTGTGAATCAGCTAATTCTGAAATTTACAAATCAAAATCTGCTGGTAATACATTTTGTCTGTAACAATGTGTATGTTTTCAGGAGTGAATTTTGCAGAAATGTGAAACTTAAGTACTGTCTGGAAGCTGATGCTCCTTGGGCTCAAGAATTTAGGGACAAGCTCACCAAGTCTTTCATTGAAGGAGGTTTCTCTGGTGTGTTTTGTTTATATTTCTACACTAGTATACAGACTTCGTGGTGATCTCCACAATAATCACATTCCCAGTACTAGTAATACCACATTCATGTATAATTAAGAAAGGCTTTTAGTTAGGTGTTATATAATGAACTGTCAAACCTACATCCCTACATTCACCTCCTGCCCTTTCATTTTTAAAAAGTATACATTTTATATTGTATTTCTGTAATGATCGATCAAAATACTCTAATGGATCAATACATACACATTTGGTTACATGTAGCTCGGAAGACATCATTGCCATAATAATCTCAGTGAGATCAGATGTTGACATAATTTCAACTATCAACATAAAGGGTTTAACCCAACGGTAAACCATCACTGGGTCAACGTCTGGTGCTAACTGGGGAGGTTATTCGTGAGGCCTCGTACAGCTGAGATCGGGGTAATCACCCTGTCAGCACGGACGTTGACACGATGCTGGTGTAATAGTGGGCCAGTGTCGCAAACGTTGGACCAACATTAGGCCAGCATTGGGTCCTCGTCTCCTGTTTGCTGGGAGCCTCTCATATATATGCCAGACGTCAGACAGTGGGTGTCCACTGGTGATTTAAATATAACCACATTTCATCTCTAAGTTGATAAATGTGCTGGGGTTAGGGTTTAATTTAAATATGATGTGAACCTCCATGATGACAGAGTAGAAAACTAATTATATCAGACAGCCACAGTGATGGGCTTTGAATCTTGACCAGAAGATAAGGAATACCGATTCATTTTGTCAAGTACGAAAATTAAATAATTATAAATTAATACTTTAATTTAAAAATGCTTTGTCAGTATGAAAATGATAAGTTATAATACCTGATTTATAGGTCATACAGTTTTGCTTGCAAGCTTTCTCTTGTAAGCTTTCTCTTGCAAGCTTTCTTTACTTAGGAAAGCAGTTCTTGCGACCATCACGCTCCTTATTGATATAAAGGAGAGGTGAAGCGTGATAAATTTGCTGGGCATGATCTGTTACCCAAACTTCACGGCCTCTTGTTATAATTCAAAGCTGAAATGCAGGGAGCACTCCTCACTCTAGTATAATGTATGCTCCATAAGATCCATATTGAATGAATATCTTTAAATTAATTTTAGAAACATTAGGCCTCCTAACCACGTGGTGACCGCCATTGGCACTTTGCCAGGGATTACTTGGTACCCCAGCAAACACAAAACATTTGTATAACATTTATACAACGTCGACCCAACGTCTTCGACGTTGTTATAACATTGTATAAATGTTATACAAATGTTTTGTGTTTACTGGGACTACTGACTTCAGTAACTGGCTTTGCCGCTTTTGGCTGCCTGCCAGCAAACACTTCTGTGATACATGTGTCTAGCACCAACATTGTCATTAGTAATAGTCAATCGTCCACCAACATGCCCACCCACTGTTCTGGAGATGTTGTATATCAAGCCTTATCGCCAAGCCTGGACTATAATTATATGCTTTCACTCAGTAACTAAAGGGTGCATATTCTATGCATGATATTTTTTATGTGTGTATGCACTATTATATCAAGGCAACGTGACACAACATTTTGATATATATATATTTTGGAGCTATTGGAAATGATTCACTTCTGTCTAGCGATCAAATGGCAACCCGATATCAAGAATTCAGTGCAGTTGAACCAGCTATAAAGTTACCAGAGACTATTCTGGCGAAGACTTATCTCTTACAACGCTGAAATATTTGTGTATAAACCATGGAGACCAAAGGGTTCTTAGTGTCTTAGTTAGCTGTCTCCGATTTATTTGAATACCTATGTTATAGGTCTACGACTATAGAAATATTTAGATTCTTTCGGTGCGGGGATCGTCTTTATACGTCAGAATCTGACGTCCACAGACGTCAGATTCTGACGTATAAAGACGATCCCCGCACTGAAAGGGTTGAAACTCTGATTTAAAGCAGCCTCGTAGTCAGGATGGCTGTTAGAACATCTAGGCATCGCCCATTGAAATGATGATCCACCGTTGGCTTAAAATGTAGGTTCACCATCTGCGACGCTGGCCTAACAGTAAACATGGTAAAAAACATTAGGTCGATGTTTCATTTCAGCAGGGACATACTTGATACGGGCTTTAGAGTAGAGACATTACAAAGACTTTTCAAATCGATACATGATTTATCCAACATTATGGTTAGGTTTATATTACTATAACAATACCCGATGAAAACAACACAATTATGTTGCAATGAGTTATCGGTAACGGGATCAATGACAATGTGTTCTATGTTTCTATGACCATAATTATCACTCAAATGGTAAAGCAAATACAAGTACATTATATCATTTTACTTGCTGTGGTTTTAGACATCGTGAATAGGTAAACATTGAATTTCGTAACAGTTATCGATTATACGATTTGGGTGCTCTGAAATTATGCAATGACGACTCTGATGTGGGTGACTGACGTTCGGGGTCATATCAGATGGCATTTTCCGCAGTTGTCTCGCTTGGTATATAGTGTTGATGGGGAGGGGTGGGTGTCGAAAGGGGATGACCGTGCCTATGGTCAGAATGAAACTGTGGTTGAGGTTTTGGTCCGTGTTCATGTACCAGCAACCCGTCGTGAGCACCATGCTGCTCTATGAGCGCCATCGTGTCCTTCAAATATTCCCAGGGCATATGGTTTTCTAATTTGATGAATAGGCATCAATCATCCATAAGAATTTAAAACTCTTTTCAGATGAAGTTGCATTTTCATATGGAGTTCCACAGGGATCTGTATTGGTCCCACTGTTTTTTACCTTATAAATACACTACACCACGCAGTGCTATTATCTCCAGTTTTGACCTCGATCACCATCTTTATGCGATACTCAAATGTACATTTTTTATCAGTTTCAAGCACTACGGAGATGTTACAACAGTGCCGAATTATTTTTGAATAAACCATGGAGACTAAAGGGTTTTTAAATCATCATAAATGCCTTAGTTAGCTATTTCCGTCTCATTTGAATACCTATCATCTATGTCATGTGTCTACGACCAATATAAATATTTTAATTCTGTCAGTGCGGGGATCGTCTTTATACGTCAGAATCTGAAGTCTACAGACGTCAGATTCTAACGCATAAATACAGTCCCCGCGCTGACAGGTTTAATGGACGTGTCAGCAGGATACAAATATATACCCACCGCTACTACATTGACATCAACAGTGAACTTTTAAATGTTGAAGTCGGAGACATTCATATTTGCCATGCAAACATAACATCTAGTTGAATGTGTTTTTTATCTCCCTAATTCTGCTACTATTTTAATCGAACTTATTTAGAAATTAAGGAACGTGATCCATGAAGCTCTATAAGGGAAAGGCCACTTAGAAGAATCTCTCCCTCCACTATGTTTTGGGTTAGAACACAGCATGGATCCGAAATTTAGGATACTCAAATCATCACAACTGGCTAAGATTGCCGGAATATTTTTCGGAAGGTGTTTTAAAAATGTTCTCACATGACAAACTGCTGAGTGGATGCATAGATGATCACTAAGTTAGATATAAAGCTCAATTAAAGTGTAGGGTGTTAATGAGTTAAATCGATCGACGGAACTCCCCATGTTACGGTTCAGATATGGGATGCTTGCTAACCCGTAACACGTTGTGGAGGGTGGCGTTTGCTAACTGTAAAAGGCCAGGGTTGCCTTGTGAATCGTATCTTTACTTAGTTACCACATACTGTCAATTGGATAATATTTGCTGACACACTTAGATCTATCGTTGAGACATCGAGCTGTTAACAACTCAATGTTATGTAACCTCTATAACAGTGATCGCTATTCACGAAATAATTAGCACGATACTTCTCCCCCCCCCCCCCTCCCCAACTTAATGTAAATAAACTGTTAACTTTATAGCCACAAGCCGCAAGTGCATTATACATGTATTCTCAATTCATGATGATATGATTAAATAATATTAAAAAAAAATAATACATTAACGATGTACTCTAGGCTTACTCCCAAGTTATTTTTCCTCACGCTCACCCACAACTGGCAGAAATACAGTTAGTCTTTACAGAGGCAATAGATATAGCTCACTATAAATTCGATCATTTTCCATTCTAGGTAGCACTGATATACGTTTTCGAACAATTGTTTAATTTGCGAATTAGACTTTATGAAAATTAAAATCTCACAAATATTACCTGATTGACAGTTTCCATTGTTGAATTTTCTTTGCAACAGCTCATACAGAACATTTGCCAATGTCATATTCTCTTTTTATCGTTCCAGGTCTGTGCCAAGCCAAAATTGCTGCAGCTGAGCTCTGGCGAAAATTTAGCGAGCACTACAAAAGCCACCAGGCTCGTTACCCCAATCCAAAAAGCAAATATAGAGATCGAAAATCCTCCCAAGATGGTATGGAGTGGGAAGATATGTGGGACTTACGCAAAAGATCAGCTGAAGATGACGAAGATGAGTATGTGCCTGAAAAAATAAAAAGAGATGAAATGGATGGGAAGGAGACTTCTGAAATTGATTCTTCAGATCAAACTGAACCTGAACGATTGATGGATAGTGCAGATAAACTTGATGAAAAAGTGGAAGAAAATAATAATCATGATGAAGGAGATGATAGTGATTCAAATAATGTTCAAATTGATTCAACTTTAGGTAATGACAAAAAATGTTTAGGAAATGAAAAAGATAAACAAATTGACAATTCAGACGACGTTCCCCTTAGCTTAGTGACTCATCCATGTATTGATACATCTTGTGAATCTCTTGAAGACAATCACATTGACAATGAGGCCTGTACACCAGCTTGTTTAACACCTTCATCTGCCAGTCCATCAACCCCTCAATCACACCTGCCCGTCACTAGTCCAGCTCACAAACCTAGCACACCAAATCTAGCTACGACTGTTAACCACACTGACAGCACTGGAACCAGTGCTAGTAACTCCCTGTCACTGCCTTCTACCCTCCGTATGCCAGCCATATCAACCGTCCCTTATGGATATGATCCATATATAGATGTTCTTATGCAGTTTCCCAGCATGGACCCAAGACAACTACCCGTCTATCAAGGTCTACATGTGCCACCTTCAAGTATTGGCAACTGTGATCCATTAGCATCCAGATCCAAACCTAGATCAAGCCAAGTGCATCGGTCCTCAGATTATAAACGATCAGAGAGAGGATTGTCTTATCTTTTTCCAAGTTTAGCAGAACATAATCTCTCTCTTTTAGACAAAGTTAAAGTTACTGTTATTCGGCACAAAAATAATTATTTTCTGGGCTGGTCTGATGACCAGTTGTCTAAAATTGATCCTCTGATCCGTCCTAAAATGAAAGTTACAACCGAATTGTATAAAGAATACTGTCACCGAAATGCTATGAAATATGACTCAAATCTGCAATTTGCTATGGAGTCACCAGAGCCGTGGGCCCAGGAGTTCCGTGATAAGTTGATGAAGCCACCCAGCCACGGTGGTTTTAGCAGCCTCTGCGAGGTAAAGTTAGAGGCTGGCAGGCTCTGGCGTCAATATTCAGGGAAGTATCGCATGCACAATATTGTTAAGTGGCACATGGACTTAAATAACGCTACTAAGAGTACAGCACCTGGAGGTAGTGGAGAGGAGGAGATGTGTGATCCATCTGACTCACCACCTCCACCACCCTTACCAGTTAACAAACCTCACATTGATGCTTTACTCACCAGTCCAACCAGTCAGCCTAGGGATTCTAATTTACCAATAGCTCGTGAAGCACACACAAGTCAAGAGACCAGGGAAACTTTGCAGCACCGTCTTCGACAGAGGGTTGATTCGCGATCCAATCTGAACAATCAAGAGGCATTAAACATGATTATTGACAAATCTCCGGCAAAAAATGTAGATGGAAAGGAAGTTAAAAAAGAAAACCCAGTTCCCACAGCACATAGCACAGCCTGTGATGGAGTATCTAATCAGGAAACACCAAGTAATATTTCTGAACATAATCTTTTTAACCCTCTGCCCAAGTACCTGAGTGTGTTTGAGCAGGTTTGTATATGGTTAGAGAGACATCGACACAACTACTTTCTAGGTTATCCGTGGGAAAAAGTATGTCAGCTGCCGGAGCTTGTCAGACCACATTTCCCAGTGTCAGAGCATGTGTTCAGGACTTTTGTTCCAGAAAGTATGGTTGACGTTCTTAGTAAAATTGACTTAATGGTTAACTCTGATACTGCCTGGGGGAGAAGTTTTCAAGACAAACTACAAAAATCTAGAGATGAAGGTGGCTTTTTGAGCTTTGAAGATGCTTTAACAGAGGCTGTTATACTGTGGGAATCTGTGAACGCAAGTCGTAAATTAGCTCAGGCAGAGCACATGAGCCATGATGATAGTTATGAAGATGTCTGTGATTTGGAAGGACTATCCCATTCTGGAAGCAGGGAAAGTGTGACATCTGCATTAAACCAAACCGGGGAGGCAATCAAAGACGATTCGTCTACTCTGCATACTCAACGGGCTACTGTTTCACCAAATCCGTCCAGCTCCGTAAATGCCCAGTCACAAAATACTGCAGATATGAACCAAAGAGAAGATTTATACAATGTGAGTGAAGTAAGTTCAGAGATAAGACAAGATGATGAGCCAGCAAATGCTAGCTCTGAAAATGTGGCTTGCTTGACTCGTTCTATTTGGTCTTTGCGCACACATCTTCACCAATTATGTCGTGAAGATCCACGATTAAGCTGGCACAGTCGCTTGGCTCCTTGGCTGCCTACACTACAGCATCATTTGGGGAGTAACTACAGCTGTCCCAGCTCTAGCAGTGAATGTGTTATAGATGTAATGTTGGCTGCCCTACAACAAGGACTGGGAAGACACAGTAACTCTCCCTAGGCCATCTATATAGTCTGCAGTATACCAATAGTGCTTAGTCTTGTTTAAAGATAATCATGATATATATGCAATACATAACATATTTAAAATGTGTTTGAAATAACTGTTGCTAGTTTTCGTTGAGTTTGTGTAGCACTTTGTTTGGTAGAAAGATCAGCATTTGCATTTGGCTCTTATAAGCAGACATTATGATTTTCACATTTTGCAGTGTGCATGGAATCGATGTGGAATTGTTAGGTTCATTGGATGTAAAAAATGCTAGCAATATTGTGTGAGGAGTTATCCTGTGGCAATTTACAGGATAAAAAAAAACATTTTAATCTTGTTCATTTAGTTTTTGACTTTATTGTTCTGGCTCTTGCAGTTTTTATAATTTGTAACTTTCTTACACCAACTTGTTAAATGGTGTAACGACTTACTAAGTATGTTTCATATTGGTATTATTTTAGTTCATTTGTGTCAAAACGTTTTAACTAGTCATAATTTACCAACATAAGAAATCCCTCACCAATATCTATTCTGTTGATGTTTTTTGTCATATTGGTTTGTTGGGTTGATATTTAAATAAGTTACATTTTTAGTCAAGATATGATATGTTTTAGCCAAAACTGAGATCTCTGATCCGAGATGCCAAAGTATTTTACTAAAAAGTGTGAACTTTTCAGTACGGATTTTTATATATATACTTATATAATAATATATATACCCGATATATATATATATATATATATATATATGTATATCTGATATATATATATATATATACCTGATATACACACATATATTTATAATGTATGTGTATGTGTGGGTAACCTACATATGTATATATACATATATGTGTGTGTGAATTGCAGATGTAAGAATGTCATGTGACTTGTCTGCTCACCTGCATATTTAAGTCTGGACAGACTGTCTTTATGAAATTTCACAAATTTCTGTTTTGTTTTAATGATCATTCAATGTTATCAGCACAATCAGTATTGCACCTAGTTGAACAAAATAGTGATATTTAGTACAGGATATGTAATTTTCATGTACAATATTCATATCAAGTATATTGTTAAAGGTCTCCCTGCAAATTACTGCAGTTGTAGTATATATACACAGTTCAACAATTGACTGTGGTGCGGTATCCTATTTGAGATTATGATAAAAGACTTATTACTTTGCTCCCGTTATTTACTTATATATATATATATATTACCGTAGGTCACATTATGCTTCACAATGCTCCATCTGTACCTGTGATACCTAGCGAGGTACAATGTCATGGCGGGTATCACCCAGTAGCAGATCCCGGATTGAGTGTTCACCCGACTCTCAACTTACTGGCTAGTGTATTGTACTAAAGAAACTGTAGTTAGTTGTTATCTATACGCATGCAGTATTATTAAATTTATAGTCACATGCATTGTGCAGAAAAACAGTTCATATCGAAAAAATATATGATCAAACTGCATATAAAACTCTCCAGATTTATTTCTGGTGATGAAAATATAGGCTTAAGTAAAAAGGCTTTAACACATGTACAGTACCTAAATAATCGTCACCTTGGATATGAAAGGGTGTATCTGCCACTTTAAAAAGTGCCAGATACCCCCTTTCATATCCAAGGGGACGTAATATGAGCACCAACTTTTTGTGGGGGGTCACACGAGAATGCCAGAAGTATCATTTTGTATAGCCACCTGTCTAAAATAGTCTGTTTCACAGTGTCCAAAGGGTTGCTGTCCATACAACGTTCTAACATAATTATATTAGTTTCTTTTATTTCATCACTTGTTGCTGTCTGTTAGAATATTAGAAGGACTTGAGAGTTTTTTTAAGAACAGGTTTTTAAATATGTATGATACATTTCTTCATACAACCCTATTTAACTATTATTACAAGTTGTTACAACTGTGTCGACTGGCTTATCAGAACTGCTTCCAATGCCAAGTACATTTTTTTTCTTGTAATTATTTTAGCATATTTGCTAAGCTTTAAATCATTGTGATCCCACACTAATATCACCAGCTTAAACCATGATTTTATTACATTTCTAGTAAGAGATTGCTATCCATCATATTTTGAATTTGTATGGAATATGTAGGTGATTATTCTGAAAGTCACATGGAAATTTCTGGTTGCACTGGAGATAAACTCTGTGTTATGTAAAGAAGACAGCTGTGTTATGTAAAGAAGAAACCTCGAGTTATTTTTAAGTCACCCTTCTTAGAGAAAGCTTTTTATTGCACATTTCTGAAAAATTCATCGCCTGATATTCAAGTCTGGTGGTAGTAGATTTATGTGTCAATAGAAGAAAAGATCGGGTTGCTGAAGTGTATGTATCTCTATAATTGTGAATACAATTGTACCAGTGATTCAGGTGTATTGGGCTACTTGACTATGCTGTGCATATTGGTATCCATCCCGTAAATCATACATAATCAAGTGATATATCACGTTTGTAATACGCAAGGGGGGTGTGTATCTGGTAAAATGACCCATATTATTACGTCATGATAACTACTGGTACAACATGTTTTCGTAATCACTGCATCTAGCTTTGTAAAATATACTGATGACTTAAGGATATGGATGACATGCAATGATATGGAAAGGTAGCTTTAACACTTTAAGCCCTCACGACGCATTTAAGCATCATTCTACATCCCTGAAAACAGACTTAATTTTCCTACAACCAAGGGTTTTAGAATAAAGATTTCCATGAAACTGGTTTACCAATACATGGTAATTTACTTCAATTTTAAAACCACATCAAATCATCTTCATCCACTACAAGTAGAGAATTGCAACAGCAATTTGAGACTTGTAGTGGATGAAGATGACTATGGTAAATTCAGGCTTGAAAGGGTTAACCTTTATCCTGCTAATTTTACTTATTTAAATTTTCAACCACTTGAGGTTGTGTCTCGCTACCGCGACCCACAACCTCAAGTGGTTGAAAATTACCCATATTTGTTTAATTTGAGACCCAAAATATGCAAGTCTTTATGTCTGAGCAGTCATTTCATTCACAACAACAGTGATTTAACCCGCTAGTAAAACTGATTAAAACACTATTGTCATGAGCAGCAGGATAAGGGTTAAGCTGCTTATCAATCACCTTGTATCTACCTTGACGCCTACACAAGTATAAATTAACCCTTTAAGTGCTAATCACGTCTATAGATGTTTTCAGCCTTTTTATTTGTCCTTCGAACCAGAAGATTTGTAGGAGAAATAATCATTATATGTTTTTATTGGAATAGGAATTTTACACACTCAAAATTAAATGAATGGGACTTTAGGCAACCTTTGTGCACATGTAGGCTAAACTGGGCCACACACTCGAGACACAACTGCCAGTATGTAAAGAATTAAACTGTATAACGTAGCGCTTGAAGGGTTAACTACTGATCCCAGCAAACACGGGACGTTTACCCAATGTTGGTTCAATGTTGACCCGCCGTCTAAGGGCCAACATTGAACCAACATTGGCGTCTAAGACGGCGGGCCAACATTGAACCAACATTGGGTAAACGTCTCGTGACGGCGGGCCAACATTGAACCAACATTGGGTAAACGTCTCGTGTCTCTGGCCAACATTGAACAAACATTAGGGAAAACGTCTGGTGTCTACTGGGTTGGCATAACAATAATATCATCACAACGATAATGCTCTAATCAAGGGTAAAACAGCTCAAATACAATTCTACCAATGTTAATATATTCCTCCTGATGTGCCATAAAGGGCATTTCATAACGACATCGAGGTACTTTTTTGTGTTGATAATTAGTATGTGACATTACTGTGGCAGTCCATATTAGATGCATGTCACATGAGGTAGCTGACAACTGACTACAATATCTGTGTTACGTACTGCATGTTTGTATTGACAAGGTACATAGTCACAATGTTATATCTAGTCTCCGTCTCCAAGTCATAGCTTACAATATAACAATATTACAGAATTTGCCATACTTTTTAATGGTGTTGCACTGTCATAGATACTTAACTGTATTACTGTTTATAATATCAAAGATGCAATGTAATACAACCAAAGATGTAATCGGATGTCTGTACACTTAGTAGTATTTCAAGCCAGGTGAGGAAAAACCAAAGATAATCATTTATTGTTCACTGGTAATCATGTTTGTATTTCATTCACGCAGTGTGTTTGATAAAGAGAAGAGATTGCTTTGTTTATGTAATAATGCTGAATACTTATGTTTGTGCCCTGTCAAAGTAAAAGACTACAGCATATATTTTGCGCAATCGTACTATGAAATCTAGAATATATGCTAAAATCTGCATTTAAGAATTTTTTGTAATTTCATACTTTATTCCTGATTTCGTCATATGACACAGCAGTCAATATCGCGTGTTGTTCATTGTGTTAACAGCTTATCCCAGATTTATAATATATATATACATGTATATATTATATCTTAGCAGACACAAGACGTTGAATCAATGTTGGGTTAACGTAGGTCCACCGTCTACGACGCTGATCCAACGTTAAACCACCATTGATTCAACGTCTTGTGCCTGCTGTGGCAAACAGCAGTTACTGGTGTAAATGCATACCCAGGGCTACTTCATGTACTGTAGACCGGGAAATATTTGTGGCTTCAAACTTTGGCCGTTTTGGGAATGAAACAAATTTGCGGAATTAATATTGGCTGTTTTGCCCCCGCTAGCAATAACCCTGAATAACAACACTCTTTTAGGTGGAGAGAAACATTGGTATTTTATATTAAACTGTCAAAACCGCTAATGTAAGGCATGTACCAATATTTTCGGGTTTACAGTACTTATTTGTCAGGCAGGTGATTCTAATTGACATAACCTGCCTAAAATGCTTGACAGATCATATACTGAACAATTATTAGGAAATTGTGTGCTTTCATTTGTATATGGTGTGTTACAGCTATTATATATCAGGTATAATGTTTGACATATGTATGTGTTCAGTTTTACCATACATCTGAACTATGAATATTATGCGGAGGCTGAGACATAATTGTAATGAAAAGACTTACATAAATTCATTTCCTGAGGAAACAAGTTGTTTTAGTGTCTTCTCGACAATTTTGACTCGGTATGTGCCCATAACAAACCTAAAGCTCCTTTCACTTATTCACCAAAAGGTTCTACTGACAGATTAGCAACTTAAATACCTGAATTATAGACAACATTGCATATTTGTATAGTATTGCCAAAAGCAAACGCTTTCACAACTGTTTCTGTGAAGTGTAATTGCATATTATTAGTTCCCATTAAAAATAACATCTACATAATGGAAGCACTGTGATTCATTTTGGTGAAATATATTTATTACTTGTGCTATTTGATTTGTATGATGTGTTAGTTTTTATATCCCAAGATTGATCTTGAGAACCACTTTCCGAGTCTGCTTTCTGGAACCACCTGACCCTTTGAGAGCCAGGACTGATCTTTGACCTCAAACTCTGTTCCAGCACTGAATTACACCGTTAAAAATGGTCATAGAGCCAGCAACTACTTATCAAATTGGAAGTGGAAAGAGCTAACTCAGCCATTCATCACCTTGTAATCAATAAATAACCTTCTCAGCTATTTTGTTTGGTCTTAGCCCTTACGGCGCTGACAATTTAAATTTCCACTCTTCGACGTTGGTCCAACATTGTACAAATGTTATGGAAATGTTTCGTGTTTACTCGGTGAAGGGTTAAATCCAGGGCCCTCAATGTTTGGCTGACAGAACACAAATCTCTGTATTATCTGGATAAACTTACTTTTATCAGCTGTTCAAATTTCTGGTTTTTGCTTGAAAATTATATTACATATATCAACTCGGTGTGAAAAGTATGTTTTCTTTATCTGCAGAAGGCATGATTATGTTTTAATAGCACATAATGTCACATTTTCACTTTAAATTTATTTTTAAAGACCTAATTATTTTTGGCTTGATAAAATAAATGTTCCGTTAATATTATTTGCTGTAGTTGGTTTCTACTATTTGTTCTATTCCGAAGTTTACATTAGTATCTATGCTATATTTTGTCAGTGTAGCTCCAAGCTGTCCTAAATATGTTTTTTTGCAATGTGTTGACAATAATGTATCATACCCATACATTAGATGTGGGGATAATTGATAAAGGAGGTGTTTGAGTTAGCTCTCTTAACTTGATATATTGTTATCTCACTTGAATATTATCACCTGTTGTGTCTTGAATAATATTTGTTACAATTGACCCTCTGTGTGCTATGCGTTTTATAATTATCTAATCATATTTGAATCCATACACCTTCTGCAACCTATACATAAGTGACAATCCCTTATATAAATGATCACACAACTGACATTATGTTACATGGTAGTCGCATGATTTAGCACACAGGAAAGACTGTTGATTCCACACCACAAAAAATACATTTTTGTTCCCAAAGGTAGTCCCCTAGAAAACAAGAGCAAGAGTGTCTATTAACCATTTGAGCCCTCACGATGCATTAAAGCATCATTTTACATCCCTAAAAACATATTTAATTTTCCTACAATTAGGGGTTTTAGAATGAAAATTTCCATGAAACTAGTTTACCAATACATGGCAATTTTCTTTAATTTTCTACCCACATCAAATCATCTTCATCCACTACAAGTCGAGAATTGCGGCAGCAATTCATGGCTTGTAGTGGATGAAGATGACAATGGTAAACTCAGGCTTGAAAGGGTTAAAACCATTAAGCACACAGTAAAGGGGTGATTCCTCGACAATTGAGATTCTACATACCATACATACATACCCATACCCGGTAATAATAATTCAGTTCAGGGGTTGAAATAATGCCACATTACTGTATATTCCATGCTAGGCCTGTATCGATAGTAGTCCCAGGGTAACGGTTCAGCCCACAGATGATTAGCTCAATGTAGATCTACTATCCCCATGCACTTAGATATCATTGCATCCTTTTCTTAGATGTGGACCTAAACAATTATTATTCTAGTCGAATTCTGAATGATTAGAAAACTGTCCAGTCATATACCTATAAAACATGCCCTGACCCACACTTGTTCACCTTATTGCCCTGGAAATGTATATCTATACCCCCTCATAAATTATGGCTAATATGAGAAATGCTCTATGCACGTTTTTGTTGTATGACCAGCCTTCCTATTTTTTGAAACTAATAGTTGTTCTCCTTTTAATTCATTTAAAGATATGTGAAGTGAATTAAGTTAGTTGACTTTACACCCAAGTGTAATAATACTTTGTAGGAAAACTTTGGAACACCACTTTTGATGGACTGTACTATTCTCTATAGAACTTGAATCTTGTATACGAAGGATTTCAAAGACTAATTTGTGTAAATACAGTATCCATCCACTGAAGAATATGTAGAATAGGACTTTGAAATTTTCCCAATGTCAATTATCAAGTGTCCAGTGTGTTTGTTATTGTATGAGGTAGTTGACACTGAGTCCTTTGTACAACATTTCCTATGCTTTCCACTGTTAGTTTGATACAATTGAGTAGCGCGCCAAAGGCCACTTGATACTGTTTAACAGCTTTATTGTGCAGGGTATACCCCACTAATCGGGTACAAATATTCTGCCTGCATACTGTTATTATTGTTACCTTTCATAAATTATTAACACTTTGTATCAAGTGATTTGTCATGCAATGGTTGAGTAGTTTTAAATGTATCAGTTGTGCCTGAAATGTTTTCATATAGGCAGGGAAGTCCCGCTAGAGAATTATCATATCTACCCAGTGGGATTATTCAGTCGTCAGTGCTTTTTCACTAAGTACCACTTACGATACCTTAGTTCCAAGATGATCACGGTATGTCTACTGTTATGTTTTCACTATTTTAAACGTGCAATGTATATCACTAATAATCTTTGCGCCATACATATTATACATTTCATTTACACATTTGCAATTATCATTGTGACTCACTCCCATCTCTTTTCTGATGGGTAAATGTTTTAGTCTACCTGAAATATCTACTCTGCTGTTATTTGCATCGAGTTGTGAGTTGTTAAGTTTTTTTTCATTTGGATGAACTAACGATATAAAACGAAATAGCAGTTCAACCAACTGCCAAAACATCGAAGCACACCCATCCACGACGAGCTATTAGATTTAAAACGTGCGATGGAAAACCTTTACATTGTTTGATTTGATCCATATTAAAATATATAGGATATATTCCAAGTTAAGCCTAACAACGCCATTTGTGAATTCTAAATTTGATATAATTAATGGGAGTTTTGTGATATACTTTTTTGTAACATTTTGCCTGTTGATCTAGGTACATAATACATTTTGATAATACACATATCTGATGTAGATAAATTGTTAATGTTTTATAAGTTATGGTTCTATGATCCACGATTCTGCATACTTACATAATTATGTCAGTGGCATTAGCTCTATTACAAATGACTGATTCATTGTTTGGTAACGATTAACGAATGCATTTTCCGTCATGCAAATGCGATGTATACAAACTGACCCAGTGTCATGGGTTAAACTTATTATTATTATTATTATATTATTATTATTATTATACAACTTCTGATGGTGCTGTTTTGGTTTGCCAAATAGTTATGTTTGCATGGTTTTCAGTTGATGTTTGTCAGCATTACACTATTACGAATAAAATAGAATTTACTGGTATGAAAACTTTCTTGCTTTTTTTTGTTTTCAAACAAACACATTGATTAACCAGATGGATTCTCCAGTAAGCTGAAGCTGGTTGTTTCACACGATAAGCCGCCGTAATTAACTGCTTTCTAAATAGAACTGTGTTTATTCTTCATAGACAGTACATACCAATGTCGAATTAGTTTGATATCATTTTGAACACTGAGGATGTAACATGCAACTGCGTGAAATCGTTTACTGTTTTCCTGTCATGGTTTATATAGACTAGGCCATTGCTGATTTATCGAATACATTTATTCATCTGTATATTCATCTTAATACATTCGCTTCATGTTTTTCCTTATTTAAACGATTGGGGAACAAAAGAAAATAGGCCCACATGTATTTCAGAAGGAATGAATGGAGCCCTTATGGAACCTCCTGAGGATGGTGTGATGAATGAGATGAAAATGTCCAGTCGGTTTGAGGCTGAGCACGCTACCTGTCGGTCACACAAGCTCCCCCATTTGTCGCAGCGGTGGATCAGAGTGGGTTATGCAGGGCCTACACTAACTTTACCCCCTATTGGATAACAGTGTCCTCATTTAAACGGTATACATGCTGTGATAAGTTAAATAAGTTTACGCCCCTATATTACCTGTATATATAGACCTAACCTAATCAGTTCAAAGGGGATCAGATGAAAAGAAGGCATATCCACGCTTTCACTGTGTGGGATACAGCATGTACCCTGAGAATGATATTCTTGAGGATGGCTGGGAGGAGAAGTATCCCACCAGACTACCAAACCAACCCTTCTGGTTACCGCCTATCTTCAGACTCACTACGTCACCTTCATCAAGTGCAAGCACCGCACTATTCTGACCAAATCTCGCTGTATCTGAAGCTGACTGGAATTTTGATGACGTCATCACTTCTTGTGAATTGTGGTACAGAGCCAAAGGTACTGCTCCATCATCTGTGTCGAGCGATACGGATGCCATGTTAAAAACGTAGATTCCTTTAACAAGCACGACAAAACGACTGTATGCCTTGGTATCATTCAGTTCCATGGCACAACCCAGGTTTGTAATAACCTTATCCAGTAAGACGAGCTCTGAAGAGTACGGAGGCTGTTGTACATCACTAGCCTCAGCTGAGAAAGCCACCCTTGGTGAAGACGGATCCAGATCAGGACAGCTGCCTACATCTGAAACATATAGATATAAGCCTACTTATGCAAATCTTACATTATTCTAATGCCAGCCAGGTGGGTGAGAACATAGATTTAAACATCTGAAGTCCCCAATTATAATTATTATATGTCACATAATTGATAAGGGAAAATAAATAAATAATTGTCTAAGAGGAGTTAATACCACAGCCGGTAGACGAAACTACCCTGAGATTCAAATTATTTTTCAAATATTGTTAATAACAACACGAACATTGAGCCATCAGACCAGGTATAACTTAGCTTGTATACCCTGCATTATTTTCTTTTTAATAACCGAAATATCACACAGTTACACCCTCCATTAGGCCTATAAGACAATTATAAGAATCATGTGGCGATTAAGATATCACACTCTAACCTTGCATGTTTGCTAAATAAGATGCTTGGAACGATAAAAGGACGATGATAATGATTCTGGTGAGGATTTGCAGCGCTCTGAGCTCGGGACACCGATGATTTATGCGCTTTAGAAAGCTGTTCATTTCACGTCAAAATTTAAAAAGGAATATTTGCGAGACCATGTAGGCCTATGCATATAATCATGCGTGGGCAGACCATTCAAGGCCTAAAGCAGATGCAGGAATAAAATATTATAGGCCTAAGGATCATCACAGGGGCTGATATCCAGAATTTTGTGAAGGGGGTCCGATACAAAAAGTAAACAAATAGGTTTCAATCAATGATTGTTTATTCTTGCCTGCTAACATATGAGGGTTTGACACTCTAAATTGACTAGGGTAGTGCCTCAACTTGAGGCACTACCCTAGTCAATTTAGAGTGTCAAATACCGATTAATCAATATTTTGGCAATTTGGTCGATGATGAGTCAATTTAGTTTTGTAAAGGGGGGTCAGGGCACCCCTGAGCACCACTCTGGATCCGCCCCTGTATCATCTATAAGTAATTTGTAGGCCTAAAAGGATACGGGCTTAGCTGATCATCTAAATTGGCCTACTGTTATCATGGTTATTATAGTATAATATAGGCCTAATATGTTTTACTTGACAATTATGCATAGGCCTATTAAAGCATTATTTACCATTTGCTGTATCAATTGCTGTGACAATGACGTTTACTGTAGCACTGCTCCGGTTACGGCCAGGCTCGTAGCATTCATACATTCCACTGTCTTTTTGATCCACCGCCGCTTTGGTTACCATGGAATACCCCAGCAAGGAAGTAACGAATAATACATTGAGAAATGAAGATTCCAATGGTTCTCCATTATGACGCCACCTGATCTGAGCGCTGCTGGTATCTGATATCAAACAGAATAACCTCATTCTTCTGACATACATGCATATGAACTATATAGTGTAATGCTGGCCCATCCTATACGGCGTTGATCCAACATTAAAGCAACAGTTGTACAATGAAATCAGCAATAACGCTGATACAACTACAACTCTCAATGTTGTATTCATGGTATTATAATATATTGTGAAACTGCACACATGACTCACCTGCAGTACAACGCAAGCGCAATCCATCACCAACTTTTAGCTCAAACTTCTCACCAGAGGGCTCTACTATCATTACACCTAAACAAGGACACAATGATGTGTTTGTATCCAGTAATAACATCAGCACTGAAGTTACCATTTTAAAAATTCTTGAAATATCAAAGATGAAAACGTTTAAATGATGAAAGATAATTTTAAAAAATATTATAGATACATATATTCTATTGGTTAATGGTCAAATATAATAGATGTTTTTTTATATTGTTTTACTTCACATTTTAAAAAGTTTAGTCAGTATAATTATGGCTTGATTTCAGGTCCGGACAATTTTTTGGGGAAATCGATTATAATCTCATCATATGCTGTATTCTGCTGACATGTTTAGCAAAATAGTACTAAATGAAATGTATACAATAATATGATGACGACTGCGAAAGACATGTTACCCGTCAAAGATGGCAATCCCATATTACAGAATCAGTGACATAGGCATCACTTACCTTGGCCTTGACCACTATAGCCTGCTGGGGGGGGGGGGGGTGATCAGCTGCAGATGTTCGGGAATAAATTAAATAGGGCAAACTTACGGTATTTATAATTTGCAGGGAATTTAAGCCTATTATTATACATCTATGAATATACATGCCTAAGTATCACTGATGCGTTCCTTACCACATAATTGTGTTCAACTAGTATAAGCTTGGATAGGCCCACGTTCATGTTACCCGGTACTGAATAACCGGCAGTGGAAATATACAAATATAAAAAATGTTTTTCTGTTTCTGTTGATCCGATGTTTTATTTGTCCCACTCTTTGCTTGAACAACTACAATGACTAGGGTGCAAATAAATAACAGGGTAGGCCTACCACAGGACAGCCGTGTGTACCCATGGTACCAGGACGCGTAACCTGCGGGGACGGGGGGCAGCTGGCCCCGTGTAATTTTCAAATGATAAATTATTTTGTCTAAAATAAAATTAAAAATCACCCTTAGACCTGTGGGAACCCACGTCTCACCGTTCGGGCTGGTTCTGGCGTTTCCGACCTTTGACGAAAGGCGGTAGCCCGCCTAGCCTTAATTTCGAATCGCGCTGCATCAAGCGACGCGCGCCACTTACTTCCAGGCTGCCGAGTCGAGCAGACGTCTAGCTAGACTCGAGCGCCGAGCAGCTGGCTAGGTTGTCGCGTTCCGCGTGGAAATGTGTGCACTAAAGTTGTTACAACGTCTAGACTAAATAAACAAGAATGAACTGAAAAATGAATTAACCAAGTTATTTGTGTTCCGCGTCCCGACGGGAATGAAGACTGAAGTGAAGTGAGTTGGGGCTTGTCCCACTAATCCCCCTATTAGTGAGAAGCCCTACACATACAGACCTACCCACCGACCCTGCTCCCAACTGCCCCCCCCCCCCCCGTGATATAAACCACTTTTAACTCAACTAAACTAATGGTAATCTTTATAGATATCATTATCTTTTAAACAAAAACATTACCTGGAGATATTGCTGTTAATTAGCTATACAGAACACTATTTCGTTGTCCTGGAGTATGCACTTCAGAGCCTGTCCTTGTCCATTTTGTTCCGGGTCAAAATGTCATAATTATTTACTTAGAATTTAATCCAGCCATGTTAAACACATGTCACATATTGCCACCACTGGAATAAGATAGCGGGCTTCTGATTGGCTCATGTCAGCCGCGTCAGGGCAGGGAATTGTAGCCGACGTCATTTCCGTGAAAAAGAGTGAACCTTGATCAGAATTCAACGGGTAAGAGTTGCTCGATAAAAAATACCAAAATATGTAAGCCTACTTTTATTTTAATTAACAAATCGATTTCACATAACGACAACACAAATGATTTAACATAATTCTGATAGAAATTTGTCTTCATGTTTAAACTACACCTTGTGACGTTTTTAAAGCATATGGGTCGATTTGCTTCACTGAACCATAATATTTACATTGTGGCCGACCCCTCTTATCTCCTGTGGACTTTACATTGACATTAAATTACGCGAATATAAGGATTACTAAATTATTTCAGGACCAGGCCTAATACTAATTTGCAATATATCCCGTGGACGTGGACCATGCTGCACATAAGGACCATTGTGTTGTGACCCCACAATTGTTACGAGTCATGATGACCCACCTACGCTAAGTATGTTTATCTTGTAGGCCTATATAAATAAATAATATGTGCTTTTACGAAGCCTACCATTGACAAAGCCGATTAACCCTTACAGTGCGGGGACCGACAATAGACGTCAGAATCTGACGTCTGTAGACGTCGATCCCCGCACTGTAAGACTAAACATATTTATAATGGTCGTAGACCCATAACATAGGTATACAAATGAAGCAGAAAGAGTTACGTAAGCCATTTATGCTGATTTCAAACAATGAATAACAAATCAAATAAAATAAACAACTAATAAAACAAAATAAATAACCAGTAACTAGATGTAATATAAATAAATTATTCGTAGCAATCACATTGATCAAATAGGTTCTGCTCCCGATTTCACAGGATCTTTGGGTTGTATACTTCAATATATGACAAGGGGTGCACTACCTGTCTTAGCTGGCTGAAAACCAACCATAATATAATATAAAGGAAAGATCGAGTGTAGCTACGTGAGACACAGTTGCTTGCTGAATGGTACAAAGCAATCCAAATTTACAATGTAAAGTAAAGTGGGGGTTTTGGAAGGTTGGTGTCGGACAAACAATCCACCAAACACGTTGAACCAATGTCAGATCTACGACGCTGGCCCAACATTAATCTAACATTGGCTCAATGTCTGGTGCTTGCTGGGAAAACAGATAGAGACATTGTTTTTTTAGTATACTTAAATTACAATAGGCCCGCAGATAATTTGCATATCACATATTTGTGTTTCTATTACCTTTCCGTGGTTGCAGTTCTATCATTATTTCATCTTTGTCTTCAGGATCATCTACATTCACACATGCATACAAGCCAGTGTCGTCCTTAGTAAACCTTAGATCTGTATAGAGACCTACTTTGTTCCCTGTAAATAAGTTGACCGCCTCAGTGATAACAGTCAGTAATCCACGGGATAATGGTCTGCCATCACGTGTCCACATGATATCTGTTTTTCTGCTGGTTTTGCACTGTAGACAAAATAGGGGGAAATACAGTGTTGGCCATCGCAATCCACCACAAATGATACTATCCTATTCAAATTAGGCCAAATTAGATCCTCGATGTGTAAACTATTTTCACGTAATATATTAGACATATATAAGACATTGCAATCTATTTGAACAATAGGGACGGAATCCATGTGTAATGGTTACGCCTAATGCATGTCACGTCGGCGCTTGCAGGCTCGCCCCCGCGCTGGTATTAAAACCCACTCGTAACCATTACCGAGAGCTAGCGTCGTGATAGGTCTCAGAACGTCAAGTTTCGAAATTCGGGTCGGAATCAAGCTGTGTCTGTATCTGGAAAGTAGTGTTATTTGATTCATCTCACCAACCGCACTCACCAATTCGCCGAGTCTCCCAACGAATGCAATGGGAATGCGTTCGGCGAATGCTTGGAGAATGTTCAGCGAATGCATGGCGACTACTAGTCTACATATGCATATTAGTTTTCGGCGAATGTATGGCGAACACTCCGCGATTGTATGGCGACTAACTCGGCGAATGTATGGATAATGTTCGCAGAGCTTTAGTCGAAAATGTTCAATGCCCTATATATAGGCCTACTATTCCATACAAAACATTCATACACTTGCACACTGGGGCCCAGCATCTATTTTGACCGATTTGTTATTAGGTATCTACTAAAATGTAGGTCAGGCACTTCTTGTCTGTACACATGCCTTTACAACCTGATCATGTTGCAGGAAATTATTAGCCTATATGATAGCTTAGTGTAAATGTAAAAACGGTTTGGAATCGTATACCATAATTTCCACAACTGATCTGGTTGTATACAAAAAGAATTACTTGTAATTAAGCACATACCTGCAGTTTTTTATGTTTTGAAAAATCAAATATGATCTCCATGTTTAGTTCAACCTGTTTGTCATGGTTAGACTTCAAGCTCTCCTCATCTTACATTATAAATTTGTATAATAAAGCTGAAAATTTGAATCTGCACCATTTTTATTCAAGATGGCTGACTGAGCAGATATTTTTCAAGATGGCTGCTAAATCTGAGAGGGTATCCCAGGATTCATTGCTTATATCTGCACTGCAGTCAAATATAGGCTAAGCTAATCAGATAAAGCCTTTTCGGAGAATACTAGGCGAATACTTTCAGCAAATGCTCAGCGAACACTTGGCCTACAGCAAAACGACCAAGTCTTTCGGCGAATGCTAAACGAGCAGTGAAAAATTACTAATTCTTTCAGCGAATGCTCGGCGAACAGTAGGCCTACAACATGGCTAAGTCTTTCGGCGAATGTTTGGGAAACACTAGTGCCAACTAACAAAATATTTTCGGTGAATGCTTGGCGATTGACCCAACAAAACGTTTTTTTCTGCGAATGTTTACCGATTAGTCGCTAAGGGTAATTTTTTCAGCAAATACGCGCCTTACATTTACCGAAACGTTCAGCGACTGCTCACATTTGCCATGCATTTTGATAAGTCTGCCATCTGGGATTAAATTCAGCCACCTATTGGATTTTGGGCGAAGATTTCTATGATATACTTTATATTAGGTGATACAATACAAAAAGTATTTTTTTGTTTTACCTGTAGACTGAAGTTGGATCCCTCGGATAGTCGAATGAGACCTTCGTCATGATTGGTTATTTTTACAGTCTGCGATATCTCATCAGATAAATGCTCGGGTTGTTTTTCACCGGATCCTACATTATAGAAAATATATCAAGTTCACTGGAACATTGCATACAAATCTATAATGAAACAAATAAACATTAGGCTACATGGCTGATTTTAAAGAAAAGTGAGGGCTACGATAGCACATACATGTACTATCTATTTATTTGCACAATTTAGAATTTACAATTAATACTAGTATGTGAGAGAGACTCAAAAACATTGAATTTCATTGGGCGTGATAAAGGTGATGACTGTGGCTGGTAACGTTACTAACATCTAATTCGACCTCCTACATTATAATAACAAACATGGTAACTAATTCCATTCGTGTCGATGTCAGACAAAGCAAGTCAGGTATGATTATGAATTGGAAGCTCATTGTGATACCATATATATATGATCATTTTTTTCAAATCAGCCATGTTTTAATGTACACTTCAAATCCTGCTTAGTTGGTATCCTCTCTGTCAAAGGATGTGTTATATGATCACATCATCTCACCATCTTCAGGTCAAGCTTAGGTTGTATGTGCACAAAACAGCGTGTCACATTCATTCATTACAGTAAAACTTACGGTGCACATTCGTCTGGTTCACACGTACGTGGTTCAATGACGAAAGGTCAAATATTGCCAATTTTGTCGGAGCAGGTCCAACAAATAGACCGATGCAATAAGTCATAGTTGGTCATAATTATGTTTCGCTGAGCACGCGATGTAGGCCAACGTTCAAAGGAAAGGTAAATATTATGTATCCGTGAACCTAAACGACTGAGCTCTGCCGTGCAAAGCCAAAAGGCAGTATCTGCTTACTTTACAAGTAAGCAGATACTGCCTTTTGGCTTTGCAGAGCAGAGCTGCTTTGAGCACAATCAATTTTTTTGTAGAACTACACTATTGTAACATATTTTTCTTCAAAATATTTTTATTTGAATTATTTTTTGTAGGGCTTATATATACTTACCACGCCTACGTCTCAGAATCACCTGAGATTTATCATGTTTTTTAGCTGTATCGTAGCACGTGTATCGTCCCATGTGATTGTTGTTCACATCTACGTTGGTTATCATGCTTCTCCCTTCGTTGTCTTGTAATTGCCAGGCCCTACTTAGCGATCTCTGCTTTGACTTGGATGTATGAAATTGCCATGCAAGTTGTCGATTACCACCTATATAAAGCGAATACAAAATACTAGGCCAAGCTAGGACTATACGAAGACAAAATAAAAACAATAATAATAATAATTGCATGATTCAATATATCGTTCATAATAATGTACCAGCATCAATTTTATTCATTTTATCAATATGTATCATTATAGAGAGGTTAGGCCTACTTACCATTGCAGACAAACACAACTTTGTCACCTATGTCTGTCATTACAATATCAGGCCCCTGTATCTTAACTTGTGCATATTCTGTAAATTGTAGAGCACATTAGTTTATGTCATGATAAAACAATAGTTTCATGTGCAACTTTTCTAGCGCAATAACCATGATAACGTCTAGCATCGTTTTTAATCTATTTTATTGAGATATCAGCCTACGGATCCTGAGTATGAAATATGTTTAATCAGTTAGAATCACAATATTTGGTCCCAAATTGAACAAATATTGGTAATGTTGACTACTTGAAGTTGTGGGCCGCAGTAACGAGACACAACCTCAATTGGGTCGAAATTACAAGTAAATACCCTAAATTCACATACTCAAGTATGGATACATGAAAATCATATGCTTTCATATTTCTATATCTCATAAAACTTTAAAATATTACAACCAGAAGCGACATAAATCCCCTCATTGATGGATTGATTGCTTCATTTTGTATACAAACAAATCACAATGAATAATAACAAGTATAGGCATACCAATAAACATAAAGCCTATACTAGACACACCCACCTTCTTGTTTCCTTTCTTTGATTTTTAAATAAACGTCTCCACGGTCAAAATAATTATCAATATTAACACATCTGTAAGTGCCTTCGTCTGCTGGTGTTAACTGTATTATCTGTAGAGTAGAGATCAGTTTGTTTGTCTCAGTCTCTGTGCTATTTGTTACCATATGACGGTCGGTCATTTCCAGTGGTCCCATGTTCTTAGCCCACGCCAAACTGATGTCCAGATCGGCTTCACATGTCAGAGTAACATTATTTCCCATAACAATGCCGTCTGCAAGTGATTCCTTTATGAAGACACCGCCTAAAAATATAGATAATCATTTATTATCGGTAATTATAGGCTTATTGAGGTTGTTTAAATAGAAACATCAAGCTACGGATTTTTAAAAATGCAACGATAGTCTAATGGACAACCCGATACATTATAAAAGACACGTGTCCTTATTTTCTACTATCACTTCTGTATGGTTAAAGGGACTGCCCCAGGCTAAAATCATAAAAAAATCGGTTATTTTATTTTGTCTTCTTAATATGACCATATGATGTAAACATGTTCATAGACTAGAATAGCAAAAAAAATTTAATTTTTGTGCTGCGCATTTTCCAGTTAGGCTAGATATAGAGACAAAATTCCTGATTTCTAATTATTGACAACTATGTCAAAAATAAGAAATAATAATATTTGTATTTGAATATGACAAAAATTGTGCAAGCACAATATATGAATTTTAGCTCGTCATATGGAGCAAGCAAGCGTCATCCACAATATATTCGCATGTCAAACAGTTTAAAGGTCAAGTGAAGTTCCAGAACTAGTAAGTCTTCGATGAGAGTGCGTCATCGGTAGGGCGGGGGTCCTTGTGCAATGGCTCGAGAGATTGGTTCGAACACCACTCTGGCCTTCAAGTTTCAAAGAAACAAAACGTTTCTTCCCCGCTCACTCATAATGATTCAATATTGTGGGGAATATCCGTTATCGAGAGGTAGCGTGCTCGGCCTCAGACCGCCAGGGCTCGTCTTTCTAATCCTGTGTCTGCAGGGCAATGTCATCTCATTCATCTCACCATCCTCAGGAGGTTCTCCTGGCCCAGTTTAGCCTATATGTGCACAAGGGTGGCCTAAAACCCCATTCATTTCATTTGCTTCATCGGTCCGCTTTTGTATTTAGCTTTATTGAGATCACATCACATGGACCTACGTGTTTTTTATAATTCACATTTAACCCTTACAGCGCGGGGATCGACTTAAGTTGTCAGAATCTGACGTCTGTAGACGTCAGATTCTTACGTCTAAAGTCGATACCCGAGCTGTAAGAGTGAAAATATTTTTAATGGCCGTAGAACCATACCATAGGTATTAAAATGAATCAGAAATAACTAACTAAGACATTTATGATGATTTCAAATTGAAAAACCCTTTCGTTTCCATGGTTTATAAGAATGTATTTCAGCGCTTTAAGGGTTAATTGATTTCAATATTAATAACCGTTGTACATGGGGGTATTGTCTGCTGCTGCTCAGGGTGAGATTTTCTTACATATATTTAATCTACTTTTAAATTTTTCAAAAAAAAAATTCAATCACAGATTACACTGTTTTAACGTAGTAGGTGGGTCGTCATGTGGGTCCACCCGCATGCGCAGCATGGTCAAAGTCCACAGGAGTGGGATCCACAGCAATGTAAATATTATGGCTTAGTGACTGCTTTAAAGACCGTCCCTGTCGAAAAGTGACATTAAAGCAGCTGCATGGGTCGTAATGCAGCTTTCGCATTTATCAGTTGATATCACTGATGTGGCGGCGGTAGGGGCTTAAAGAAAGTGGGTCGTTATGATTAGCTGAGTAAACATTTAGGGCGCCCAATATAGCAGCACGCATGTGCAGCATGATCAACGTCCACAGGAGTGGGGTCTGCCGTAACGTAAAAATTATGATTAAGTGAAGCATAACGACCCACCTATAGTATACATTAAACTACCGGCAATAAAGTTTTTAGGCCTCTTACGTGGGACAAGTTACCCTCAACTATTGTTATTCTGGGAAATATATGCGAACCGTACCGAGGATAACGGTGCTGAGCTTAAGATGCCGGCGCTTCAGCAATAAATAGCAAAACTCAAGCATCCGGCCGTCTGGGCTTGTCTCGGAATAAATCACCTAGACAATGCTTCAATTTATGTTATATTAACAGAGGGAATAAAAGTACATTATATTGTAGACTTCACATATCTAGATCAATATATCTAGGCTACCTATCCTTATGCAAATTTCTACAAAATGATTTATTATTATAGTACGTCAATGAGAATTGAAATGGTTGGATTTTTACAAGATTTCAAAACTACAAGTATAAATAACGACTTACCATATCCGAAACTTAACAAAGATAAAGTCACAAGGCCCAAATAGATCACAGCCATTCTGTATTACCTACAACATGTACAACGCATCATATAGTTGATGCAACGTACGCAACTGACAAAAATATAACAATATATCTCTGTTGTATAGAGTACGGTATAATATACGACTAAAGCGTTGCGAAACCAATTTTACTGTTTAAGTAATTAAAAAAGTAAGTAAACCTACCATCAATAATCTGCGAACTATGTGACTGACTGTACCAAGGCCCTACCAACGAGCTTATGCGCAATTTACGTAGTTCATCCCTCCTAGCTCAGCAAACACAAAACATTTGTATAACATTTATATTACATCGGCCCAGCGTCTTCGACGTTGGACCAACATTGTATAAATGTCATACAAATGTTTTGTGTTTGCTGCGGATGCAGTACAAATCTGGGATGTACTGATGGAGAGCGTATCAGGACACGCGCGTGCGTAATGTGAGCTTCCACATTAACCCTTTCAAGCCTAAATATTTACCATGGTCATCCTAATCCACTACAAGCCGCGAATTGCTGTCGCAATTCTCGACTTGTAGTGGATGAAGATGACTTGAAGTGGGTGAAAAATTAAAGAAAATTGCCAATTGTGCCATGTGTTGGTAAAAGAGTTTCATCGAAATTTTCCTTCTGAAAATCCTCAGTTGTAGGGAAATTAATTAAGCTTTTGTGGAGATAATATGATGCTTTGATGCATCGTGAGGGCTTAAAGGGTTAACATTACATGCTCTAGTGTCAGCCGACTCTGGGCCAACGCCTTATACAATAACTGCTTCAAAGGAAGCTGGCACCAAGAGATAAGAGTTCTGCTTCCAATTAACACGATTTTGTAGCCGGATCCGACGACAATGACTCACCTGATTTTTTGCGCATAATAGTATTACTCTATATATTGATGACATGTTTTTTTAACATGTTTAATGCATTTTGACCAAGGTTATTTATGACAGACTTAACCGGTCATGTAGACCTAAAATCAAGTTTGCATACAATATTTCTGTACCCAGCAGTCCACTAGGTTTATTATATTTTTGTTCAAATAAAGTTTATATACGCAGTTAAAACGAAATGGATCTTTATCGGTATTCAACTATCGAAATTTTCACTTTATTAAAACAACGAGCCAATGCTGAATTAATGTTGTGGTACAGTATGCTCTTACAACACCACAAAATCTTTTAAAACAAGAAACTACATAGAATAACGTGCGATGTATAAAAAATAAACAAGACGAAAAAAATTTCTGGAACCAAAAAAATGTGTGGACCCTTTTTGACACGACAACGACAAAATGGATAGTAATTGTTTGTTTCATAGATGACGAGAAAGAAAACGTATGCCTATATAGCGAAATTATTATGTAACGCGAAAATATGGTAAAATACCTATTTCCAGCTCCATAACTTACGCTTTTCTTCAATCTAGTCACACATACGCCTTGTTCTTGTTTTGACTTCTGAGAAGGTGCATGGTGTGTTTTTGCTGATATTTTGTACTCAATAAGCCTAAATACGTTTATTACTAATATTTGCCTTGTGTAAAATTGGAAACAAGAACGTTAATGAATAGTATTCAATGAAGTCATTATGAAAACAAACCTCATAAATTAAAAATAAAACAATTCTGACAGTTCACTGGATCAATTTTTAATAATGAGGGTGATGGCCAACCATACTGCAAGGGATGAGCCAACTACTGTAAAGCAGATCAGAAAGCGAGGAAATAGATGGTGTCATTAAGATGTGCATAAAGTGTACAAGATTTATTGGGAGAGAATGCAAAATCTCCTGGGACTGTATTTCTCTCAATGTGCCCCTACAATCTGGTTGATATCATGCAGAGGGAGTACAACCTGTATTCTCAGCAAATGGAAAGAAGCCTCGTTATAGACATATATAAGATGGATGCTATAACATTGTTAGGTACCATACTTCTATCTGGATACAACCGACCACCATATAGCCGGCTTTATTGGTCGGGATGAGCTGATATTCAAAATTCTCTGGTCTCTGATTCTCCGAGGCGGCACAGGCTCGATGATATCGTAAGTGATCTTTATTTTAGAGATAATACTAATTTTTCAGGTCACAGATAGGCCTACTACAAGACCGATACTTGAAGAGACCATTATACCTTAATTAACGTCTCACCACACATAATACCCGTCCCATAGACTTACATGTATTATGACCCATACGCTCAGGCCTCCCAGCACTCTTTAAGTGGAGAAATGTAAATAAACCTATGTATTTTTTTAACCATCAGACTGTCCTCTTTCAATATCAAAAATATAAAAGGGGTGTGAAAGGGATATAATTTTATTTATTTGAGCCCACAATAACTTCTTGCCCCACTCTCCCCTGAGCGACCTCCAAAAAAATTGACCTTGTTTTTTAGAAGAGCCTTGTTACAGTCAGCGCAAGGACTTCCTGTTGGATCTATCTTTCATCATTTTGATGCTTTTGCTACCCCAAATCATCACAGAATCGATTCAAATTGGTAGCAAAATGATATATCTGTAATATTTACCACCGAGGCTGCTGCAAAGAGCCACATTTAAAAAAAAGAGACAAACTTTCTTATTCTTAAACTTTATAATGATATGCGCGAATGAATTTGTGTGGTGAGACCTTATGTTAGTGAACATGGTACAAAGCAGTTCATCCGTGAAAAGCCAATTGAGGTTCAGTTTCAACTTGTGGTCTCTAAGGTATACATGTATCACGTCAAACAGTATATTTGCGGGTCTAGAAACACCCCCCTAATCTCAGTATGATATAAAATACATTTATGTATGAGACTCCTCGTGGGAGTGATTACCAGTGTTGGTCACTACATAGACCATATCCAGGGGTACTGGGATAATTGCTAGTAGTAGTATTTTTCGCCCCCATCCGGGTCATTGGAGATTTGTTCAGTCAGTTGCATGCTATATATATATACGGCATGGTACGGAAGCACTAGTCTACAGCAATCATACAAGGGAAGCTGCGGCCTCCTCGTATCTGGTCATAATCTTGGGGCGGATTGCCAGTGGCGTACCCTGGGATCTCCGCTCAACTGTGATGCCAATGCAGCTCTCGCATCAGTGCAGGCGCTGGTGTGGGCCGTAGTAGCCTCAAGTAACCGACAATGGCGTGTTGTTGACATTAGGTCTCTCACGGGGGATGAATGGAGTTACCCTTCCTATTGTTACTCTGGGGACTATTTGACTCGAGGATAGCAGAGCTGCGTGTAATGCCACGGTGTTTCAGCAATAAATTTCACAGCGAGACGCAAGTCTCTGGCCGTCTGGGAATGTCTGTGGGTAGAATCCCTAGACATGCTCAGAACCCCTTATATCGGGCAAGCGAAGGAAAGCGCTCTCAACAACCCACCATGCCCTATCACCCCCACCCTCATATTATCATCTGTACATCATTCATTTCATCAATAATGACTACAACGTTTGTATCGTTTTACAATGTCACTTAAAAGATCATTTGTGCCGAAAGCAATGATTTACTACTACTACTACTGGTCACAATAAACACATTTCATTGACCCCTCTATTTGCCAGTCCGGCTTCAATGGATTAAACTAACAAGATCGAGCTGTATATGGCGGTTTTCTAGAAAGTTTACGCAGTTTAACAATATTACTATTATTGAATATGACTCATGATGATACAAATCAAATATATGATAATCCCTATCGTTTCGAAAAAAAGACATACTTTAAAAGAATAGAGCACTCAAGTGAGTAAATTGTATTTTCCCTGAATATTGGAGACGAATTAATTCTTAGTGGTGCTGAATATTGATTAGGGGATCATGTTATGCCACTTCTTGACCTCTTGTGACCATAAACATTATCAAATCTAATTGATTTTTTTCCCACTTTATCATAGGGTCTACTGTCATCAGTTTGAGAGTTTAATTAATGCTCTAGTTTTTTATCATTAAATGTGAAATATTCCCCAAATCGCGTAAAAAAATGAAATTATGTCGGTCTTAAAAGTCATGGTGACTCATGATGACTTTCGGAAAGTTTTGGCAGAGATGCAAGTCAGGAGTCCTGAACACTTGAGGCTTGATACAGTTTTATTACATACAGAGAGACATGCAGCTGCTTTTACAATATATACAAAAGGAAAGCCCCTCTCAGTTAGGGTGGGACTTATAGTGCCCAAACACCTCTCTCTCCCTCACAATATAGGCAGAGTGCCTGAGCGAATCAATGGTGAGCGTCCAGTCACATGGCAGGACGCAAGGCCATCAACGCACATGTAGGCCCTATACTGAATCTCCTCTATCACCAGGCATAATATATCGTACATCGTCAGTAGTGTGAGAGAATGTGTCGGAGTCAATAAAATGTAACATAAATAGTTCAAAGAAACTAGTTACAGCTCTTAGGCCAAGTCATAGGCACTACAAATTCAGAGAGGTAAAAGGAATGTATCTCGCCCAAACCTAATAGCTACATACCTTCCTTCATCTTTCAACGTTATGTACAGCGTTATTATTTGAAACAGATGTTTGCTCGATACCTGTCCATCACCTTAGGATGCTGGGCCTGCATCGCGCCAACTACATCATGCAAGACACAGTGTTGGTCAATTATTGTACCATCTGAATACAGCTCACACTTACGTTGTTGTGTCCCACTTTAGTACAACGCCGGTCTACCATCTTCAGAGATTGGCCTGGCGTCGAGCCAACGATTGTGCAGGAGAAAACATTAGTCCAGTTAGGATGCTACCTGTATCTGACCAACTTCCATAGCGATTGCTTGACTGCCTCAGTCTTGCAATAGGAACAAGGCGTTGGCTCAAAGCCGGGTCAATATGCTACTAATTCGTCTTAGGAACAAGGTGTTGGCCCAACACCGGGTCAATGCTTACAAACTCGTCTTTCATTCATATATAGGCCTATATATTAACCCTCTTCCGACTGATATCAAAGCAATTAAATTGACAGCCGAAATGTAACACATTTTAACTCTGACCACTTCATATCATTCTAAACACTATTTATTTCATTACAAGAATACTCCAAGCTCATCATCGCCTAAGTAGGGTGCTTCCCACCCCAATTCAAAATTTTACATGAGCCAGTCAAAATTCTTATTAATGAACGCTTAATCCCAGCAGAGAAAAGAACATGTGGTCGGCACATTCAGGCCTATTTAAGTAAACACATCAGAACTAACACCTCATTGGGACAAAATTCCTTTTGGCATCGAACTATCCCTGATTGGAATTCTTTTCCGCCAGCTGCCATAGAATCGAAAACATTGGCAGCGTTTAAGAGTCAGCTGGTCGACTATAGGTCTGTCAGCCTATTTCCCCCTCCAGCCTGATACTCGACGTAGGTTTATAGCTGCCACCGTGACGAAGGTCTACAGCATACAGATAGGCCTACGTCATTGACATCGGCCTGAGACCCGCAGCAGAGATTATTCATATGATCTCAGACTCAGGCTCAGCCCGCAGTGTGTCTACCTTACCCACGAAGTCGGCTTGGACACTGACTAGTCCTAAGTCTTAGGACTGGTGAGTGCCCAAGCCGGGAAGGATCAAATGTCACTATCTCTTAGGCTAAGAGATATTTCCTTTTGATCCTTCCCAGGAGATTGTGAGCAATTCACAATTGCGGAAGGCACAGGCAGCCTTATCCCGGGCTAGCTATCGAAAAAAAACAGCAACTTGTTACTCGCTAGGTGGCGTTTATGTAAATAATCACAAACAAAATGGAAACTTTTGCCGAAAGTATTTCGATACCCTTATTAATTTAGAGAACGTTTTGTTATAATTCGTTCACCTTTCGGTATGTGTTTTATTTTATGTTACTCCTAATTATATATTGATATAAACAAACTCAGGCAACATCATTTAAGCAAGGCCTATCATCAGCAAAAACTTGTTTATTATGGCTTAGATCTAGATGTCTATAGTTGCAGTCAACTTTCACCAGCGTTGGGTGTTTTTCGCCGATTTCTCAGTCAATTCTAAATCAATTTCCATGAATTTTAGCAAGCTATCTTTTCAAGTATTCCGGCGCCTACCCTGAAAATTTTGTAAAATTTAAGTGAGTATTTCAAAAGTTAGACCATTTGACATGTAGTGGAATTTCGTGATTGAGGCTGATAGGGTTTAATGGGTTTATAGAGGAGCGTCATAATTTGCAAAAACTACATGTCAAATGGTCTAACTTTTAAACTACATAATATTTTTTCTTGAAATTTTCAGGGAAGTTGCCGTAAGACTAGAAAATAATGCTTGCCAAATTTCATGACAATCGGATGAAAATTGTGTGAGTAATCAGCGAAAAGCATGCAACGCAAAAGTGGCAGATTTAATGTGATTTTTACTATATACCACGATTCACATTCACCGTGGTGGATGAATTTCGCCGATTACCCCGTCAATTCTCAATCAATTTTCATGAAATTTTACACACACTATTTTCCATTCATGTCGTGACTACCCTGAAAGTTTCGCGGAGTTTTGATAAGTATTTTAAAAGTTAGACCATTTGACATGTAGTAAATAAATAGAAATGTTGCCCTCTACAAAGCCATTACTCCCATTAGGCATTAGCTTCGTCTCAGAATTTTATTACATGTCAAATGGTCTAACTTCTACAATACTTATCAAAACTTCGCGAAATTTTCAGGGTAGTTACGACATGAATGGAAAATAGTGTGTGTGAAATTTCATGAAAATTGGTTGAGAATTGACCGAGAAATCCGCGAAATTCATTAATCCTGGTTGATGAATTTAATGTGAATCTGACTATAGTTAAATTATCAAAAAAATGTTTGTTTGGTTTAGCTATACTGTAATGAGTATACTCTAACGTTATACAAGTTATAGCCTAGGGCTAGGCCTACAGCCTATAGTCCGCATGCAGGCTGCCCGGGCCTTCCGACAATATATCGATCGATCCTAGCCGTGTCGTCCTTTTCGAGAAGCCTGTTTCAGCGGTGGCAGGTCACTTCGTACCGTCCATGTCCACTTCGTAACCTACCACTTCGTACCACAAAAAATAATATACCTACCAGTTCGTACCACCTCTACCTACCAGTTCGTACCACCTCTACCTACCACTTCGTACCCCTTCTTTCAAATGTTTTATGTCGCGAGATGGAGTCTATTATAAATCTTATATATTAATAACAGTAGATATATATAGTTGCAGTCAACTTCCACCAGCGTTGGGTGTTTTTCGCTGATTTCTCAGTCAATTCTAAATCAATTTCCATTAAATTTTGCAAGCACTTTTTTCAAATATTCCGGCGCCTACCCTGAAAATTTCGTGAAATTTTAATGAGTATTTCAAAAGTTAGACCATTTGACATGTAGTGGAATTTCGTGATTCAAGCTGATAGCGTTCAATGGGTTTATAAAGGAGCGTCACAATTCGCAAAAACTACATGTCAAATGGTCTAACTTTTAAACTACATGATATTTTTCCCTGAAATTTTCAGGGCATGTGCCGTAAGAGTAGAAACTAACGCTTGTCAAATTTCATGAGAATCGGATGAAAATTGCTTGAGCAATGAGCGAAAAACATGCAACGCGAAAGTGACAGATTTAAAGTGACTTTTACTATAATAACAATAACTCCGGTCTCCGGCAGTAGATTTACGCTAGTTATACCTCCGTTTTTTAGTTATCAATTCACGGGAACCTACATGAATTTGAATTACCTGTGACGTATTATAACTTAGACAATTTGTAATAAAATATCAAGTGTGATTCATCGTTGGTTTTAAAGCAGCATTAAATTCACGACAATTAATGTAAAACTTCAGTATTTAATTCACGCTCACTTACTCGAATTTGAAGCAATTCTAACTTTGTCAGTTTACAATTTATTATGAGTGATAGCTGATGCTGTCATCGGCTTGCACGGGTGAAAACACTTAGCAGCTAGCCTACCTGTGGTAATCATGTAGTAATCGATCATCAATTATCAAATTTAAAAGATAAAGTCTTGCACCTGCATATCGTTGACAAAATATGATGTAGGCTATTAAATATAGTATTGATGCAATATGATACAATATAATAAAATACACACAGAAATACATGACTTTGACAAATACATATATATTTCTTATAGTAAACCTGTCTAAATAATTAAGACAAAGACATGATGATTCTGAATAATTCCCATATGCAGAATGTAATCCACACATATATCAGCAAATTAAACCTGTCTACTAATTAAGTCAATTTAAGACAAAAACAAATATATTTGTCCTTATGACAGGACGAACTGGTTGCTTTCTGGTACAAAGCATAATCCTCAGGAGGTTCTCCTGGCCCAGTTTAGCCTATATGTGCACAAAGGTGGCCTGAAGCCCGATTCATTTCATTTTACAAAGCATAATAAACCTGTCTAAATAATTAAGACATAGACTTATATTTATTTATGATGATTCTGAATAATTGCCAATCTACTGAATGTAATCCATATATACATATTGGCCTACATATATATAATTATATATAGCATAACAAACATGTCTACTACTAGTCCAGTAGGCTACAATTAGGAAAAAAACATATATATTTTTTCTGGTACGAAGTGGTAGGTACGTTGGTACGAACTGGTAGCTTTCTGGTACGAAGTGGTAGGTTACGAAGTAGACATGGTACGAAGTGTCTAGAAACCGTTTCAGCCACTGGGCTAGATAGATCCGATCCCTGTTGTTTCAACCACAGAAAATACATTCTAGTATACTTGCCGTCACCTTAAACCATTACCAGGATCGCATGTTTTTCGTCGATTTCTCCGTCAATTCTGAACCGATTTCCTTGAAATTTTGCACAGCCTAAACAGTAAGTAAACACTGGTAAAAAGCTAAAACAGTGAAAGGCTGTTTAAGGCAATTTAATCACGTTCAAGTAATTACTTATATTATTGTAATTTATCACTGGTTATATATTCTAGTCTATAATTTATTTTTCGCTAATTTATATTATGATATGCTTATTCATGTTTTTATTGGGCATCATCCTTTTAATGTGATAGGCCTATGTGACGCCTTTAATATTTACTTAGGTTGGGAATATTTCCATCCTCACTCTTGGCGCTGCCATCTTGCCAACAGGCACCACTGGAAATAAGATTTTGTCACTAGACTTCTTTCAGTGTTTTTATCCCTGGTGGCAAGTATGGTGGCACCCTGTATTTATATATGGTGATGTTTACATGTACTTTTCACTGAATAAAGCTATCTATTTATCTATCTATTTTCTATTCTAATCAAATCATAGATCTAACAGCGTTAAAATTTTGCATGATTATTTTGATAATTTCAAAAGTTAGTATACCAGTTGACATGTAATAAAATCCTAGACTTAGTGTAAAGGGGCCTAGTTGGGTTAATGGGTTTACAGAGGGACGTCGTAATTCCAATTTATCACATGACAAATGGTCTAACTTTTGTTTTGAAATACAATCTAACGTTATAATTTGACAAAATTTTTAAAGCTGTTCTTTTGAAAAATAATATTTTCTAACTTTTATAAAAATCTGTTGAGAACGAGAAACATGCGATCCTGGTTGATTACTTTTAATATGACTTTGGGTATAGTAATGTATCTTCTGTGGTTGCAACTCACAGCATGTCATATCATTTATTTTTTGGGACTGGCTACACACGACAGCAGGGGTAGACACTAACCGATAAAACCTTCTTGCCCGAAGGGCAAGAAAATTTTTGGGGTACTTGCCCCCCAAATTTATCACTTGCCCGACTTGCCACGTGACATGCGTTGTCTGTTGTGACAGTCGCTCAAATTTAAAAAGTGTGCAAGTTAAAGCTATAGCCCAGGGGGCCACTGTCTGTAATTTTTTACTTGCCCCCACCTAAAATCGATTGCCCCGGGCAATCGGGCAACCGTTATAGTGTCGAGCCCTTGACAGGAGTTTCCCGTCATCAGGTCATTCAGTTAACGTCAGCGATGATGACTGGAGTTCCATATTCACGTTTTATAGAGTTACAGGGCAGCTACACCAAGCATGTTGCTAATCACAAGATCAGCAAGAAAATTCTTGTGCTACCATCCCTGCCTGCAGAGCATATCTTCCTGATGTTCCAGAACTTGGATTCTTGGCAGACTCACCCAAGCTCGGAGAACTGATCAATGAACTATATGTCAATGACAAAGGAAAGCTTTCAAGATACTAGCGAAAAAATTACAGACAAGTGGGCCTATCTGGGGGGAATATTCAATCAGAGAAATATACGCAGATGGACCCGGCATATCTGTCTCAGCTCTGAGCCTGTGCTGCCACTATTACACTTTAAAGCATTACTGAATCAGCTGACTAAACGTCATGAAAACATAAAATTATAATATAGATATGATTGTCATCAGCATTAAATGTAGTAGCGAAAAAATTACAGACAAATGGGCCTATCTGGGGGAAATATTTAATCAGAGAAATTTACGCAGATGGACCCGGCATATCTGTCTCAGCTCTGAGCCTTTGCTGCCACTATTACACTTTCAATCATTACTGAATCAGCTGACTAAACGTCATGAAAATTGTAATATAGATATGATTGTCATCAGCATTAAATGTAGTAGGCCTATACCATATATTTCTCCCCTATGCTATGTGAGGTATGATTTTTATTTCAGATAAGACTATCAATAATTGAAGAAATAGTGTAATACATGATTTCAATGTATATATACCCGGTATGCATACAAACAAGATGTGCTACAATGCTAAAATTAGGATGAATTATATTTATTCATTGAATAAAATACAACATCAACAATGAATGCTTGTTTGTTATTTATTACCATTGATATACAAATTGTCATTAAATATTTTTATCTAGACTATGTTATTGTTAGAGGGGGCCGAGTTGGCTAGCCTAAGGGGGCCGAGTTTGTAAGGGGGCTGAGTTCTGTTGGTAAGGGGCGGAGTTGGAAAAGGGCCGAATCATCTGTATTCAAGCTGTCAATTCTGAACGGATTTCTTTCTAAGCGAATATTGCAAAAGCAAAATATTTATATTAACAGCATTTGACATGTAATTTAATTCCTAAATTGGCTTAGGCCTAATAGGTGAGAGATGTTGTAATTTCAATTCACTACATGTCTTTTGAAATGTGCTATATAATTTTACGAAATTTTTAGGGCTTTTGGGATTCTTCTGAAAAATAGTTTAGCCCATATCATATGTGCACAAAGGTGGCCTAAAACCCCACTCATTGAATTTCCAAGGACCAAGCGGTAGACAAGTCTGGGAAAAAAATGAATTGAATAATAAAAAAATGAATAAAATACTGTATATATACGTAACTCAAATTATATATTAAAGCATTTGTTGTAGATTAGTCCACATTGCGGCCTCCCGAATACAAAATATAAATTTTTCACATGTTAAAAATATAACAAATTAACTTTAAAATCATGTTGTCTATCTGACAACCTATTGGTGAAATTAGGTTGTCTAAACGGTGACAATTTAGATTGTCCTGGAGCCCAGGACACACAGGAACGCTTTATTTGGTCCCTGTAACGTTAGTACAGGGGCCAAAATACATACAAAAACTCTGGTAGCCATATGGGCACCCCAGATGCAAATTTCAGTCGCCCACATCAAATTCCAGTAGCCCACTTAATCGTATATTTTTTCTATGAAAACCTGACCACTCATGACACTTTCACTGATTCAGAAAGTACTCATGAAATGCAGGTGCAGTAGTTAATACATTCTGTGACCAGAGCAATCTCTCCCTGTCGGCACGAGAGGGCTCTGGTTTATCCAATCTATCTAGGTCATTTTTTACTGATCTCTTGACCTTAGCCGGCGAGAAATGCACCGGCCAATCAGCGTATTTAGCTGTATTTCAATCAGGGTGCGTGTGATCGAAACAACAATGCCATTGCTGGTTTGGATTGTATTTTCGCAAATCAAGCATGTTTTTTGCATAGATTCGCTTCATCTCAACCAAAAACTCTCGGGTGTATCATGTAAAGGCACGATGTGTTTTTGTCAACCAAGACCGGCAGTGGCAAGAGCATATGCTACCAATCTGGGCCGTTTAAATGCTGCAGTTCAGAGATGACAGTCACTCACTCAGTGACTCAGTCACAGACACACGACCACACGTGGTTGTCACATTCACAGTCACACGTCACAGTGCGAGGTAGGTGTCAGGCAGCACAATCAGTGACACTGACAGTCAGCCCAGGTCTCCTATCCTGGTGGGGCTAATTCGGTAGAATACCTAAATACTAATGTCAAATGATGGAAATTAGAATTTAGAGCTCTGGTGACAGCATGTAGTTAATAGTTCATACACTGAATAGTGTTTTATCTGTTAACAATGCATTTTATACTGTAAACCCATAGTCAATAATTTCAAAGAATATAAAAATATGTTTTTTGTACATACAAGTTCTAAAGGATAGCTCAGCACTACTAGTAATGGGCGATTCCATGCACAAAGTGAAAAAAACTTGATTTTGAAAACAGCTTGAAAGTTTTTAAGGTCTGGTCTAATATGATACAAAACTACCTCAACTAATATGGTTGCAACTTTTTTTTTAATTTTTGATTGAAAAATGTTCAAAAATCAACATATTACCTTTGTTATTGATTATTTTTTCCCAGAAGTTAATTTTCATGTTTCTTTTTATTTTTATTAAAAAATTTCAATTATTGAACTGTTTACATTGTTTCTATCTTTAATCAATAATATAATATGTTTCTGCAAAATATAAAATGAAATTATTTGATAATTTAAGCACATTGGTTGTTTTGTGCCAAATGTTTGCTCATGCAATTTTCCGTACGACATATGAAACATAATTTTTCCCCATTAATTATTCAATTTTGCAGCCCTAATCTTGCTACTACAAATCCTCTTTTTTTAATTAGCAAAGGTTTGACTGGTTTTGTTTAAAATAATTCACATCATTAGTTTTTATGCATTTGGCATTTCAATGCTGTCCGTACGACATATAAAATGTCGTATGGACAGCATTTCCTGTACAAAATATTGATAATCTCCACCTTTGAATATGTTCATTGGTTTTTATATAAAATTTCACCATTTATTTGAATAGGTTTTTCTTAACTAACAAATCTATTGACTAACAGAGGGCACCTAGGGCTTGTTTGACATTGAATCAGAGATGGATACATGAATATTTTAGTGAGAAACACTGGTATCCATCTTAATACATATCGAGTTCTGCATATATATTTTGGAATCTGCCTCTGCTTATACTAAGGATTAAACTATCATGAGTATCTCTATAGTCTGCTAATAAATATTTTCACTGTGAAAATACTATAATTTTGTTCTAAACAATTGCATCTCCCTTCAACATGTACAATGCAAGCATTGTTTTACCAATTTAATAGATGTGAAAGGCTGTCTGTCTATTTTGTATTTTTCAGGCTCGTTTATATGATGAAACTTCAGTTAACAATTTAGATTCACAAAATATATTAATATAATATTTTGGTCTTCAGTACATATGTATCTTTTGTGCCATAACTCAAATGTGTAATATTATATATAAAGGCTAGCATCATGTAATATAATGTTTTTGTCTCTTTTTGTATATATTGGAAAAAATAATATACATGATGATGTGCAACATTAAAAAATGTATTTGTTTAGTCCCTTATTAGCATATAATAGAGTAACATAGAAACATAGCAATCAACCTCTATTTTTAAAGTAATTTGAAAAAACATACATGCCATGATGTGTGATTTTGAAGTTTATACTGTGTTGTCCGTACGACATATATTAAGTGTGGCCCTCTAAAAAGGACATTCAAAAGCCCTACAGAAATTGTGAAGAAGCTGCAAAATGTTATTATGTTATTATGATGGGCACATAATATTCATGCTAATTATCAGTATTCACATATGTCAAATAAGACGCTCTAACAAAATTCTATACCACAATTAAGACCTAATATTAGATTTTTTGATTATTTTATGTTTTTAATTTGTTTAAAACTGAAATTTAAACCCAGCTATAGATTATTATTCACATTAAAATAATTTAAACTTACTATTTCGCCATACTCAAATGAAAAGTCAAAGTGAACACTCTTTTCCAAAGCCACAACTCACATTTTTCAGGGACGTCCGCACGGCATATTCCAAACTGTCCGTACGACATGTTGTTTTCATTTTTTCATTGTGACCTTGTCTATTAACAAATAAATTATCTGTTAAAAATATGTTTTCTTACTCTTTAGAACACCCTGAGAAATTGATCTAACAGGGTGTGGGGAAAAAATAATTGCTCAACTCACAGAGTTTTGGAACTAAACATGAATTTTAAAATGTTACTGTTTTTTGTGCGTCCGTACGACATCTCACGTTTCCTCCGATTTAGGACAATCTGTGTTTTTTTCGGTCAACTTTTTTCCCTATATATATTTGTACATGGAGTCTTATATGAAACTGATCAGAAAAAAAATTTCCAGCCCTAAAATTATTTGCGTAAGCTGAGATAAAATCTCTGGATGTCCGTACGACATCCACTGAATCGCCCTAATACATTCACAACGTGGGCCACCTTTGATCATGTTGATGTCAATTTGATTAGCCCACAGTAAATACAAGGGGCCAATGGCGAGTGGGCGACTGGGTATCTGGAAGCCTGTTAGTATGCTGGGCTTAGTCTGCTGAACCACACCTAAACAGGATTGCATCAATGCATGATTTTCACCATGGCATAGCCATAGGGATACTCAGCATAGGAAATAAGGTGAGATTTACCCCCGACAATCAGATCAAAATTTTTGGTTGTCTGCAAAAAATTTCAGCTTTTTTGTCCGTAAAAGCTTTAAAAATTAGAGAGACTGTAACTAGACTATTTAGTTTATTGCAGTGTTTATAAATTTAGATCTATTAATCATGTTTATTTATTTAGATCTATTCATTTCTTTAGATCATTTATTTATGATTTATTCCGCTTGGCTCCATGGCTAGCTGTAATGTATTTTAAATCCTTCATACATGTAAGTTACTGAAGTGCATGTATTGATAAAGAGCGATTTTTGAAGGGCAGGAAATCAGCCCATCCCTCCTACCAACTAATCTCCCTGTACCAGGCAATATATCTGTAGGGTGCACATGGGTTAAAAAGCGAATTGTACAAACGGCGAAGCAATTGTTCTTAGGAGCCAAAGATTGAGTAGGCCCTATTGAAGTTTCTAAATAGTTTAAAAAACAAAGCTAGAAATATATATCTAGTGTAAAAAACGAAGTGTACTAGCTAAAAAAACCGCATATAGACCTCAGTATATTATAACTATCTATTCAATAGGAAGTTTGTCATAATGGAACTACCATTATAACATAATAATAATAAAGTTTTTTTTTATAAGTAAAATAGCAATCAACATATTTTATTTACATGGTCACACTTCCTAAGCTATCATAAATGTAAAAACTGAAACTGAAATCTTGATACATATATAGCCTAAAGGCCTAGTCTACAAATAAAATATGTATATGCCTAAGGCCAAAAAAAGTTTGTTTCTGACTTGTTGTCATTTTAACCACTCCAGGGTAGGTCATTTATTTCTATTTCATTTCACGCCTAACTTCCCTTCCATGTGTGTGTATGCAGTATTCTGTTTTCTTCTTCGTATCACCCACAGCCATTTTATTTGTAATCAAAGCCTGAAGTCCACTGCTCTCAATAAATCTACTGACCATGTTCTCAACTAGGCCTATGCACTTTTTTGGCCAACCCTGGGCAAAGCAATAAAATAAGTTTGGTTCGCACATGTTTTTATAGGGTCAGTCAGAAATCGGAAACAAACAGTATTTTTTTAGGCCTAGGTATTGGATTAAGCTAGTATATAGTCTGATGTGTTTAATAAACTGACTGACGTAGAAGAATGGTACCATTGCCTGAACCAGAACACAAAAAAAAATCTGCTCCATTTAGCCTACTTATCCCAGCAAACACAAAACATTTTGTGTGTACTGGGATTCAACTGCTGTTTCAAGAAGCTGCAACAGTGCATGTCCAGATAAAGCCACTCAAGACAAGATTAGACACAACAGTTCAGTAAAATCTAAATACCCACAAAGAAAGATAGTGAAATAATTATGACATTCTGGCGGCCAGAATACTCCGTGTTTCCTATTAATTGTTTATGTGATCACCTAAATGCCCAAAGTTGGTAACATGTGATAAATTATATGTGCTCGGTCTACTCATGCAAAATTTACACTGCTATGTTTGACTATTGTCACCCATACTAGCCATCCATCTCTGCCGCTAGTCCAATGAAGTTATGTTTTTTTTCTGTTTGTGTTTTAATTATATTAGAATAAATGATACTATTTCTAAAATGTTTTTAATATCAGTTTTTGATCAGATGGTTTATTATGAAAATATGTGCCAGAAATTACTCACTGGTCAACCTTATATGCTGCAAATATTATGCAGCAGTGTAAGGGTTTAGGTTAATTAAGCATCCCTGATAATATCGGGATGCTTATAGTGTTTAGCATTTTTCTGTCTCCGCTGCGGGCGTATTCTCAATTTAGATCTTTAGCACTGATTTTGTTTTTTAAACAAAATACATTTTTTCACAGATTTATTTCTACATATGCCCTATGTGACTGGGCTATTCTTCAGATATAGTTTTTTTGGAGGACCACGCCATAAACGGCCATTTTCCAAGATGGCCACCCGAAAATCTTGTGGGCACAATAACTTATCGTATATCCCCTAGTATTCTGCGATGTTTTTTTCATCTTAAATATTTGTCAAAAACACAACCTATATTATACATAGAGGTAGGTTTAAAACGTTTCTGTTATTGCCCTTCTGTTTTTGCCGCTATTGAGACATCGTATACCCAGCAGTAAATATATATGATAGATATTTCACGTTAGTTTCGCATTGTGTAAAGTTGGTAAGTAAAACAATAAAAGAAAATAAGTAAACAAAAAAAATGGTATGAAAAAATGTAAAATTATCGAATATTTAAATAAAAATAGTCACATAATTATTTAAGAAATATTATAGCAGATCTACACCTTAAGTTGTCAAGTAACACAGCATCGGGGCCATTGGTGGCGATCATTGGAGGCCACCGCGCGGCTATCACTCTAAACTGTCGGTAGCAATCCCCCAACCCTTCACGTCCAATGGTCAATTAAAGATATGCCCTATGTATAAATTTTTGCTCACATTAGTCAGGAAGTTTATAAAAATGTTTATTTTGTCTACTGCTAATTAAACACTTTTACAATACTATAGTATTAAATTGTTTAGAGAATGTAATAAGAAGATACGCCGTGATAATAATCTCTATAGCACAGAAAATGTCAGCAGCCATTCAGTGTGTTGCTTTGGTAGTCGTCATAATTGTTTTACACAACCTGTCAGTCAGCTAGCACACCCCTCTCCAGTCTTAAATGCTTGAGCGCCGTCGTCACAGACTACAGCTGGCATGAGACGTTGGCATTGTCAAGCGAACACGATACCATCACCCAATGTTATTTTAATGTTGGACAAATGTTTACTGTGCCAGACCAACGTTAGAGCAACACATTGCGTTCACTTCGCCTGCCCCAGTGCAGGTCGGCAGCCGCCATTGTTCCAGTTGTGAGACAGCGTCGATCATGCTGGCCAACAATAAGACATTGTCAGTCTAGTGCTGAGTGTCTGAGATACGGAAATTGTCAGTGACAATAGGGGAGGGTGCTGTAGGTGACTGTCAATCAGTGGGAGCTAACTAATCCACGACCAATCACAATAAGACTGACTAAGTCATATGTGATGAAGAGATGTTAGCGTACTTGCCAGGCGCTGCCAGTCTTACTGGCAAAATCATAAATTTGGCACAGCACTATACATAGGTGTAAGCTTTTTCCAGGCTATCAAGACGTCAAAATCGTGTCTCGCATTATACATAGCTTCGCATATTACACGGGGATATACGGTATGAACCATTGTTTGGATTGCAGTCATATTTGATAGGATGGTTCTCTAGGTATTTCTGATGATCTGTTTAACTTTTGGGATGGATCCATTAAATACAAAACAGCTGCCGCAGCCATTAAAAAAAAAATTGGGGGGAGGAGGTCATTATTTTCCCATTATTTTTCTTATATTCTGTGAATCGCAGTGACGTCACTCGGTGAAAACAAGGTTATATAAGAACCCTCCCCCATACTTCATTGTATTAGCCAGCTCTGTGAAAACAAAGGAGGTCGAGGTCATTCAGTTTCACAGAATACTGGAGTATTCACAGACAACCTGGAAATATCTAGTCCTATAGCAGTGTCACCTGTCCATGTGTAGACACTGCTAACCTTCGTCTCTGGCTTGGATAATAATGCAGTAGTCAAAAACCAGCTCAGTAGGAATTCCCCTTCTAACAAACCCATGCTGGTCGCTGAGTAGACCCGGCAACCTGCCAACACCCCGCGTTGGGATGCCTTTAAAGTTTTCGTGTGGAAAACAGTCACATTTAGTTTAGCCTACAATTCATTATATTAATTAATAAATTATACTAAATGTTACTCATTCTAAAGGTGTTTTTGTTTTTATTACGCTAGCCTACCAGATATGAGTAATGGTTCTAAGGCATAGGCCCACCCTTAAAGCAAACACAATCAAGCTATATGATTATAATTTTTGGGATTTGTTATTAACACTTTGCTGGTTGTTGGAAATGAGTTGTTCGTGTCTTGATGGCCGCCTGGAAGACTTGGTAATGTCTTGCGTCTATTGGGTTTAAGTTGGTCTTTTCACGGGATACCGCGACAAGGTCACGTCAAGGTCATCTCAAGGTCATTTTAAATGGGCTCACAGAAGACAAAAAGTCTATCTTTGCCAATTTGACCTTAAAATGACTGTGAGGTAACTTTGACATGGCCTTGAGGAGATACCTAGTTAAAGAACTATCCCAGATCATGTTATTATTTGCAACTATAGTCCAGGACACAATTATCTGTAGCGCATGTTTGTCATCCATTTCTATGTCAATTATCAACCGATTTTTATGAAATTTTGTACAGGCCTTTTCCAAGTCATGTCCTAACATCGGTAAAAATTTTGTAGAGTGATATGCAGTATTTCAAAAGTTAGACCATTTGACATGTAGTAAATTGAAAATATGACGTCCCTCTATGAACCCATTACACTAATGCTAGAATTTTATTACATGTGAAATGGTCTAACTTTTGAAATATTCAATATAAGCTATTATACAGCAGTGGAACATGCTGTGATGCGATTACAGCGCTTTAGGGGTTAATACACATACTCCCAATTGTAAAGCAGGGTTAGATTCTACATCCATGGATTACAAAATGACATCTGAATGGTCCACAACACAACTTGATGGCAATTCACACACATGGCTTTGTCAGTACTGAAAAAAACAGTGATAAACTGTAACAATGCATAATCCTGGATGGGGTCAGAGAGCCACCTGGAAAGGTTTATTATGCCTGATATCTGGCAATGATATTTGTCCAATGGACATTTAAATTTAAATTAACCTAATTTATCATGTTTATTTCCCCTCGCAAATCAGGCCCACAAATCAAGCACGGCAGAAACTCAACAGACCTAACACACACGATAAAGAGGACATTATGAAGGCCACATCACACCTCTAGGGAAACAAATATTGTGAGCGACATGATGTTACATTTATTTCGAACGAGATACTCTGGCTAGTTCTGTACAATGTGCGGACTCCAGTATCATGGAGACTTCTGGCGACGTGCTGGAGATCAGAATGACTATTGCACCTTTGTCTTTATGGACTCACAGCTTAAATACATTGTACATGCGACTGCCATGCCAGCGCATATTAATCATTTTCACGTTTTCTCTGATCTAGACATTGAATGTCATTTTGTTCAATAGCCTAAATGACGAATGTCACTTGGTAGCAATCTACCTGGGTATCGCATGTCATTACTTTCTGAATCTCTGGTAAAACTATTTTGTCAGTCGAGGATTGAGGGCCCTTGTTTCGAAATGTAGATCGTTTGTATAGTGACTGTCGCGATTTTCAACCCATGGGGGGAGCGGGGGTCAGTCGAGCCAATTTTCACAAACGTCCCTACCAAATTCACGAAAAATGAAGAACGTTAATTATTCTATATTGCATTGCATAGTACTACAGCTTAATGTCCGTCAGTGACAAGACATTTAATGATTGGAACTTAATTAGAATTTGTTAATAGAATAACACTTTAAAATTGTTGGTCTGGTGTATCAACTTACCACGGTGTCGTAGAAAGTTGATCCACCTATACCAGGGTCCGTTGGTCCAAGAAGAAAAAGCAACATGATACAACTGAAATTATTTATCAGCTGTTTTAAAGGTACCCACATTGATACCATCAATTTTTAAAATGTAAGCTAGAAGACAAGTGTCACTGATTACCAATAGTTAGCAGCTCCTAAAACGTGATTTCGATGCCTAATAAAGATTATAGAGCACTTTATTTCTACAAGGTGTAAACAAACTATTAGCATAAAACATCACAGGTCCAGCCCAGGTTTAACCTGACATCCAATAAAATGATCATGCATCATACTAATCAGAGAGCTCTGCATGATCAATTCGTAAGTTTAATATAAATAAATAATATTAACTTATACTGCTCCAATATATATAACTTTTGCATGTGTTAATGAGAAATAATGATAAATAAATGATAAATGATAAATAAAATGACTTAATTGATCTAAATGAAAAGACATCATTTACACGATTACTCTCAAAAATGGCATCTATATGTAAATATACAAAAAACTAAAATTATTGTATTTAGAAAGGGCGGACGCTTGTCAATAAATGATTTCTGGTTTGATGGTGATTTTTAGCTTGTCGACAGACAAGATTTTAAGTTGAGTTCTGAAGCAAATGGACGTTGATAAACTTCTACTTTCCCTGTTCTGTCTCTGCAAAGTCAAAAGGAAATATCTGCCTCCTGGTAAATTAGGCATTTACTGCTTTTTAACTGGTGTCCCCGTTTCTTCATGTGTGCAACAGCGCTGTCAAAAGGCCGTATTTGCTCACTTGTAAATCAAGTATAATATATACTTCCTTTTTGCTGGTGTCACTGCCTCCTTTTTCCTTATGACAGCTCTTTCAATAGACAGTATCTGCACACTTGTAAAATAAGCAGATACATGTAGTTGGTTTTCGCTGTGAGTAGAAGTTTTCTGTATCATGCTATTTTGTGGTTAGAACTAGTCAAGGCGATGCACTGACCCAATCTTGGTTAAATGTTGTCATCATCTATGACATCTATGTTCCAACATTACCCATTGGGTCAGTGTACCTAGTTGCGGTGACTCCAGCAAAAACGAGTCGTTTAGCCAATGCTGTTTTACTGCTGACCCAGGGTTGTAGATAATGGGCCAGCATCAATCTAGCATTGGATGAACGTTTATCGTGTTAATGCCTATATACTGGTAGGTATAACATATATAGGTATAACAATATGTGTTCTCAACTTTTCATAAACTATTTGGAAAGAGTTACGAAATTAAAAAATATTTTTTTTCGTCAATTTTGCAGCAGCAGTCTTGGATTCCTTCATAAATAATATATTTTAGCTTTTGAAAAACTTTTAATGGTTTTATTGAACATTAAAATGTGAGATTAGACAAAGAAACGTGTTTTTTTATGATAACTGTTACTGCAACTCGTAAAACTGTTATACATGACAATAGGCGTAATTATGCACTTCAGGCGATGTTATTGATTACACTGTATGTGACCATTTTAAAATTGGTTATAATTACTCGACAAATCAAGTATTAATCAGCTGGTTTTTATTCAAGGTAATGTTACCCTGAATCAAATTATGCTAATGGAGGTTTTCCTACAGAATAAACCTATTTGCATTTTTTGTAAATTTTCCAGCGGCCATCTTGTATTCTATCGTGAATATTATATTCTATCGCTTGAGATAATTATTAGGCAGACCATGTTGAATGATGCATTCCAGGACAATTTATTGATTTGCGCCGCTGAGCTTGGTCCGCTGAAGACATAGGCGCTATAGAAGTTTTATTGATTGATTGATTGATTGATTGATTGATTTTTCGGCGGCCATCTTGAAATGGTTTATAATTTATGGTGATTAGTACTCGAAAAATCAAACATTAATAACTTAAACTGGACTAAGGGATGTCTCTAGACCAAATTATACCACCCGTAGAGACTTTAGTACAGAAAATAATCTGTTGTCAAAAACTTTTTGCAAAAAATGTGAAAATTTTAAAAAATTTGAAAAAGTGGTTTGCATTTTCTAACATATAATCAAAATCTAAAATAGCTTCTCAAAGTAGAATAATATAGTGAAATTATATCAACTTTTACTATTTGTTTCCATTGATATATGGCCTAATGCATAGAAAATACAAATCCACCATTTTTCCATTTTAAAGATACACGTAACAGTCATGTTCAGAACTCGCATGCGTAGGTCACTTGTAAGCCTTCAGCATACAGTACAGTACATGTTGATTCAGCTGAGTAATTCAACCTGATTACAAGACTATTGACAATACTCCAACGAGACAATCACCCAACGCTGTTTTAGGGTTCGACCAAAGTCTGCGACGCTGGCCCAACTTTGAACCAACATTGGAGGAGTGTACAATGGAGTGTTCAAATGTTTGAGGGAAAGTCCTGTCAATACATAGTAGAGTAGGATCAGCTGTTTCGAGATCCTACAGTAATACAGTCAGCTAGTTTGCAAACCCAACGCACAGTTAAGAGCCAGGGCTAAGAGCTTTGAGCTTTGGTGGAATTACTCATGGATGTCGCTCAAGTACAGGTATATATGGACTTGCTATGATTTGAGAACTTGCTCTTAAAGCGGAACAATCAGACTAAAATCATCAGAAAAATCGGTAATTTTATTTTGGTTTCTTAATATGACTATATGATGTAAACATGTCCACAACAAGTAAAACTCAACTTTGAGAAGAACCAGGGATTTGTTTTAAGTCTTCTAAGTTGTCATAGTATACTATGTGAACGATATCCCAGATGTGATTCCGACTGACGTGCTGCAGACCATCGCAGTTCGCTGACGATACAAATGTATATGAATATGTTGATATGAATTTGCTTAAAACGCCAACAACGTGAACGTGCTGTAGGTTTAAAACTCGTGGAAGGGTGGTGCACTGAGCTGCAAATAAAGCAATTAACACTCAGTCAGCTGTATTCAACATAACTGTTAAACACAAAACAATCAAGCAAACAGCATCATTCAAGTTGCTGCCATGGCAATATCTGCAGTGTATTTTGAAAATGAAGCAATCGCTGTGATTGTGACGGTCAATGGCTCTGACAATTAGGCATCTGGACAGTGGTGAAATGAATGACTAACGTTAGTTGCTTCTTCTTGATGTTGGGTACGGTTTGCAACACTAGGAATTCTTGTATTAAGGCTGGAGAGAGCGTTCCCACAGCCAATAACCTCCTCAATAACATCTGCCAGTGTGTAGTCAAATAACAAACCAATGTCTTTGCAAATTGTAAAGTTAAGTACAAACGTATGGACAAACATAAACCAGTCGTAGCAAGGTGTTTACTCCACATGATGCGTTGCTTTATTGTTAGACCAATATTATCAATGTCTGAAAAGAAGTATGTTTAACTGGCTGTAGTCATGAAAGTAGTTAAATAAGTAGTCGTTTATTCATTTTTTTATAAGAAATAGGGGTTTCCCAGCAGACAGGAGATGTTGAATCTATGTTTTTTTAAACTCCGGTCCAACATTAAACCAACATTGATTCAACGTCTTGTGTCGGCTGGGTTGTTGAAAGACTCGCTGATGTCGCTTTTAAAACGGCAGGGATATACAAAATAGAAATATAACATGCGTTACAACATTTCATTTTGACTTCATCAACGCAATAGTTTGCTTTGCTGATTCTATTGAAATGCTATCTAGAAGATTCTAGTAAGAAGTGCATATTAGCTTATATTGTAATCAACTTAACGGCTGTTTGAGTTAGGCCCTATGTTTTAAATTAACTGCTGTGAGGATTCATTGGGCTTATGATTCTGTCTGTGCATTCTGTAGATTGACGTGAGAAATCGTTGTCTCATATTGGAACCTGCTGATCCCGTGGATAAACAACATCGTAAAACATTAAATCACGATCGACCTTTAGGAACACAATATTGACGCCGTCACAATTAATAACACATGTAGGCCTACAATCAGCATACGCCTTGGTTTTTACCAGCGCGTAGTTTTGAATATAGCCGTATGTCGTGACCAGTCTTTGACATTTAACAAGCCGTCAACAATTTGTTCTGCAGTACGACCTGAGCTTGCTGTTGTAGATCAGCACGTTTTAATCAGACATAATATACATTAAACAGATCCAGAGTGGTGGGATATATATGCACTTATTCATCCAGATCGTGCCGTGCTTGTCACATCTAGTGCACTGGTTTAGTCTAAATTGGCATAATTGCTGATTTGACACGGGCGTGACTAAAACATTGAAGTGGACTAACATTTAATTAGACTGTTCTAGCAAACAGGTAGAAAAGCTGTGGACAGACGATACATGCGGCCATTATAAGGGCAATCTTCTGGCAGAGTGTGGCCATGTGGGATGCTGTTCATCATGTGCTCTGATGATTGTACAGTGTAGCTTATGACAGTTGACGTGGAGACTGGCCATGAGTTGGTCCACGCAGTATGTGGAGGCAGCTTATCTGCTGCCAATGTCTTACTAATGAAGCTACATCTCAGGTGCAGGAGAATATCCCGTCATGTCACAATTCTCATCAGCAGTCGCAACCATATTGCGTGATGGACACCACAACCCTCCCCAAACCTCGTGATTCTCCTTCCACCCTTAAACCTTATTGGCATCGATTAGGACAATTTGGACAATTTAGATTTTTAAGTCTCAATCGAAAGAAACAACGCAAAGTCAAACTATGGGAAGTTTATGCCTGCAATCCTTTGAATATTGTTTTAATCCCTGAACCTCGATGGCGCAAATTGTTCACCAAACTCTATTCACAACAATATCGTTGCAGTGTGTTGGCTTTGTGGGACGGAGAAGGAGAAATGCCTGGACTAGGCATACAAGTAACATTGGGAGAGGCCCTAGAGGTGCGGGGCTGCCCACTACAAGAAGCAGAGATATGGAGTGTAATGTGCCAGGCAGCAGAAGCTTTGCAAGATGTCTTTCTCAACGGTTAGTACACTTTACATATTTTGCATAATTATCACCCTCAATCATATTATCATGATTATCATTTTCACTTTACATTGGTACTTGTGAATCTATAAGTATTGTTTCAATATTATAATAACATATCTGCTTTTTTGCTCATGCATTTAAAAAAAAAACCTTTTAATCAAATCAGTGAGTGAATACTAAATTCATGATTCTATTTTTTATAGCAGATTATGCAATAACTTCATAACACCTTGACTTACATGACTTAGGGCCTTCAGTTTTTTACCTCATGTGCATGACACTAATCTGAAGGTCAAGCTCGACATTCAGTGACCTTGAACTAAGTTTAAGGTCACTAGGTCACGGAGACCAAAATGGCTTGTAAGTGTGATACATGTAACTTCAAAACGCCTTGACTTAGGGCCTTCATTTTTTCACCTCATGTGCATGACACTAATCTCAAGTTCAAGTTCGACATTCAGTGACCTTGACTTAATTTCAAGGTCACCGGAACCAAAATGGCTTGTAAGTGTGATAACTTCATAACGCCTTGACTGAGGGCGTTCATTTTTTTACCCCATGTGCATGACACTAATCTGAAGGTCAAGTCCAACATTCAATGACCTTGATATAATTTCGAGGTCACCAGGTCGTGGAAACCAAAATGAATTGTAAGGGTTTTAACATAACGCCTTGACTTAGGGCCACATGCGCATAAATTTATAATTCTTGATGTTGATCGGCTGAGGGGGCCTGGCCATGCTAAGCCCGCCTTTTAATTAGCTCCCGCTGTCACCGTTGGTGAGACGGGGGGGGGGCTATGGATTCCGCCTTCGTCCTCTGTTTTTATCCCCCGCCCTAAGGGGAAGGGGGATTTTTGTGGGCGCAAGAACCCAAAAACTTCAAGTCCGAAATTATCCAAATTTTACTATCACATTCCCCACCATATGGAGATGTGCAGGTGACATTTTCAAGGTTTTACTGAAATTCCAAATGGCCGCTACGGACCAACTTCAATTTTTTATGGGCGCAAAAACTCAAAAAAATAGTTTTATCAATTTTTTTAAAATTTCAACATCACATTTCTAGCAACATGTGGATGAGCAATTGATTTTTCAAAGATGCTACCAAAGTTCAAAATGGCCGCCAGAATCAACACTAAAATTTTTGGTTGGCGCAAAAACTTAACGTCTGAAATTATTCAAATTTTACAATCACATTCCCCACAATATGGAGATGTGCAGGTGATTTTTTTAACGTTTTGTTGAAATTTAAAATGGCCGCCACTTATCAATTTCATTTTTTTTGAGGTCGCAAAAACTTAAAAACTTAAGTCGTAAATTATTCAAATTTTACTATCACATTCCCCACGATATGGAGATGTGCATGTGATTTTTTCAAGGTTTTACCGAAATTCAAAATAGCCACCATGCATGAACTTCATAATTTTTTGTGGGCACTGAAACTCAAAAATTAAAGTCAGAAATAATGTGTAGGTGATTTTACTGAAATTTGAAATGGCCACCACAAGCCGACTATTTAAATATTTGTGACTGCAAAAAATTCTAACTTATTTTTTGCGGGTGATGATATAGGACTTCAGTCCTCTCGTTGCCTCTTCTTTTGCCTATTACTTTGTAAAAAAATAAGCTAGAATAACTATTTTTGGTAATTGGGTTACTTCCGGGTTAAAATATTTTTAGTCTGAATTCAATTTCGCAGGGTCCCAGAGGAGAAATGATGTTACGGCATTGGGATGTTGGGCCGTTGGGCCGTCCATGAACATTTCGTTTCCGGAGCATATCTCAGAATGCACTTGTCTGATTATCTTCAATTTTTACATACAACAACTCTAGGGGGGTCTAGTTGTGCCTTTTGGGGTATATAAGCTTTACCTACTATTGGTTCACAACTATGACTTATTTAGACGTTTTGACGCACACTTCGTTTCCTGAGTAGATCTCTAAAACTACTGGGCCGATTACAGTCATATTGCACGTACATGTTCTCTTAAGGTCCCTAGTTGTGCTTTTTCAGGTTTTTGGACCTTGACCTTTAAGTTGACCTAATTTATAACATCGGTAAATCGACTGAAATATTTTGCAGAATAGCATGAAAACCGCTGAAGATAGCTATACCATTACTATAAAACAAATTGTAAGGTTTCAGGAGAGGATGCATTTTGAAAAATTTCAAGTCGATGAAATTCAAAATGGCCATTATTCACCAGGGCACAAATTAGGGTGCGCAAATACGGGATTCCTGCTGTTTTTACTCGGATCCCGCGCATCAGTTATGACAGTTCCTGGCCTCCCGATTAATGTAATCGTGTTTTAGTTAATCTTGATACCAAGTTCCCTGCAGAGTTATCATAAAATTGTATCATGCCTAATAAATGCCTAAGGAGCGGAAGCATAGTGGGGGGTCAGTTGGATTATGAAGTCACACTTCCAAAAGATGTGTGTCTGGCCCCAGGGGTATGGCTGTCTGTTCACGCTGTACATGTGACGTTTCTATACTGTAACTTTAGACTGCATTGGTTTGATTGTGGGCCGACATTGCAGATGCAGGACCATCATTGTGCCGCGATATATCTCTCTTTGAAATGACAAGAGATATCCTAGCTCTTGTCAACCAGCCGTGATCACACGCGGAAGTTTAAGCAATACATGTATGTAACGTTCCCACTCAACACGAGACATTGACGCAATGTTGGCCCACCGTCTGCGATGTAATACCTTGGCCTGTAATACCTTCTGTGACCGTCATGCGCACCACGTGTCTGGCAGGTGCCTAGACAGTATAGCTAACTTCTATTACAAAACTGCTGGCCCACGGACCAGCCTGTGGCAAGCAAAGTTGGCTGGCCAACCGGCAGGTGATGGAGTTTACTGGGATTTTTTAAAAGTAGATTGGTCATCAACATAATTTATACTCTTTACCCCTGCATTTGCCCTGACGATTAAAATAAAAACAACACTTAATTTTTTACATTTGACGAGTTGATTTTAAATGTGACACACCAAAAACATCCCCCTCAAAAAAAATCACAAGGCAGGACAGTCCCCCCTTTGAGGGAAAAATTCCCCTTAAAAAAATTTCCAGGGGGGGGGGACAGTACCCCCCCAAAATCCAAGCCTTAATTTGTGCCCTGTTCACCTCGACAGACCTGATATTGCGGAACACAATTAAAACCGCTCAAGTTAGCAATACCATTGCTATAAAACAAATTGTAAGGTTTCAAGAGAGGATGCATCTTGAAAAATTCCAGCTCGATCAATTTCAAAATGGCAGCCTATCGGCCATTATTCTCCTCGGCAGGCCTGATATTGGGTAAACTGTGCTAGATAGCTAAACCATTACTATAAAACAAAATGTGAGATTTCAGGAGAGGATGCATCTTGAAAAAAATTCGACTTATCAAATTCAAAATGGCCACCTTTCCGCCATTATTCACTTTCACATGGCTGTTATTTGGTAAACTGTGCTAGATGGCTAGACCATTACAATAAAATGAAATGTGGGATTTTAGGAGAGGATGCATCTTGAAAAATTTCGACTTGATCAAATTCAAAGTGGCCGCCTATCGGCCATTATTCACTTTCACATTGCTGTTATTTGGTAAACAGTGCTAGATGGCTAGACCATTACTATGAAACAAAATGTGAGATTTCAGGAAAGGATGCATCTTGAAAAATTTAGACTTGATCAAATTCAAAATGGCCGCCTATCGGCCATTATTCACTTTCACATGGCCGATATTTGGTAAACCTTGGTAGATGGCTAGACCATTACTATAAAACGAAATGTGGGATTTCAGGTGAGGATGCATCTTGAAAAATTTTGACTATCAAACTCAAAATGGCCACCTATCTGACATTATTCATTCACACATGGCAGATATTTGGTAAACCGTGCTAGATTGCAAGACCATTACTATAAAATGAAATGTGAGTTTTCGGGGGGGGAGGATGCACCCTGGAAATTTTTAACTCTATCGAATTCAAAATGGCCAACAATCTGCACTATTTACCTCGATAGGCCTGATATCAGGTAAACTGTGCTAGATAGCTAGACCATTACTATAAAACAAAATGTGACGTTTCAGGAGAGGATGTATTTTGAAAACTTTTGACTCGATCAAATTTAAAATGGCCGCCTGTCGGCCACTATTTACTTTCACATTGCTGATATTTAGTAAACCGTGCTAGACAGCTAGACCATTGCTATAAAACAAAATGTGAGATTTCAGGAAAGGATGCATTATGAAAAATTTTAACTTGATGAAATTCAAAATGGCCGTCCATCGGCCATTATTCTCTTTTACATGGCCTATATTTGATAAACCGTGCTAGATGGCTAGACCATTACTATAAAACAAAATGTGAGTTTTCTGGGAGGGATGCACACTCGAAATTTTTAACTCTTATCAAATTTAAAATGGCAGACAATCGGCATTATTTACCTCAATAGGCCGGATATCAGGTAAACCGGGCTAGAAAGCTAGACCATTACTATAAAACAAAATGTGATATTTCAGGAGAGGATGCACCCTGACAAATTTTGACTTGATCAAATTCAAAATGGCCACCTATCAGGCATTTTTTACTTTCACATGTCCGATATTTGATAAACCGTGCTAGATGCCTAGACCTTTACTAATGAACAAAGTGTGAGGTTTCAGGGGAGCATGTGCACCCTGAACTTAAAGCGCTACGCTAAAAAATATATTTCACAAGTAGGTGAAAATTACTCCTACCGTATTTGTTTAATTTAGGACCAAACATTTGCAGATCTTGTATTTAAACATGCATTTAGTTCCCAATGACAGTGATTTAATCGGCTAATAAAACAAGTGAAGCAATGAAATACAGTAATGCAATAACATGCATGTAGAATATTGTAATATATGTACAAGGTAATAGTATCTTTATTTTTGGCTATTTGCATCAGCTAATATTTTCCTATGATAGGCTGCACATTTTGAATTTTCTTAATTTTTGTTTATCAGGAGAAGCTGTTGAGGATGGTGTGCCAGTTTTTGCTGTCACTGCAAGTACATTACTTCTTGGTCCCACGGGCAGAGTGGAGTTTGCCGAGTCTTCCTTCAAAACTATTTCTGAAACCGACTGTGTGCCCCCTGAATATATAACCACACAAACATACACAGAGGAATCAATTGAAAAAGTAATTTTTTGTCACAATTGCTTGCATAGCCAGATTAGAATTATAAAACCAAATGTAAGATGTCATATTTCTTTGTCTTTTGTTAAAACTTCACTATAAATTAAAGTTTGTGGGCTTATGCAAGGAAACTTGCAACTGTAGAATATTTAATACATTGACCTGTTTAACTGATGTTTTTTTTTCAGATGTACGTTTTCGCTTTGGGTATGACCATGTATTCATCTGCTGATTATCGGTTGCCTGAAACCCAGGTCAGTTTTGTGATATGAATTGCCATTTCAAAGTTATTGTCTTCTAAAATAATCTTGTCTCCTCCACTGTATCTGCTATCACTTGCTGAAGATGAACTTGACATTGGTAACTCAGACCCTGTATCCTGGTACAGCTATATGCATTCCAATATCTCTATGGTACATGAGTATGAGCACCGCATAACACAATACCTGGTACTATACAATACGGGTCTCAGTCATAGTACGATAGAGCGATTAGAACTGCACAGCTGAACTCCGGATATGGGGTGTGTAGTTTCTATGTGGTTTCTATGAGGCATTTGTGTTGTAATTGTCAAATGAGAGAGGTACATTGAATCCTTTCTTTTCAATCATTTTTTTGACGTTCCCATTATATGAGTGGATTGTTAGGATGGTCTGAAAACATACAGATCACTTACAGTTAACAAGAGACTCTTTAGAATTGTTAACATAGTCAGCACCATATGAATAGTAATCTGGAACATATGAATCACTTCCAGTTATTAATAAACCCATTAAGATTGTTGGGATAGTATAAAACATATGGATCAGTTACAGATATTAATAAAAACTTTAAGATTGTTTGGATATTCTGAAACATATGCATCAGTTACAGTATATTACCTAGACATATGGACAGGCAGACAAACCAACGCGACCAATAACATAACCTCCTTTGGCGGAGGTAATAAACCTTCTAAGCACTCTTGTCACATTTATATACAGCATTGAGGAATTCAATTAATGGATTGTTACTTGGCATTGAGACACCAATTATTTATTATAATTTATTGAATAAAAAATGGTTTCATATGGCAACAGAAGAGCTTTCATTTGATAATTATATAACACCTGAGCCTTTGAAAAAATTATGAATGAGGTGAAACTGGCAGCAATTGACAAAGTGAATGGAGAGATTTGGAAATACCTGGGGTGTTGATAGTTCATCATAATGTATATTATATGTATGTCAAAATGTATCACATATATTGGGTGTTTAACCCTTACAGCGCAGGGATAGACTTTAGTCGGCAGAAAGACGTCAGATTCTGACGGCTAAAGCCGATCCCCGCACTGTAAGAGTAAAGATATTTCTAATGGCCGTAGACCCATAACAAAGGTATTCAAATGAATCGGGAAGAGCTAACTAAGACATTTATGATGAAAAAACCCCTTTGGTTTCCATGATTTTCATAACAAAATTCAGCACTTTGAGGGTTATAACCAAGTTTTTCTTTGATTGTACAAACTTTTAGGTTATGTTTTCATTTAACGGGTAGTTGATGTAAATATTATGCACTACAGGAACTGCAGATTGGGCCCACTTTAGACAGTTTGCTAGGAGGCATGTGTGAAGAAAATGCCACACATAGAGTAGGTCTTATCCAGGTGCTGGAGGTGAGTCAGACTTGTACACCAACTCTCAAAAACAATTATAAATAATCTCTTGTGTTTAGATTTGACTAAGATGACAGATTTTTTGTCAATTTTGCAATTAAGACAATTTATTATTGTGATTAATTTGTAATGCCATCAATATTTTTTATGAATATTTTTTAAATGAATCAGAAAATGAATGAATTTGGTGGATAATCTATTTAATTTTGTATACAGATTTATGAACAATGTACCAGATCAGACATGACTGTACACTTTTGTTTACAGGCCTGTTCTCACTTCACACGTACACATCCTAATAAACCTCCTAGCTCTCACTATGCCGTGAAGCTATACAAGTCTGTCCTCGGAAGTGATCAACAGGTAAAGTAACACATTACACATTACCACACAAACTTTTGCTTGATGGGTATTTCTGTCTGTTTATCTTTTCTTTAATGTTATAATGATATTGAGTCTGTGTTGCGCCAACATGTCATAATACAATACAACATGTTGCTGTCTATTTAACAGTCTTCTGCCAGGATTATTTACTGGATATTAACCCTTTAACAGCCAAGTCATTCAATTGGAATTTACACTCACTTGAAGTTGTGTCTCGCTGACGCGGTCCACAACTTTCAAATGAGTGAAAATTATTCAGATTTCACAAAATGTAAGTCAAATCTTTTCCAATATTGCTATCGTAAAATTTCTAATTGTAGCCACGCCTTTAATTAGAATGAAAATTCTCATTCACCAGTGCCCAATGCCAAAAGTCTACTTGCGGCTTCTATTGGAAGTTTTGTGTGAAAAATTAAATCACCGGGCGTCATCACTCTTGAGGTGAGCTGCCGGTAGAACCCAACCCTTCATGTCCAATGGTCAAATAAAGATATGCCCTATGAATCAATTTAATGTTCACATTAGACTAGAAAGTTTATAAAATTGTTTATTTTGCATAGCGCTAATTAAACATTTTTTTCTGATACAATAGTATTATATTGTTCAGAGAATGTAATAAGAAGATATGCCATGATCAATTATTAATGTCTATAGCACATGTAAAGGGCGGGGGCCCTAGGGTAGTGGTTAGCACCGCTGCCTTTCACGTCAGAGTTCGGGGTTCGGTTCCCAGTCCCTGCGGTTTGAAAGAAACAAAAATGTTTCTTCCCCATCCATGTGTGAAAGTCAGTATTGTGGAGAGCCTCAGTGACCGAGAGGTAGCGTGCTCGGCCTCAGACCGCCAGGGCTCGAATTTGAATCCTGTGTCTGAAGGACAGTGTCACCTCAATCATCTCACCATCCTCAGGAGGTTCTCCTGGCCCAGTTTAGCCTATATGTGCACAAAGGTGGCCTAAAGCCCGATTCATTTCATTTTTAGCACATGTGAATGTCTGCAGTAATTCAGTTGAGTGTTGGGCTGGTAGACTGACATCTACCAGCCTTGTGAACACCGTCATAATTATGTTATACACAGCCCTGTTAGTCGACAAGCACACCCCTCTCCAGACTTCAGTGTTAGCTGAAGTTGGCCAATTCTGCCGTACAAAGCTAAAAGGCAGTATCTGCTCACTTTACAAGTAAGCAGATACTGCATTTGGAGAGCAGAATAGTCGTCACCATTGAACCGGCAGTTCAGTTGGCAGGTTCTGTCGGGCCCACCTCCCTCCCTTAATGTCTAATGATCAACTGTCTGGGAAGAAATCAAGTGTGTGTAGGCCTATGTCAGGTCCACAGATTGCGATGCTGGCTTGACCGTGATGCAACATTTAGTCAGCTCCTTCTGTTTACATGTATCATGTGCATGGGTGCTGTGGGTTAATGACGACAAATAACTATTGGAGTGTTTATAATGTAATTGTCAGTTGTATTTTAAAATGGATATTTATTTGGGCCTACATATATATATGTAAACAAATAGTTTAAAGTCAACCCAAAACGATTTCAATCTGCTCGACCAGTAAATAGGCTTAGCGTGGCAACAACTGTAGCGCTTACATGGCTACATTACCTGCCCTATCGGCACACAGTTAATTATTCAGATGCTGGAGGTGATAATATAATATAATATGAATATAACGCCTCATGTCTGTAAAGGGTTAGAAAGCTATCTGGGCTTATATAGCGTGTGCTCTGTTGGCTTGGTTAACGTAGCTAGCGGCACGTTTGATCAGCACCTGGCTGTTGTCTTTTCAAGATACCGCTAATCTTAAATAGGTTTTCGGCTGAAAAAAGTTTTGGTCCTTGACAAATCTCAAAAGTCGTCCTGCGGCTTCAATTGAAGGTTTTCCAATTTGGAAACTTCTTGTCAAAAAAATTGAACTTTCTTGAAAGTCTGGGGGGTGGCTTCTATTGGAGATGCGGCTACAATTAGACATTTTTCCTGTAATTCATGTCACATTTTATCTTTACCATGTTTAAAAGGTAGTACTTAATGTGGTAGTAAAAAATGGTAGTAAACCATGGAGACCAAGGGATTTTTTTCCATTTAAAATCATCATAAATGTCTCAGTTAGCTCTTTCCGCTGAATTTGAATACCGATGTTCTGGGTCTAAAGCCATATAGAAATAGTTTTACTCTGACAGTGCGAGTATCGACTTTTGACATCTGATTCAAGTCGATCCCTGCGCTGTAAAGGTTAACCCTTTAACCGCCAAATTATTCAATCTGAATTTTCACCCACTTGAAGTTGTGTCTCGCTGATGCAATCCTCAACTTCAAGTGAGTGAAAATTATTCAGATTTGACAAAATGGAGGTCAATTGTTTTCAAATATTGCTGATTGATGTCACATTTTATCTTTAACATGTTCAAAAGACGGTACTTAATGTGCTAATAAAAAATGAAAACTCGAATATATGCGGCACCGGCGGTTAAAGGGTTAACAAAGCATATGCGTATGTCTGTCATAACAGTCAACCCTTGTGATTACAATAATTAATATGGAATTAATATTTCAAGATTTTTAAATTGACACTTCAAGCCCCCACGATGCATTAAAGCATCATTTTTAGAAAGAAAATTTCCATGAAACTGGTTTACTCATACGTGGTAATTTTCTTTAATTTTAAACGACATGAAAATCATCTTCATCCACTACAAGTCGAGAATTGCGACAGCAATTCGCGGGTTAAGGGTTAATAACTGATTTATTTCTTTTGATACAGCTCTTTTTTTTGTAATATTAAGCTGAACAATTTGTACCTTTAAGATATCTGACTGCCCAACTTACCTGCTGATTAAAACGTCACACTTAGCAATGTAACAGCTAAGATAACTGAAGCTTACTATGTGTAGGTGTAGCTGTTTAATGTCATGACTGAAAGGTCAATATACTCCTTACCACACCATGCTCCTTGAGATCAGATGTCAATCAATATTATAAATATAAAACCGTAATCCATTTTGGACTTTAGTGGTGAAGATGGACTAATTTTGATTTCAATCAGAACATTTCAGTTAGTACACATTTTCACCTGGTTCATTGATTTTCTGTTAGTTTGTGGGCACAAAAATAAAATTGTGGCTACTGTAAACTAAAACTACATCAAACAATAATGTGATTAGGAGAAGTTTATGGTTTAAAAGATGATTAAAATAAGAAGATATTAGTCATTTTTACTTTGTTTCCCTTGATCATGTCGATTTCAAGTGAAATATTTACTGTGATAAGCTTAGAATGTGTAATATTCAATAATATTCATTATCGGTGAGACCAGAATCTTATGTATACATGAGTGGCATCCATGTTAGCGTCTTAATGGGGGTCTCCTATACCACCCTGAACAAAATATTTTTTTTCAATCAGATTTTTTTTATTATGATTAAATTAAAAAATTGAAATCATGACCAAAATAATTTTCCTAAATGACCTGTACAAATTGCTCAATTCTAGAATATTTTTCAGTTGGATGGTGTACGTCCTCATGACGACAGCACAGATTATGAATACATATCACCTCGATCAAGGGGAAGGCATTCTAGGAAAAGAATTAACAAAACAACAACCTCACGCTCAAGATCCAGATCACGTAGTAGAACAAGAGATTCATATGGTAATAATACAGTATATAGTGACTGGAGATGAGCTTTTATTGATCAATATTGAACAATCACTGCATTTGTTCTCATTACTGTATCACATGTGAATTTGTCGTTGATGACCTCACCTCTATATTGTTTCTTTTAAAATTGACAAATTGAATAACAAAACGACTGGTACATAGTTGTATTGACTGTATAACATATTGTTTTTAAAAGCACAATATACTTTATGTGACACAGTCAAGTTGAACCCTCAGAGCACTGATGAAGACTTTAGTAATTTATTGTTTTTATTGTGTAACTTGTGTAATCAGTTTAAATTGTCTCAAAGCTGTGATACTGTAGATTTGGTAATTTTTGCGTGTTTACATTCTCGCGAATTTCAGATTTTGGGACTTTTCACAAAGTTTAGAATTTGTGAATTTTTATTTCTCTTGAGTAGCTCTATTATAAAAAAAATTCTTGTGAGAGTCTTAAATTTGTGAATTTGTCCTCCTCTCGAAATTCACTAAAATTAAAACCTCGCGAATATTACCAGATCTCAGCATATGTATGCTGTGCCATAAAATTCACAATTTTTTAATCATTTAAAGTTGTGGATTGTGGCAGTGAGACACGACTTCGAGTAACAGAAAATTGTAACTTGATAAAGCACCGCATTAAAAGATAATCTATTGTTTTAACTGTGCTATTTATAAAGTGGTTGCTTTCTAAATTCTTCTTTCCCATAATTTTAAATTGCTTTTTCACAAATTTTTAGATATTGAATAAAAATTATAAGAATAAATTTTATTTTTTAACCCGTAGAAGTGATTGTTCTAATATATACATGTGTATTCAACAGCACGAATGGCTCATCATGAGCGCCCATTGCCTGTTGGGCGGGATCATCCAGTTGATTTTAATGATGGTCGATTGTCAAAGGGCCAGAGTTTTTCTAGCCATCACAGTGGTCATCGTTACTCTCGTGATGCTGTACAGTGGGATGGTGCACACATGCATCACACACACAGGGCTACAGCAGCTTATGGCTCTCATCCATCCTCTGCCAAATCTCAACACAGTAGACGATCACTCGCAGATGACCAGTCTTATGGATGGCCAAGTCAGTCTTTTTCATTCTTACTTGCTTAATAATCTTACTAGATCTATTTTTTTTAGTTGAAAATACACAACTGTGTGATGCTTTTAATGCCGAAAACAGTCACATCTTCATCGTATGAAATGAAAAGGTTTTAGTCACAGTTCAGCGATTTTCAAAAAAATTGTGCAATTTTCAATTATCGCCCGGTCGCCTCAGATGTTAGGCCGTCAGTCTGTCTGTCAATCCGTCTGTCCACATTTTCGTTTTCTGAGTAGATCTTTGAAACCCATGCCGTGACTTCTCACATGTTGCACACACACATCTCTTAGGAGGTGCAGATGTGCCTGTTGGTGGTTATGACCTTTGATATACTTTTAACCTACATCTCTCGGCCTTAATTTTTTTCAATATCGCTGATATCTGTCAAGCTGCGCCAGATAGCTAGACCATTACTAGAAAAGAAATTGTGCGGTTACAGATGGGAATACTCCCTGAAAAATGTCAACTTGAACGTTAACTAACTTTAATATGTCTGATATCTGGCAAACCATGCCATATAGCTAGACAGTGTTTCAGTGATTTTTATGAAAATGGCGGCCATTTTTGATTTTTTGAAGATGGTGCATTCATTTTCTAAATATAGCAAAAATATATTTTTAGTTTTATTTTGCTATTCTGTGTCACAGCTCCAGAGAGAAGTATAGCCCGCTCTCATGCTCATTCTATCACAAATGATCCACCCAGAGTGGCTACATTTAAATCACAAAAGAATCCACAATCTCGAGAAGCCTTGCAATTAACTTACAATAGACTGAAAGACAGACAACGTAAACTAAATACTCTTCGCTTTGGTATGGATATTGATGACATGGAGTACAGTGAAGTGGGCTCCGTGCTGAGTGAAGCAACTGATTTTGGTGACAGAAGGTCTTTGATTTCTTCTACCTCTTACACACAAGGTGAAAACATATTTGATTTTTAGCATGTCAATACACAGATTTGTCAGTGAGTGTCACAGTATACACCCACTGATATTTTTGGTGTCCTTTTGTCATAAGCAACCTCAGGAGCTTCTGTCGTCTGTCACAGTGTTTTATCTAGCCATGTCTAACATGGCGCCGTGCCATGTTGCCCTTTGTGAGTGTCTTGTATCCCTTTAAATATTTAGGCCACACCATGTCTCTTTTAGCTGGTGGGTTTACTGGAAATGCTCCAACCAGGTGATCATCGTGCATGATCATGGGGCCCTCAATGATAGGTCTCACCATGTCCCTTCTGAATCCTAGATAAGACACTGCTGTTACATCACATCCTGCCAATCATCAGTTACCCATTTGTAGAGCTCATCAGTGAGATCATGATTAGCCAATTGTGTTTTGAAGCACATTTGTTAGAATGTGGGAATCTGTGCAAGCACTTCCCGCCATACAAACCTAATATCAACCAGAGTGTATCAAAGAGTACCCAACTTTCAATTTTATATTTATTCCTAAACATTTATTTCTAATGTATGAGCTAAGTACAATTTTGACTCTATATATACAATATAATCAGCCTAGATATTTTGATCCAAAGAGATTGTCATTTAGTAAGATTGTGTATGAACAATATCTCTTGAACTAAATGCCTTCAAAATTCATCTTCTAGATATTAAAATCATGTTTTTCATTTTTTATTATCGAGAGAACAATTACTTGGTCATTTAAAAAAAAATGGATCTGGATTCATATTTTCTCTGAGAATGGCCTGAAATTTATTATCAATACAATATTCAGGATTGTACGAATTCAATAGAACTGAATCAATTAAATGTGCTAAGAAACTTATTGAAATTATTTTTTTCAGTTGGTTTGTTTTTTCACTTTGATTTGTTTTTGTTTATGTCAGGTATGTACCAACCTGGTCTGCTGTCACCCTATGGATCTCAAGTTGCCTTACGACTTGGTCGAGAGTCAGATCCCATATCATTAGGTCTGGAGGAGGATGGTCTTGGTAGTGAAGCAAACTGGATAAAAAGGCAACAAGATGAAATTCTTGCCAGGTAAGACAAGATATTTCTTCTGAAAAATTATCAGATGCATTATTTATCATACTGTTATGTAATGGTTTTTATTCATTAAATAAATTTGTCATCTTAATAAACTGTGTTTTTATATTTGCAAATGTTCAAAAATATATTAATTTATGTACAATTGATCATCAGTAAATTGTCTGATTAAAAAAATGGTAAATGTGCATCTGTGTGAGCAGACAAAAAGGTGATGCAAGGAGCTTGGAGCCTCGCATGCTTGGAGATGGAGCACGTTCAGATCCTTATCGAGATATACTCTCTGCAGATGGAAGATCTTCTACTCACCACAAAAACAGCAAATCCAAAGTTAAACTAAAGCCATCCAACAGACCTACCAGAGTAAGTTTATTATTCTCTCAGTCATGGTTGTGGAGTCTCCGAATATTATAATTTATTGATAATCTCATTTCATTTTTATGTTATTAAGAGATGAATCGGAGGATTAAATACTTGGACTATTTGGTAGATACTGCAAACTAGCAACATGCAGTGTACTGTATAGCAGATTTACTTAATTGTTTACATTTTTTTGCAAAAAAAACAGTTGTCAGATTCGTCCTAAATAGTCAACATTTGATCAAATGTGATTAGAAATATTTAAATTATTTTATAGCAAACACAGGGCAAACTTTGATGTTCATCCATTACTTTCATACTGTTATCTCAGAAGCCTAAGATTGAAATTATCTTAAGATTGAGATGATCCTAAAAGATTATCTTAAAATTTAGATGCTCTTAACTTTTCTAATGGGAAGTAGAGAAAGTTAAGATAATATCAAGATATTTAGTGCACTTGAGTGAGAGTTAATTTTGTTGTATATATTACCTAATCTTTTAATAAATAATAAACATGAAAAATAATAATTGTTATTCATTTATGTGTATCTTCACAAAGACCTGCAGATAAAATTATGCTATTTTTTTAGAAGGCTTTTGGTCCAGAATTTGTGAACAATGACGTGGTTACTAATCTCACTCTCCCTCAAGCAAGGGTAAGTGAAACAATAAAAATCATAAGTACCGGAATATTATTCTTATGAAGCTATAAAGAATTTTAGATATAATTGAAGCTATGTATTGTATTGAATGCAACATTTATAAAATGTATTAGCTCTTATCCTGCTCAGTTAATTTATTTAAATTTTCACACACTTGAAGTTGTGTCTCGCTGCCACAACCCACAACTTCAAGTGGCTAACAATTACTCATATTTGTTTAATTTGAGCACAAATATTTGCCAATCTTGATGTTTAGACACACATTTCATTCCCAATAGCAGCTGTAAATAAAACAGATAAAAAACGACAATAGTCGTGACCAGTAGGATAAGGGCTAGTCATATTCTACACAATCATAGAATGGTGTAACATTTAATGACAAATATGTAATGTGTTTCTTTTTCAGCTCTCTGGTGGTACAAACTTGCGGCGAGTTCGTGTTGTACTTCTATCAGGACAGCATTTGGATGTAGGTTGTGAGCCTAACAATACCAATAAGATGTTATTTGATGCTGTCATCAGTCACCTGGGAGTCTCAGAACAGTTCCTTTTTGGCCTATCATTTATCCATGGTAAGGCAGTATTATTGATTTTACTGCATACAATTTTTCTAATATATATTTTTATTTTCAATATTTGTCTGTGTGTTTATAGTTTACTGTGTCAGCAAAATAGATCTAAATATTGGATTTTACATATGTTTTCAGAAGGTGAACACTTTTTCACTGATCCTGAGGCAAAGCTGTATAAAATTGCACCACCACAATGGAAAGATCCACCAAAAGGACAACTACCTTCTCCTTTTACTTTGTACTTCAGAGTAAAATTCTACCCTGAAAATATTTTGGGTGTACAGTAAGTTTTTTTATTCAGCTGCTCATTTAATGCCCTGAAAAATATTCTTGTAAACAATTACTGTATTCCTATGTATAAACATGCATACACTTAAAGGAAAAATCACATTTTCTATGGATGTTTCGAAAACAAAGTGCATGACTCTCAGTAGGGCCTTAATGTCGTCAACAGGCACGGCTTAAATGTGAAATTTTACCCTCCATAGGGACGTAAACACCCTCAGCCTCCAGATAACGCCAATAAGCAGCATACAGTGACCATTATATGCAGGATAACCCATGTTTTAGTGTTTTAATGCCTCTAAGCATCGTAGACAGAGCTGGCCACATTGTGATGTGGGATGGTTACGTGCCTCTCTTGAGAAGTGTCACAGATGTCTGAGGTTGCATGCTAAAGATAACACACTGCAGAGATGTCAGTCCCTCAGGTGGAGGGGCAGTGTCAGTGAGTCCCTGAAAGACACACCCTCTTTATCCTCTCCACTATACCTTGTGCACTTAGACTTAAAACCGCTGATGACTTAATGTTGAGCCGACTTCGCAGACGGTGGGTCAGTTAAACCAGCAGTTTCATGTGCAATTCAAAATAATAATATATAGGGTTATAGCACAAAAAACAAATTGCCCTCCTGAAATTTCGCATAGATAGATGTATACCCTTCTTCCACATATAACATGCAGTAACTCAACAAAAGAGTAAAAATAACAGATTATGCACTTGGAAATATAATGCCTGTATTTTTGATCAATTCGTTATTCTTAATTTACAGGAATCAGACTATCAGACATCTGTTCTACTTACAATTACGTCGCGATCTTCTAGAAGAGCGATGCTTCACAACAGAAGAACAAGCTATGATTCTTGCTGGCTTTGCAATACAGGCTGAATATGGGGATTGGCATGAACATCATGCAGAGATTACTCCAGAGCACTATTTTCCCCAACGTACACTGCGCCGCATTGGCCGTGCATATGCCAAAGATAATATCCCTGAGAGACATAAGGTGCATCAAGGTTTAACAGATGAAGAAGCTGAATATGGCTATGTCAAGGTAAAGTGTGAATATATAAATAGGCCAGATATAAACTGCGTACAAAGGGCTGTCATCCTTTAATATTTAAATTTGTCTCAACTATTCTCACTTCATATAGTTAGGCTGTATAGGTCGTTTACCAAGGGATTTTCTAATCAAATTGTTTACACATTGTTTATTTTAGGAGATGCAGCACTTATCTGAATCTGGGCTACATTTCCATAAAATGTATCGGGTGAGTTGAAGCTAGAAATATAATGATATAAAGCATATCCACATGTTACATTATTTATATTATATTATCATTTTTACATTATTGGAACTCATTCCAATAATGTTTTAATATGGTTCACAAAACGGATTCTGGGCACTGTTTTTTGGTGTCCATATATTGTGTGTCCCAAATGACTATCACTCACGTCTTCTCAAATACGGCAAAACGCATAGGTTCAGTTTTCTGTCATCCCATAGCCTACAGCTGGCCAACCAACTGTTGTCTATGAATAAGCATAAATATCTGTATTTGCTGAGTTATCAGGGATTCCGTCGTCAATTTTACAACAGTTGGGGGTCTCGAAATTTTGAGCTGTGTGTTGGGCTATTGATTTATACACTGTAGATAGCCAGTAGATTTTACTGAGAACAATGCCTACCTTAGTAGCGGCCTCTTTCCCCGTCATAGAGGGTGGTATTCTATCACCCCCGCCCGGTTTTATCGGCACCCGCCATATGCCTACATGTACATGCAGCAAACGCTCAGTAACGTGGACTTATATACTGCTCTGCAAAGGCAGTATCTGCTTACTTGTAAAGTAAGCAGATACTGCGCTCTGTGCGCACCAGCAAACACAAACAACATAGCCTAGGAAGAATGTCATGTGTTTGCTGGTACCCAGCACACACATTGTTATACTTTGACCTGATGTTGGTTTAATGATGACCCAGCGTCATAAACGAAGGTCAAACGGTAAAAGAACAGTGGGTCGTGTTTGGGGGCTGGCATGTCTGTATTCCAGGACAGTGGAATGTGTCGCCTGCATTGAGTCCCGTATCGTACTCGGCCTTGTCATGTGCATAGAGTTAATAATTATTAACTCTATGGCACATGTCATCGCTTGAATTCCCGGTAAACTCAAGACGTTAGACCATTGTTGTTTTAAAGCTGTACCATCAGCGCGGCGATGGCCCCTACAGCAAACTAATCTGGCGCAACATAACGTTTACCTAATGTTGATTTTAAGCTGGGCCGTTGCCTGCGATACTGTCCCAGCATTAATACAACGATCCGGTCTATACACGTGGTAGTGGATTGTGCATACAGCGCCTGAGATACAGCGATCCACACCAGTCCTGATCCAGTGGCGTCAGATTATTTTGAAAGTGGGGTGGCAAACGTACATTTGTGTGACCTCCGTGCAAACGCAGCGAGCTTTAATTACCGCTGGGGGTCTGATCTAGTGGTGTCTGAGAGCTTCTGAGATACTTTTAAAGCACATTACATAGTTTTGGTAAGCTCTTGAATATTGTGTTTTTGGATGAGTTATTCAGGCAATTCACAATATTATTGGAAAAGGGAAATTAAATGATAAATTACATATTACCAGAACACACTCATCCCACCATCATCAAAACACAGGGTTCGCACTTGTCCTGGAAATCCTGGAAAGTCATTGAATTTGAAAAATAAAAATCCAGGCCTTGAAAGTCCTGGAATTTTGTTAAAAGTGCTTAAAAATACTGGAAATTTAAATAATGAGAAAAGAGATTGCAAAAATAGTATTTGCTCGAGTCTAATAATTAAGTTACCCTTTTTAGAACAAGTTGAAATAGATCTACCTGCCCAATTTTATTATCAATTTTAAAAAATATGTAAAATGTAGATTCAAGTTGTTTTGGGGAAATAAATGTACGAGTTATTGTGTACATGTAAGTCCTTAAAAAATCTTAATAGGTTCTGGAAAAATTCTGGAAAAATCCTGGAATTTTGTTTCTTTATGGGAGTATGAACCCTGAAAACAGCATGAATTTCCCTGATTATAGTAGGGATATCAAACAATTTTATTTAACAGTACGTGCTGATAAAAAAAAGAAGATTCTTTTTCGAAATTTAACGAAAAAAGCAATATTGTAATATTAGCCTTTGCTAGCATTTCAATTTTGCAAAATTACCTATGGAGTTATATAGCCTACTGATCTCAACTAAAAAAAAATATAAAAAAATATCCAAGCACTAAAAAAGACTAAACTATTTTCATTTCCAGGTCGTATACTGCCATGTGGACAAAACAGTCTGCAGTATTTATGCTACACTTTATACTACAAATTCCCACGTCCCAGACGGTGGGATCAAGGCTTACTCCAGGGCACATGAAAGCAGTTAATTGGTGTCTTATAGTCAGGACATAGGGGATTCGCCTGTAGCACGTACTGCTTGTATGCCCAACGCTGGGCCGACGGCATCAACAATGCTGTGGTAACATTCAACAGTCCTTTAGGTATACAAATAGTTTGCTTAGGTTTTCACTAGATTCATAGAAATTTTGATAAAAAATATTTTTTTAAAGTAAAAAATTCTGAAAAAAATAAAATCATGATCTGTGCGATAAGCCAGGCCCTACTTCATTACAAAATTAAAACCAAAATGGTTGTCATCCCACAGGGTCCTTTTAAGTTACGTAGAAAAATGTCATTGTAAAATGTTCATTTTTTTCGGACAGGGGGTAGCTGTGCTTAGACTATTTCCGCTCCCTTGCATTACACTTCAATAAATAGAAGTCTTTTTTTTTATCAATAATCTGAATTGGCAGGAAGAAATACTTTACGTTAAAAAAATTAAGCACGGTCAGAAAAAAGTCATAATTTTGTCACACAAGTCCCCTGGATTTGCCTCTGATTTTTGCCCACTTCACGCCCGATTTGGATCATAAAAACTTTCCAGTTTAATCACGACTTTTATGTTGCAATTGCAAAACGTTGTTGCTATTTGAAACACTATTGAAAGAGGTCAGCTGACAAGTCACTGTTAGTTTAATCTATATGCCTACGAAAAAGCGAGGATAAGTGAAATATTTCAATTACAATTTCAATGTTATTACTTTCAAGCGACTTTTCCAACATATATCAAAGCATCAAGCAATTTTTAGTAAAATAGAATATTTTTTACGTGATGACAAACTGACTTTTTTCATCAGTCATCTGACGCCACTGTGATCAGTGCTGATTACATCTTACTGTGCTTTGATACCGCTGAGAATGGACGTGGATAATGCTAGTACGAAACCTAAACTTAAAAGAAAGAGTATTGCTGATAGGTCTTGTCAAGTTAGTTAGAACAATCTCGCCTTCCACTCTGTTCCGGTCACACGTTGTGGAGGGTGGCGTTTGCTAACTATGTCAATTTGGATTAAAAAAAAACGTTGTCAGCCTTTTCTGGGAAGCTACACCACCAAATGGCAATGTATAAAACAGTCGCAAACGAAGAATGTACCTGGATATGCTTTTTGTACTGTGTGTGGCTGTGACTTCTCTGTAGCACACGGCGGTAAGGATGATGTGTGCCACCACATTGATTCGGCCAAACATATTAAGATGTTTTAACACGGTTGCAGCACAAAGTAAATCAATTTCAAGTTTTTTCACCTAAGACGTCAACAGCAAGTTTGGAAAATAACAAAACCAAGGCTGAAGTGATGCTATGTGAACTGATGGTCCATCGTAATTTGCCATTTCCAGCTGCTGATACATTCACAAAAGCTGTGAAAAGGATGTTTCCAGACAGCCAAATTGCCAAAGAATTGCAGTGTGGAAGAAAAAAGGCAACTGGCTTAGTCAAAGAATTGGCGCATATGCGCCAAATTGATATTGTCACCAGAATTAAAGAACCAAGTATTCACTGTATCAACTGAAGGATCAAATGTGGACGAAAGTAAGCAGTTCCCTATTGTTGTCCGAACATTTGATACATCAACTGGCTTTATGAACTCTGAGGTATTATCCTATGCAATCTGCGAGGGTTCTGCTACTGGATAAAATATATTTCTACTCATAGAAGCAGAGTTTACTGCACATAACATCCCATGGTCCAATTGCCTTTCCCTCGGGTGTGAAAACGCTTCCGTGATGACTGGCAATAAAAAAGGTGTAATCGCCTATCTCAGAGGAAAACAAGCTGATATACATATATCTCTCAGGATGCTGTCTTCACTTAGTACATATTATAGCTGCCCATAAAAGAAGCTCAGTGTCTTGTTGGAGTGGAACCAAAGTCTTTGACTTTGTTCCAACATTATATAAATGTTATACAAATGTTTTGTGTTTGTTGGATGGATATCGTGTATGTGCGCTAGCATTGGTTCACTTTTGTAGTAAACAAAACTTGTTAACACGCTGCCATCATTCTGACACAACTCAACATGCAGCCTCCTCTGTCAATAGAGTGAATCTTTTAGGTGTGAAAATTAGCTGTATTTCAGATCAAGGTCCTTGCACGCTATGGCTCTGTTAGTCCTAATGTGTCCCACGTACACATTATAGACTACGTACTCTAACTCTACGCTAACCACATGGATTGATTGCTGATACGATTGCCAATTCAAAATTTAAAAAAATCTATATATTCAATAATTTAGCCTACTCTCGGACTGCGTTTTTCTGAAATAAAGTAGATGATCATCAAATCCTACAGGTCGAAAGTGGGCCATTCACTTGCGTGTATAGTGTTAATAGTTTTAACTGAGGATCGTTTTCACGGCAGACGGGTCTGTGGTATTGATTATTTACCCAACAAACACAGGTGTTATTCAATGCTATTTCATGCTGGTCTACCTCTACGACGTTGTCCCAGTGTTAAAACAACATACACTACAAAGTGGTCTGTGTAACTTACGTATATAGCGTATTAAATCACATAGTGGAGCAATCATTTAGTAATGAAATTCCTTATTTCGGCGACCGTCACAATGACGGTCCGCAATAAGCGGTAAAGACATAGAGCCATGATAATGATTAGTGAACCAACCACATGGGGACGACGTCTTTCATAATTAGTAGTAATAATAGATGATAATCCACGTATGCCTATATATTACGTATTGGTCTTGTAAATTGAGTTGAGTTTACGAGCATAATGAAAAGCTTTCTTACAGAAGGTTTGTTGTTTGTATTGTGCATCTTATTTTGATGTCCATTAACCCCCCCCCCCCCCCCTCAGAAAAAATCTAGCCATGAATGAAGGTCGGAATAGTTTATTGGAGCGTGCTCAACCATTTCAGGCCTACAGGCTTGGTAGTTAACCTATGGATTATATAATAGCAGTGATAATTATAATATCTTATCACACGATTTATTGAAAAAAACCATCATATTTGTGTTATAATATGTATTACACGATTTGCTGACAGTGTTATTTCACGATATGTAGGCAAGCACACCTGTATCCCCCTCCAAATGATGACGTAATTAAACGCTGCGCATCGTATCTCTTCAAGCTATTACCGTATCATGTGTATATCTCCTGTCATATATGGACCTAGTAGTAGTACTAGATCAAATCAGGCCATTTCATATAGCAGCATTTAACTTGAATCACTATTATATCGTCCAATATAATAATGAATAAAAACTACTGTATGCGATTTTGTGGTCAGTGAGTATTGCCAGCAGTTGTGTTAAATTTGGGGCCATTTTAAGTCACCACCATCGGCCAGGGGGTGTTGGGAGTGCTTGCACGTTATTTAATTATACTGTTATCATGTGAACTAACAAAGAAAACATCTCGCACTTGTGCATCTAATTATTGTTTAGCAAGTTTCTTTTTAAATCTGAAATACATATTGGCGGAAAATATATTTGTTTTGATTACAATTTTACAGTTTCTAGTTGCTTAAACATCAACTTCAGTCTGATTCAAAAAAATAACTCTCAATAATGTTCAGAACCGCAGGGTTCTTGTTACTAAATATCATTGTGACAGTTAAATCTTGTTAGCTCCCGCCGTCACCGTAGGTGAGCGAAGGGAGCTATGGATTCTACCTCCGGTTTTTTTTGGCCTCTTCTTTTGCCTATAACTTTGTGAGAAAATAAGCTAGGATAACAATTTTTGGTATGTGGGTTACTTCCAGGTGGCTAATGGACGGGTTAAAATATTTTTAATCTGAATTCAATACGCAAGGTTGCAGAGGAGAAAATGATGATGTGACGGCGTTGGGCCGTTGGGCCGTCGGGCCGTTGGGCCGTCCGTAAACAATTCGTTTCCGGAGCATATCTCTGAAAGTACTTGTCAGATTGTCTTCAAATTCTACACACAACACCCCTAGGGGGTCTAGTTGTGCCTTTTGGGGTATTTGAACTTTGACCTACTTCTGGTTCAGAACTATGACCTATTTAGACGTCTTGACGCGCACTTCGTTTCCGGAGCAGATCTCGAAAAGTACTGGGCCGATGACAGTCATATTGCACATACATGTTCTCTAAGGTCCCTAGTTGTGCCTTTTCAGGTTTTTGGACCTTGACCTTGAAGTTGACCCAGCACTTTGACCTAATTTATAACATCGGTAAATCCGACTGAAAGATTTTGCGGAATATCATGAAAACCGCTCAAGATAGCTACACCATTACTATAAAACAAATTGTGAGGTTTCAGGAGAGGATGCATCTTGAAAAATTTCAAGTCGATAAAATTAAAAATGGCCGCCTATCGGCCATTATTCACCTCGACAGGCCTGATATTGCGGAATATCATGAAAACCGCTCAAGATAGCTACACCATTAATATCAAATAAATTGTAAGGTTTCAGGAGAGGATGCATCCTGAAAAATTTGAAGTTGATAAAATTCAAAATGGCCGCTTATCAGCCATTATTCACCTCGACAGGCCTGATATTGTGGAATATCATGAAAACGGCTCAAGATATCTACACCATTACTATAAAACAAATTGTAAGGCTTCAGGAGAGGATGTATTTTGAAAAAATTCATTTTGTCAAAGTTCAAAATGGCCGCCAATCGGCCATTATTCACTTTCACATGGCCGTTATTTGGTAAACCGTGCTAGATGGCTAGACCATTACTATAAAACAAAATGTGTGATTTCAGGAGAGGATGCATCTTGAAAAAATTTGACTCGATAAAATTCAAAATGGCCGTTTATCGGCCATTATTCACTTTCACATGGCCGTTATTTGGTAAACCGTGCTAGATGGCTAGACCATTACTATAAAACAAAATGTGTGATTTCAGGAGAGGATGCATCTTGAAAAAATTAGACTAGATAAAATTCAAAATGGCCGCTTATCGGCCATTATTCACTTTCACATGGCCGTTATTTGGTCAACCGTGCTAGATGGCTAGACCATTACTGTAAAACGAAATGTGAGATTTCAGATGAGGATGCATCTTGAAAAAAATTGACTTGATCAAATTTAAAATGGCCGCCTTTTCGGCCATTATTCATTTTCACATGGCTGATATTTGGTAAACCGTGCTAGATGGCTAGACCATTACCTGATTACTATAAAACAATGTGTGAGTTTTCGGGGGAGGATGCACCCTGAAAATTTTTAACTTACAAATTCAAAATGGCCGACAATCAGCATTATTTACCTTGATAGGCCTGATATTAGGTAAACCGTGCTAGATGCTAGACCATTACTATAAAACAAAATGTGACGTTTAGAGAGAGGATGCCTTTAAAAAACTTTCGACTCAATCGAATTCAAAATGGCCACCTATCGGCCACTATTTACTTTGACATTGCTGATATTTGGTAAACCGTGTCAGATAGCTGGACCATTACTATAAAACAAAATGTGAGATTACAAGAGAGGATGCATCTTGAAAAAAATTGACTCGATCAAATTCAAAATGGCCGCCTATCAGCCATTATTTACTTTCACATAGCCGGTTTTTAGTAATCGTACTAGATGGCTAGACCATTACTATAAAATAAAATGTGAGATTTCAGGAGAGGATGCATCTTGAAAAATTTTGACTTGATCAAATTCAAAATGGCCTCCTATCGGCCATTATTCACTTTCACATTGGCGATATTTGGTAAACCGTGCTAGATGGCTAGACCATTACTATAGAATGAAATGTGAGATTTCAGCTGAGGATGCATCTTGGAAAATTTTGACTTGATCAAATTCAAAATGGCCCTCTATCGGCCATTATTTACTTTCACATGCCCAATATTTTGCAAACTGTGTTAGATGTTAGTCCATTACTATAAAACAAAATTTGAGGTTTCGGGGGAGGATGCACCCTAAGTTTTTAACTAATTTATATCGAATTCAAAATGACCGTAAATCAGCTATTAGTTAACTCGATTGGCCTGATATCGGGTAAACCATGCCAGATAGGTAGACCATTACTGTGATACTGATTAGGATCATTAATTTCAATGGAGGTTTGCAATCTCTGACAGACTGTCTAGTTCTTATCTTACTCTTAGACTGGGCTTCTTAGACCTAGTTGTCTTGCATCTTGATTTTTGACCTAGACTAGGACTACATTAATAACCCTATACAAAATTGCTTAAATCAAATTCTAATTCGGAGCAGGAGCTCCTGGACTTATGTAGTCTTGTTGATATTGATGTTGAAGATGATATAATAGTAATTGTTGTGATTCACAGAGCAAAAAGGATAGCGGAAACCCTCTTGTTGTTGGAATAGGAGTGTTAGGTTTGAGCTTATGGGAGCGCCAAGGAGATCAACGCTCAATTATAAATCATCATGCATGGCAAGATGTCCAAAAGATCAGCTTTAATCGTCGACGTTTCAGTGTGCTACCCAAGTCAGATGCTGGGCAAATGAAAGTGTCAAAGATGAATTTTTATATGGATAGCTATAAAAAGTGAATATATGTTGCTTAATCCAATCTTTGTGAATTTTATTTATTGATATTATGTGAAAGATATTACCGGTCGGCCTGCGCCTAATGACTTTTCCGTATAATTTTTTCCATTTGCTACTGAAATTTGTGCAACTGATCAAAAATATAAATGGAAGCAAAGTTAACATGCTGCAGAAAAAAATGTAATGTTGACATAAATATCTGATCTTTGAGAAGAATCAATCTTTATTTCCTGCTATGTTTTTCAACAGGGGTCGTTATCTTGTCCAGCTGTGCACAGCCTATCACAAATTCCAGCTGATGATGAAGTTAAGAGTGGAGTCAAATTTAGATTATCCTGAGGAAGGTAACTCCCAGCCATAACTGTATGCCAAAGCTGTAGTTATTTAGTTTTGAAGATAGTTTAATAGTGTAATCACTAATTATGGATGGTGTGGATAGCACCAAGTATTTTTGCGTTCTTGATAAAGATATATGGTATGTACGTCACCAGTGAAGTTTACAAAAAGAAATTAATCTTTCCATTTTAGCTTCAAATTTCTCTGATAGTCAGCAAGCATTTACTAAATTGATAGATATTGACTATGATTTTATAATATGTCTGATTTACTTTCTTCCAGATACTTTTCAGTTAAATGTTTCTCTTGTGTCAAATACCCCTAGTTCGAAGATGAGGTCTATTCAATAATACGTGGGGGACTGACGGATGTGAACATTTTTTTTTAAATGTTGCCATCATAATTATTGCTGTAACTGCTCTGACTTTTTAATGCATTTGTAAATATATTTTTTCCTTTGGGCAGAGAGGCTGAGGTGGAGGGTCGAACTTGAAAAAAAAGAGTATTTTGCACTTGAATTTTCAAAATTATTACAGGCTTTCAAAAACATTTTTCTCTGTATTTTTTTGCAATTGCCTGTTACTGAGAAAACTGCAGACGGGGGACATTGTTATGTTTATTAACAGCTACTTGTTTACCATATAATTTTTTTAGCCATTATTTACTCATATGACCTGTTATTTTTCCTCCAATGAAGAAATTATTTTCAATAGAGAAGTACTTTTATTTGTCCTAGGTTTATCATCTGATTGTGAGATGGGATATGAAGAAGATGGAGATGATAATGAAGATTACATAGTTGATGCTGCTGTAGCATCCAGCCCACATACAGACCAAACAAGGAATACTAGAAACCGAGGAATTGTTAAGCCAGCTGATAGTTCAGATGATTTTTCAGATGAGCTTCAGGTGAGAAATTATTCTTGAGACATATGATACACAGCCACCATATTTTATCAAACAACATTTGAAAGGCATAATGGATAGTGTGGGTTTAAACAGCCAAATTGTTTATAAACTACTGGTAGTTATATCTCATTAATTTACATCTTAACTGGCTATTGTACTATTTCTATTGGTTCTCAATTAATACCATAACATTTTTTTATAATTCACTCCCAGGACAAATTCACTTGCTGACACCTGTGCAGCTGTGGTATCGAGATACAAAAAAACCCCTAAATGTTTTTCCGGTAATTATGAACTGTATAAACAGACATTTAGTTTTGATGAATACTTTACTGCACCCAAAATAATTTATTTTTGTGAAATTTAGAACTTTTAATACATAGGCTCCAAATTACCTAATGTCCTAAAATTTGACAATCTTTTGGAGGTGCACCAGTGGAGGTATATGTATTAGCTGACACAACTACACTACTTTTTTGTTCTACATCCTTCTTTTTTTTCTGGTTATAATTTATCATCCTGATATTTGATCACTCTTTTTTTACTTCTAGGCAGTGCAAAGCAGGATGGAGACACAAGTAAAGTATGTACACAATCATTTAATTAACTTATTTATCCTATTTTATGATACTTTACGAATAAAACAAAGAAATTGAAATAAGAGTTTCTGTTTAATGGGTAATCATCTATTTCTTTGCAGGGAGTCTTTACCTGCTTATTCCATGCCACCAAGAAAAAGCAAAGGTAAGCGACACAGCATCATGTATTTTTGCATACCTGTACATATTGTTATTTTTGGTTGAATATGTTGAATATTGAAGTACACTACCTCATTCTAACCTCACCCTCCCCCCCCAAAAAAAATTGCTATAATAATGAATTACTGTCTATTGCATGTTTTTTAGTCAATGTTAATTCAATGCTTTATTTATTATATCACAGGCTTGTTGGAAAATAAATTGGATATGCTGCCTTCCTCAGAAAGTACAGAAAGACGTGTTATTGTTGTCGACCTGAAAAAGGATTCAAAGGTGAGTAGAATTTCAATAATTCATTCTAACTTGTCATGAAATTTATATTAGTAGACTAAAGATAGAAATAGAGTACAACCCGCTTTGAGCATCCACTCTTATGAGCAGCCACTGCCAATGTCCTATTGAAGGTCAATTGACATTCATCAAAGAGGCATTTCATATACAAATGAACCATATATTGGCAGCAACCTGTCTTGAAAAGCAACTTTTTCTATGTCCTAAGGGTAGCAGCTCAGAGCAGGTTTGACTGTATTGAAAATTATTTATTTTAACACTAATGTTCACGTACCTTGATATAATTTTATGTAATTCTATTTTTTAGGTTGGTATAGGATTGACTATTGTTGGAGGAGAAAACACCGGACGTTTAGATCTTGGCGTGTTTGTACGTACCATCTCACCAAGTGGTCCAGCTGCTAAAGATGGTCGCATTAAATCTGGTGATCGTATTATCGCTATTGATGGGCACAGTCTGGAGGGATTAGCACATCATTTAGCCGTGGAGATGATCCGTGATGCACCTGGATCCAGTGTACAGTTAATGCTGTCACAGGCTATTAATCCCATTGTTGATCCCACACACAGCAGCCAGGATATACACCCTGACAATAAGCCCAGCTCATCACATCACATATTATCTCATGGTTAGTAAAAGGCAGCATGACAATTAGGTGTTTAACCCTTAAACCACCTGTACCGATTATATTTGTTTTTTTAACATTTTTTAATAAGCACATTGCCTATCAGCTTTTAAACATGTTGAAAATAAATTATGACGCCAATCTGCAAGATTTGAAAATAGTCGACCTCCATTTTGTCAAATCTGAATAATTTTCACCCACTTGAAGTTGTGGATCGCGTCAGTGAGACACAACTTCAAGTGGGTGAGAATTCAAATTGAATAATTTGGTGGTTGAAAAGTTAAAGCACTAAATTAAATAATCTAAATTGTTGGGAAAGTTTTGGGCAAAAAATAATTTATTATAAACTGATTACTACATTGAACTATGCAGAAATATAAGACATGTTTACTATACTTATGTATGATACATGTATGCTGTCGTCCCCTGTCCTTCCATCTAGCATTTGCTGTAACCGCGGCCAGCCTTTCTATAGAAAGCTCCATTACTTATACTGGAGTCTATGTAATGGATAACCAAGTGTGTTTGATCTATTTACATGATCATTCCACTGAAAACACATGATGAATATTTCAATTTTATATGTGACCCGATCTGACAAAATTAGTTGTAAGCTGCTGATTTGAATATTGGATATACTAACAGATCCCAAATCTACACAAAATTACCTCTTATATGATATATCACACAACTCTGTATTGTGGTTCGGCCACAGTTTTTTGATTAATTGGTTTTCAAGATTCAAAGCAGACAATCAGAAAAAAAATTTTTTTTAAATTTTATTTTGTAACAGTAAACTTATACAAAAAAATATTTTTTTTTAAGTGCTGACTTATTTTATTTTAAAAATATGCATAAAATACATTATTATCGGTGGTCTTGAGAGCCAATTATTCAACGAATTCTCGCTTTAGCTACAAAAATATGACTACAAACTCAGACAAAGGTGAAGTCTTGTGTGATTTTCGAGAAAATGGCCTTCGATGTTCAAAAAGGCAATTTTTTTCTTTAAAATAACACAATTGGATTAAAATTTACTAAGTAAAAATATTCTATCATTGGTAACCCCAAGAACCCTTGATGCCGACTGTAGTAGACATTCTGTGTTTTTATTAGCACCTGTATAGCTCCTGATAACCAGATGTTAAAAGTAAAATGTGCCTTCAATCTTGAAACTCTGATACAAATTGGGATTTAAATTTCACAAATAACATAAATTTTCAGTCACTTGAAGTTGTGTATCACACTTCAAGTGACTGGAAATTTAAATTGAATAGCTCAGTGATCTGTGAGTTAATGTTCTTATTTAAACATTATTCAGGTACATTGTGTGCAATATTTGTTTAGGACAAGTGGCAATCCCCACATTAACACAATTACCATCAGATGCTGACAGCTCTGACCTGGAATTAGAAGATGTCGTGCCAGCTGAAGTACTTAAAGATCATCACCGCCGCAAAATAATAGTTGCCGAGGATAAACCTGATGGTAATATAGCTTTACTCTACACTCAAATGTCTTCTCTGTCTGTATGCCAAGATTTAAAACCAATCCACCTACCACTACAGCAATGAAAATGTGGAACATATTTACTCCCATGTTCCTTCTAAACAATCTAATCTTTCAGATCATTACCTCTATCACAATTCACCAATGGTTTTGCAGCCCCAATGTTTTTTTCTGGACACCAGTTACACTGTGAATACAGTACTTGTACTCCCAGAGGCTTTTTTATAAATCCCTTGGCTTTCATCATGAATACAAGTAATACTGCTGCTAAATGAATGATCACTGTCCCTAGCTCATTGTAAACATAAGTAAGTATCTGTTAGACATACGTTCATTGAATCTTGCGCCTTTGACAATCCAGCTTTCTATTAATTCTGTCATTGAGCTCAAATCAACAGAGCCAAAATTAACCACAGAGTAGGTCATACTTTATTTTGCAAATGTCAGTGATGTACATCATGCTCACAAAACCTGCTGACAAATATAACACTTGCTTGGTGTGAACGAAGTATAATATAAATACCAAAATTGGTAGAATTTCAATGCTAGCATTATATCAGTGTGACAATCTCATTATGTAATACATTATAAAATATAAGTTATAACTCTAGACTACACAGTAGAATTATTTGCTTTTGTTAATTTATATAATAGAGCAGTGGCGTTTGATCTCCGGTATGCCTATTCTATTGTTATTAGGCCTAATTACAAGTGGCCGCTCTGCTATGCTGAATGAAATGCATGTCAGCAGATATCGCCAACAGAGTAACGCTGGACGCTGCATAACGTATAGGCCTATATATTCACCAGGTTGCATTATAGTAAGAATCTGAAGCGTGTAAATCTGTGAATTAGATTGACCACTCACATCTATAGTAAACTCGAAAACTGAATTAACAAGACTACATAAGTCCAGGAGCTCCCGCGACGAATTAGAATTTGATTTAAGCAATTTTGTGTAGGGTTTTTAATGTAGTCCTAGGCTAGGTCAACAAGACGCAAGACAACTAGGTCTAAGAAGCCCAGTCTAAGAGTGGGATAAGAACTAGACAGTCTGTCAGAGATTGCAAACCTCCATTGAAATTAATGATCCTAATCAGTATCCCAGTAATGGTCTACCTATCTGGCACGGTTTACCCTATATCAGGCCAATCGAGGTAACTAATAGCTGATTTACGGTCATTTTGAATTCGATATAAATTAGTCAAAAACTTAGGGTGCATCCTCCCCCGAAACCTCAAATTTTGTTTTATAGTAATGGACTAACATCTAACACAGTTTGCAGAATATTGGGCATGTGAAAGTAAATAATGGCCGATAGGGGGCCATTTTGAATTTGAACGAGTCAGAATTTTTCAAGATGCATCCTCAGCTGAAATCTCACATTTCATTCTATAGTAATCGTCTAGCTATCTAGCACGGTTTACCAAATATCGGCCATGTGAAAGTGAATAATGGCCTAAAGGCGGCCATTTTGAATTTGATCAAGTCAAAATTTTCCAAGATGCATCCTCAGCTGAAATCTCACATTTCATTCTATAGTAATGGACTAGCCATCTAGCACGGTTTACCAAATATCGCCCATGTGAAAGTGAATAATGGCCGATAGGAGGCCATTTTAAATTTGATCAAGTCAAAATTTTTCAAGATGCATCCTCTCCTGAAATCTCACATTTTGTTTTATAGTAATGGTCTAGCCATCTAGTACGGTTATTAAAAACCGGCTATGTGAAAGTGAATAATGGCCGATAGGCAGCCATTTTGAATTTGATCGAGTCAATTTTTTTCAAGATGCATCCTCTCTTGTAATCTCACATTTTGTTTTATAGTAATGGTCCAGCTATCTAACACGGTTTACCAAATATCAGCAATGTGCAAGTAAATAGTGGCCGATAGGCGACCATTTTGAATTCGATTGAGTCAAAAGTTTTTAAAAAACCTCTCTCGAAACGTCACATTTTGTTTTATAGTAATGGTCTAGCTATCTAGCACGGTTTACCTGATATCAGGCCTATCGAGGTAAATAATGCTGATTGTCGGCCATTTTGAATTCGTAAGTTTAAAATTTTCAGGGTGCATCCTCCTCCGAAAACTCACACTTTGTTTTATAGTAATCAGGTAATGGTCTAATGGTGAATAATGGCCGATAGGCGGCCATTTTTAATTTTATCGACTTGAAATTTTTCAAGATGCATCCTCTCCTGAAACCTCACAATTTGTTTTATAGTAATGGTGTAGCTATCTTGAGCGGTTTTCATGATATTCCGCAAAATCTTTCAGTCGGATTTACCGATGTTATAAATTAGGTCAAGGTCAAGGTCCAAAAACCTGAAAAGGCACAACTAGGGACCTTAGAGAACATGTATGTGCAATATGACTGTCATCGGCCCAGTACTTTTCGAGATCTGCTCCGGAAACGAAGTGCGCGTCAAAACGTCTAAATAGGTCATAGTTCTGAACCAGAAGTAGGTCAAAGTTCAAATACCCCAAAAGGCACAACTAGACCCCCTAGGGGTGTTGTGTGTAAAATTTGAAGACAATCGGACAAGTACTTTCAGAGATATGCTCCGGAAACGAATTGTTTACGGACGGCCCAACGGCCCAACGGCCCAACGCCGTCACATCATCATTTTCTCCTCTGCAACCTTGCGTATTGAATTCAGATTAAAAATATTTTAACCCGTCCATTAGCCACCTGGAAGTAACCCACATACCAAAAATTGTTATCCTAGCTTATTTTCTCACAAAGTTATAGGCAAAAGAAGAGGCCAAAAAAAAACGGAGGTAGAATCCATAGCTCCCTTCGCTCACCTACGGTGACGGCGGGAGCTAAAAATGTTAAAAAACACCAAAATGCAAACGCTAACGTTACTAAAACCGGATTTGACTATCATTCAGTATTGACTAGTCAATAAAACTTAGGTCGAGCAGCCACTTCATTTTAAAATGCTCTATCTAGCCGTTATGCCAGGTTAAAAATGGATTTTTGACTCGAAAATACTGGCTGGTAGCCGAGTTATGGGGTGACCGGTCATAGGAGAGCCTTAACAGTGAAAATGTGATCGAGAAATTGGTTTCGTGACTGTTAATTGTGGTTGGCCGGCCATAGTGGTGACCACTGGGACTGAGTTTCACTGCACAGCATTTAATGGATTGGTGCAGATAATATGAACAAAATTAAAGTTTAGTTGATTTGATTTTAACTTAAGCTATGCTCACTTTATGTTAGGTGTACATGTGTATGATTATATTTGTTGTTATTTATTCAGACGGGAATGGCTACATTTCTGACATTGAACTAGATGAGGCAGTGACTAATGTGACAAACCATATGTCTAGTACCGGGGGAAGCTCACCTTACAGTAAACCAGCCATATCACAGTCAGCAAATCAGTATGAAGTTACTTTAACAAAGACAAACAACAGCTTGGGGCTGAATGTAACCGTAAGTCAAACTATTGTCTTAACTAGCCATAGCTTCTCCTCGAAGCAAATGCGACCATATTATTTTCATTCAAACATGTAAAATCAAATGTGATAAGATGCATTATAATTGACCAAATTCTTGGATTGCTGTTTCAGCCATTGTCTCTGTACAAATATTACATGAATTATTATTAAGCTATGTATTTTTTGACAGGGTGGTATTAACACCAGTGTACGACATGGCGGTATCTATGTGAAATCACTGCAACCAGAGGGACCAGCTGAAAAGTGTGGTGTCATACATATCTGTGAGCTCTATATTTTGTTATAATACTGTACACTACAGCAATGCCTTTGAACTTAATAGTCATATACCGGTAGTTTGAGTGATCAAAAAGTCAAAGCAATAGTAGAGTCACTCAAATTAAATGTAACTTAAGATGTGAGAATTAATATTTTTCGTGACATGCAAAAAAATGAAATGGTTCAATCTTAAAATGAAATATGTTAATACAAAAAGGTTTTTTCATTGCTATTATCACACAATATTTTGATATGTGAATTAGAATAGTATGGTGAAGAAAAGGATTCTTGTACTGCTTATATATTAAGGATGCTTCACACCTTTTCCAAACTACAGAAATATGATTTATTTGTGATGGTGTTTTAATTGTTATTAATTTATTATTATTATGCCTCAAGTGTTAATACAAAAATGTTTATTTTTTTAACAGTTGACAGACTTTTGTTCATTAATGACAATGATTTGAGAAATGTGACTCACAAACAAGCAGCTGAAGGACTTAGAAATGCGCCTCAGGTTTGTCACTTGATTATGGAGAGAAGCTTGAGCCCATCTACCATGCCACGAGATCAACATGCTGACATCACTGGACTGACACATGACAGGTCAAGTAATGCAAGACTTTCTCAAACAGCATCTCCCCTTTACATAGAGGAGACTATAAGAGATATGGAGGTGGAGTTTCCTTTTGTTAATAAAGGTACGTTTGTCATCTTTTGTAGATACAAATAGTTTTTTATTGTTTATATTTTCTTTGGTTCATGTACATATTGTGACAGTGAAGTTTATAATTTTTTCTGAGGAAGCATTAACAATAAATATCATATCTGAAACTTAATTACTGTGATCTTTTAATTTCTATGTTTATGATAAGATTATGATTTTGTATAGTAGTCAATGTGTACATAATGATCTCCTCTCATAAAGTTTTGTATATGTTGTTTGCTCCGTACCGTATATCTTTGTTATGTAGGGATGAGTAAATTTATGTATACACAGCATAATGTTGGCATACTGTCAAGTAGTTTATCACAGTTTATCAATTGTTTTTCGGGACTACCATACTCTCTGATTTCAGGAACCTGCTATGAGCAGCCACTCTTATGAGCAGCCCGCCTCCTATGGGAGGCCACTTGGGCATTCCAGCCACCTGCGCTAAAAGACCACTTTTTCTGTGTTACAAGGGTGGCAGCTCATGGCAGGTTCTACTAAGGATGAGAACAAATTTACATGCTCTTCAATTCATCCCATATGATTTAATTTGTTATGTTTTCTCAAAATCATTATTAGCATCATTTATCACACAATTTACCATTACTTTAGTTATTGTGTGTCACCCATTTATTTCAGGATTGTAACTTTTCGTCATAGCAGTAGCCCTCTGAGACATTTGTACAGCCGTTTATTATGCTTCAGTGTTATTTCTTCAATTGTTTGTGCGTTAAGTATTATTATAACTTCATGCATGTAGTTTGTTTGCAGAAAAAAGCATCATGGCATGTGTACTTGCCCTAATGAATGTGTAATCCTTTTTTCTAATGCAAGGAGTGTTATGCCAGCATGATATCCTGTGACACCAGAACTAACCCATATATACATGTAATTAATTACTCATACCGTCTAGTTGATAATATCGTCGCCTCGGAGCTAAAGGATCCTATCTGACACTCGTCAGAGTGGCAGATAGGATCCTTTAGCTCCGAGGCGACGATATATCAGTCAACTTGTTGGTTTCAAGTCCAGTCATTTAAGAATATGAATTTACAGCTGACTAATAGTTTGGCTGCTAATACATTTGTGTCCATTTTAGAGAGTTGTTATATGGTATCACTACAAAGTAGATCATCTAGTGAGCAATGTGATGACTGTATTACAGACTCAGGTAGCTGATTGTCTTTTTACTTACATCTAGTCACTTTAAATCAAGCTTATAAACACTTTGCACCACAGCTTAACCACCACAGCTCAACTTACATTAGAACTCCACTTTGGTTTTGGTAGGGGTTTAGTAATTCTTGTGTTTCATCATAAATCATGACCTTCACATTTGACTTAATGTGCTCACAATAGATATATTGCACAGATCTCTTAGAAGAAGTGTTATATTCATATGTGTGCAGTGTATTAATATTTCACCTTCTCAGATATTTCAAAACTTGCCCTCTATTTGTGACCGTAGAATTTGACTAAGATCTCACACAAGCATGACGGTGCGATGTGAATATTTTTTCTTACCATTATATTGATCTACTGGTATGATTGGTTTTCCTTGTGAACAATAGTAGGCGAGCGCTGACCGACTATTGAAACAATGCGCAGGGATATCATAACTCAAGAACTGATATACATGTACTCAACCTCTGGTACATGTGTCATCAACTTTGAATTGAGAAGATTTCCCGTTTTGTAAAGTAGTAGACATACATTTTTTTTTCCAGAAGGAGAATACCTGTATCTTACTTTACCTGCGTACCTGTGGAAAAGTGTTTTTCAATTTCTGCTATTTTTTATGAAAATGACAAGCATTTTCTATTTCTGGCTTATTAGTTAAGTTTGAGTTAGTATCATTTTGCCTTTATTGACCAGGTTGTCTTCATGGTTGTCTTTCGCATATTTCACATACATGTAATCTAAGCTTATGCTGTTATTATTTTGCTCACTTAATTCATCTTTTGGTCTATTGGACTGATTGTTTTTAATTGCAAACGAGATATTTTGGACAAGCACTGGCACAAACCCCTTGTAATTGTATATCTAGATATTTTTGTATCAAATTTTTTATTAATTTTTGAGGTTAACATTTAACCTGTTGAATATGGGACCTGGAGATCTCTGTGATTCATGCTGACCCTCCTAATACGTGACTCATATTTCCTGGTTCTGATTACATGAGATAATTATGATGTCATAAATTGATCTCATATCAGCAACAATGCAGCAAAATAAAATTCTGGTAGTAAACCGGTTACCGGGGTGAGGTATGTTTTGTTAATCGTTTACTTGTCTGGTTATGGATGTGAAAGGTTAATGTTGCTTTTGACAGTTTTGTTCAATTTTCTGTGGTATTGTGCGGTAATTTGGCGTTTTTGACAAAGACAACACCAGATTGATTTTATTCTACTGGTATGTTTTTTCCACATCTAAACAGTGTATGAGAGGGGATGTTTTATCATTATAAATAATATTTTTCACAAGCAGACACTTTTTCTGACAATGTGAATTCTGGTGGCTGAAATATTTCAAAAAGATATTTAACCAAAATTGAGTTACACATTAAATAAATACGGGCAGATTTTTTTGCTGGTCTTAAAAACTGAAGCCTGTGCTACACACTGGTAAAAATAATCAAAATATGATAATGGTGATAATGAGTGTACTCGTACACATGAAACATCAAGTTTGCAGTATGTATCAATATTTTGACCAATAGACCTGCCACCTATGTCCTGCTCTCCCAATAGTTACGTGAAAAGGTTCATGTAATCCTTGAGTTTAATTCTACGTAATGTCTAATTTTACGATTTTCACCTTTTACGATTTTCACCTTTTCATGAATCATCGCGATGTCTAGACGATGAATAATACAACCATGATCATGCCATATGCCTTCCCATCAAACACAGAACTTGAGCCACTGTTGATTTATTGTTGGCCAAACTCATGCAATGCTGGGCGAGCCTTATCCCAGCACTTCTTGCATATAATAATGTGTATGGACACAGTACACTGACTGGTATAGGGGGATATAATACTATCAACCTGTAGTCATGCGGAACATGTAGCCGAGTGAAGATAATGTGTTTATCCAGCTCTGATTTAATGCTGGCTCGGTATATTCATTACTATTACAACATTGAGACCTTGCTCCTATTTCCAAGAGTACTGTATCAATAGGACAACCCTGCCACACCTCGAAAGTGGCCAGAAATAATATAATATTTGCTTATTTCTGTTTTAATACTGTATTTGTCTACATGGCAAATAAATATTTCAGTGGTTATTTTTCATTGCTAACAGCATGCTACATACAGTACTAACATTTTATTTCTTTTTCAATCCCTCACATTTATGCATTATAACCAGATAGTGGTGAATTATTTTAATAACAGGTAAAAAAAATGATCATGCAATATTTAGTGAAAATTATATGCTCCAAGAACTCTCTCCAATCAGGAGTGTCCACCTGATTTAACTGACATACGCAAGTGCAAATTACACAAACATGTCTATGTACCTGTAGTATAATATAAAATAATTTAAAATTCAAATATTTTTTTTCTCAGAAATGTTCATTAGCTATTCAGTTTTCTTGTTAAGAATTAAATAATTAAATATCCCGTAATTGCCAGACTATGCCACACATAGTCACTGGTCTATACCCCACAAAAGACTAAAATAGGCCTTTCTTGATGCTTGGGACATAGATATAGCACACTCTTCAACTATTGCACACTTCTGAACATGACAGTCACCAATGCTGATGGTGTGTTGTGATTGATTTGTGACTGCTCGGATCACAGATACATATAGATTGTGTTTGTTTAATTGTTAAATAATAATATTAATTAACTTCAGCAGAGTACTTTATAATACAATAAAGTGTGTTGCGGTTCAATAGAGTGACATAATAAATTCACGTCTGATGTAACTGTCAACCCTTGTGACCTCCTGAGCATGGTGAGCGAGTATTTTAGTGAGCCAATTTGGTATATCACAGCAAGACATACTATAAATTGAATAACAGTTGTATTATATTTCAAACATATTATAAGGCGATTGTGACACTCCAGAGCCACTGAAGTTACAACATAATTACAATTGGTAGAAGTATGCACAGTCGCCATCACTGCATACACTGCCAGACGTACAGGCACTGCTATTCTGAGTCCTATATTGTGCAGACGGGGTGATGTCTTATTTTCCCCACTCTTATTTACAGCCTAACGTAGCAGGCTTGTGATGGTCGGCTGTCCTGCTAAAAGTCTTCTAATCGGCTGGCGCATTGTGTGTTAACATCTCATAGAGGGGGTGGGTGGGTGTAGGCAGACACATGTGTGGCGAGTTGTCGCTAGTTTCAGATGCACTACTACTAAGATTTGATGAGAGTGTGTAAGCTGCCAATCCTCTGTAAATGACCTTGGAAGGGCGACAGCCCCTTGACAAGGGAGTAGTCACAGGGAGAGAGTGATATCTTGACCAATCAAATCAGTGTATGCACATAGCTGTCAATCGTCAACTCTGACAGTGGCTCACTCAATGGCAGTGACACTTCTGGCATGCGTCATAACCGTGCCAACTCAATGACAAAACTACTGACATGTCACGGCTCGTTGCACTCGATTCAGTCAGAAAGTTTAATTAGTGCTCTTGCCCCACATATTGCACGTGCGCTTCAAAATAAGTTGTGCAGTATAGTCTGGCAATTACGGTACATAATTATATTTTGTGATCAAATTTATGTTATTATTGGGGAAAAAAATTGCGATTTCATATTTGTTTTTCTTTTTATATTTATTTTTCACTTGCACTCACTAACCTGTGGCATCTAATGTTCAATTTATTTGGATAAATAACTAACAAATCAATTTACATCAATATTCTATTGTTATTGAAGCTTGTTTTCACAAGAATAACATTCTTTCTTAATGCATGCTCGTTTATTTTATTGCAGTAATTTCAATTATGACTATTTGTAAAATGTTCATTTGGCAATTGCTATATATTCAATAAAATATATGACATCAAGTAGTTATGTTCACACACTCATTCGTAGTAAACAGATTATGAAATTGGTTATAAGGCCTGACTTTTCTATTATTAATATTTATTTTGACAAATATCAGCTATTAAAATGACTTAAATTCACTCCCATTTCCATAAAGGTCCCCCTCATGTCACATGTGGCGGCAGACTAGTCCGCATGTGAAAATAGTTCCCAATTTTCATAAAGTTTTTATATTATTATTGTTATTTCTGAATTTCCTTTGCCCCAAATTATGTTCAAAATGTATACCTAGATGCTGATGGGCTGATCTCAGCACTCGCCACAACAGCATGGTGACTTCTGCAGAGATCTTACCTGCTTGACATGTATGTGTTGTGTCAGCCTCTCTTGTGACTTTAGTATGGCATGTTCATGTGACTGAAATTAGCAAAAGAAATGTTTGCCAAATACAAATGGTGACATTTTGGAAATTATCCGGCAATACAATCATTAAATAATTGTGTGCAAACCCTGAGTAGATAGGACATGTGGGCTATACTTCAAAGTGTATGCCTTTAAAAAATATGAAAAGATGATCAATCATAATTAAAAATAATTTATGAATTATTACCCGGTACCTATCTATGAGGAGGTAATTTTGTATAAGATATGCTTTTTGTTGATAGTAATTTGTGTTTGTTTTGTAGATAATGTACACGTGTGTAAGCTTCATAGAGATGTTAGTGGACTAGGATTTAGCGTTCTCACAGATACCCAACTTGGACTAGTTAGCATTCGTCAGGTATTCCCAACAGGACCAGCTGCACTGAGCGGTCTGCTGAGATCTGGTGACATTATACTCAGTGTGAATAACAACCGCCTGGATAACCTCCCACATAGTGTGAGTAATAATGATATACATAAACTGTCACATATTAGGCTCTGCTTCACAGACACAATGAACCCTTGTAATGCTAGAATCATGGTTTCAAGCCTGTTTTAATCCATAAAAAATGTCAACAATTTGAACAATTTAGTTTTTTGGAGATGTCTCTTTTTCAAAAATTGATAAAGCTCCCATTATTTAAAGATGAAAATTGTGCTTCCAGCCTCAAATGAATGAAAAATTAAAGAAAATAATTCAGCAGCACAAGGTTTGAATTTTTGCATAATATTGACCCTTAAAGTGACAACTTAATGATCATTTAGGTATAGTACACAATTAAATTGATGTTGTTGTTGATGTGACCCATATCTCGGAATTTTACTGGACAATATATAACAATTTCTAAAATATATTTATGTGTTTGTTTTAGGATGTGATGACAATATTACGCACCACTGATTCTGATGTTAGACTTCTTGTTTTTCGACCACAACTGTCTTCAGAAATATTTGATGGTCTTTCTAATCAGGTAGAATATATTTACATGATACTAAATCTGTATTTATCAAATGTTTTCAACATGTATTTACTTTTTTGCCTCAAAATCATTTTTAGTTCATAAGCTTTGCAATGCTATCATAAAAGTTAACTTTATCTAATAACTTTATTTTTTATTGTTAGAAATTAGAGCCAATTATCTGCCATTTTATGACCAAAATGCGATCACTGTCAGTATTTTCATGGCCAGTAATGTATTTTGAACCTGGGATTATGGCCACATAGATAATTTTTCAATGGAATGACTGCTTGACCGAAGTTTTATACCCAATACTGAATGATGGTAAACTTGGGTTGAGTAGCGTTTTTTATTTTTAAACATTTTGCATGTCTTGTTCACAAGAATACCATAGACTAATGTAGCTAAAAATCTCTAGATATAAATTAAAATCAATATTCTAATATCCTTCAATCGAAATGTTTTTATTGTAGAGTGAAATGAATATATATACATTTTTATTTATTTTTAGGATGATGATAACGCCGCTAATGATTCATCTTCTATATTTGTGCCAATAATCACTCATGCCGAGATTAATCATGCGAACGTGACTGCAACAGACACTCATAATGACACAACAACTGACGTTGGTGAGGTGGAGTCATTTGCAGGCTTACCTGATTCAGACAATGAATCAGTCCTCACTGACGTGTTTGATAAACTTGTGGAAAGTAACGAAGTTCATTCGACTTCAAAAAGAAAAAGTAAAAAGCATACTCCCCATACTAATACTGATGAGCCGCGATTACCAACACCGGTTCAATCATTTGATCAGGATGCGGGTATAGATTCTGATTCAGCTGATTATCCAGAAGATTTGAATAGTACGCAGGAAGATTCCAGGGTGAGGTGCAATATTGTAGAGTAGACCACGATTATTACTATACTATTCACTATAGGTTTTTTGTTTTTTTACAGATATATATCTTAGGCCTGAGAGCCTATTTTCATCACACTAGTACATTCGTCTATCTGTACGCCCAGCTTTCCCTCTGTCTGTCCACCACTTTTAAATTTAAGGCCATGACTTGTTTCTCATCACTGGTATATACAGTATATCAAACTTCTTACTTCTACATACAGGTCAATTATCACTAAGCCTTCGTTCATGTCACATTTGATCCGTCTATGACCTCTATGAGCTTAAATTTTTTTATTTGCACCATTTTTCTCTGGACATTTTTTAACATGATACACTGATTTTTGTAAGTATCGATCTGAAATTTATATAACGTGTGTATTTCACTTATAGCTCAAATTCGAACATGGAGCAAACCCGGCAAGATCTCTTATGTTTTTTCTTCTGAAGGTGTCTTAAGGTGATCCCCCGAATCTTTCAATTTCTCTCCTGGTAAAAGATTGTAAAGTCAAACAGTCAGACAGACAGACTGATGCTTTTTCAAGGAATTTCTGACTTATTTGTCATAAATATATATATGTATGTACACAGCATACATAATTTTGAAAAATTAATACATGATACATGTAACGACATAAAACACACTTTAAATCCATAATAATAAACAATGTAATTAATAATCCCCCCCCCCCTCCACAGACACACACCACAGACACCACATATGAGTAAAACAATTTAAAGGGGTTGCAATAAATGCTCAATCCAGTTCACATTTAATAAATGCCAATACACTCCTATTTTTGTGTGGAACAGGCGTTTAGATACAACATGATTTGGACCCTATGACACTATTACAGTATTTAACAATGCCTGATATCATCCACCCAATAACAGTAGTTTCAGACTGCCACTTTCTTATATAAACGCCCTAATACATACCCTTTATGGGGGGGGGGATGGTTTAGAGAATTTTTTATGAAACTCCCCGAGCTTTTATTAGGGCAAACAAATACAGTAACAAATGCATGTATATGTTTTTATAATATGTATCTTTTTTTCTATGTTTTTGATTCAGATATATGAAGTAACTTTAACTAAGGGAGAGAAAGGAATGGGTTTTACAGTCGCTGGGGGTCCCACGGTTGCTGGGCAATTCTTTGTGAAGGATGTTCTTTATCCCCCTGCATCAACAGATGGCCAGATTGCTCGTGGTGACAGACTTCTCATGGTGAGCTTGTATTTTTAAGCATCCTCGATGAATATCGGGATGTTTATAGTGTTTGGCATTTTTTCGCTGCCTCAGTCGTTTCGTCAATTTAGCTCTCACTGAAAAGGTAACTGCTAAATTTATTTTATTTTTAACATTTATGACCCATGTGACTGGGCAATCACGTTTTTTTTTTTGGGCACCGACCTAAAAACTGCCATTTTTAAAGATGGCGGCCTAAAAACATTGTGAGCAAGATAACCCCCCCTATCCGTGGGTTTGATTGCATTCAAATTTAATAGTGGTTCTCTAGATATTTCTGATGATCTGATTACCTTTTGGGATGAATCCATTAAAATTTTAATTTAATTTTCTTTTAACTTATGAATTCTTTACACATTTATTTCTATATGACCTACCGGGCATGTGACTGGGCAATTCTTCCCATATATTTTTTGGGGGTACCGAGCCATAAACGGTCATTTTCCAAGATAGCCGCCCAAAAAGCTTGTGGGCACAGTAACGGATGAACCATTGGTTGGATTGCAGTCTTATTTGATAGGATGGTTCTCCACGTATTTCTGATGATCTGATTGACTTTTGGGGATGGATCCATTAAAAACAAAATCTCTGGCGCAGGCATGTGAAAAAGATATTGACATGGTGGGGGTATTTTTAGCCGGCCTTTTAATTTTATTTAAAAAAGGTGGGCTATTGCAATTGAAGTTCGGCGGCGTCCGCATTAACATTTACTTGTGGGCGCAATAACTTGAAAGGTATCATTCCCAAATTTGTTATGCATGTTACTAATGACCAGTTCTCAGTGGTTCTCGAACAAGTTCAATAATGGCTGAAAAAATTCAAAATGGCCAACTTATTGTGATTTTTCACCTTTTACAGCACTGTGCAATTGAAACTGGTCGTGAAAACGAAATTCCCTTTCATTTTCCCCACCTGTTTCACAGAAATTCCCCAGATGGGAATTTTTGTGAAACAGTTTTCCTTCATTTTCCCCTTTTTTTCCCTATGTGGGGGAAATTGATTTCCCCGCCAGGGAATTCTGTTTCCCCATTGGGGAAACACAATTCCGCAATTTTCCTGAATTTCCCCTGAATTTCCCCCGATTTCCCAAAGATTGCGACTGATTCCCCCTGTGAAATTGTGATTTTTACGTCAATAAACCTTGTGGGCATGATAACTTGACAAGTTTTTCATGTATCCTCTTCAAATTTGTTATGCATGTTACTAATAAGTAGTTCTCAGACAAGTTCAATAATGGCTATAAAAAAATCAAAATGGCTGATTTATTGCAATTTTTCACATTTTACGTCAATAATTTGACTTTGTGGCCGCAATAATAAGTTCAATAATGGTGGTAGGCTATTGTCGAGTGTGCTCTTGTTTTCTCAATGTTTTTTATTTTAATTTATTTGTTGATATTGGAGTAGTCCATACAAGTAGTCCATCCAAGTTTTAAAAAGTTGTTTGGTGGCACTTTTTTCGAGGGGGGGGGGGGTCAGAGGTTGGGTGTTTAAAATTTTTTTTTGAACTTATGAATTATTTACACATCTATTTTTACATATGACCGTCGGTTGGATTGCAGTCATATTTTCATGGACTGACTTGGAAATATCTAACGGGAATGCTTTTAATGTTTTCGAAAAACAGTCACATCTAGTTTATTATAAACGTCTCGTCACCATGGTATTAAAGGGTTATATCTGCCGATATAGCCCTTTAATACCATTTTGACAATCTAATACTTAATGTGTGTACTTTACTTTGCAGTCTAAAATTTTCGTAGGATCTATAAGGGCAATGAAGTCCTGGAAATTATTCGATGTAGTAATTGATTTTTTAAGACAGAATACTTTTTGAATCTGTGACTTCATTATCACTAGGATTGATTGTCAAATGATAGAAAAAGAAAACCCAATCTATGCAGCTGTACTCTCCATGTCAACCAGCTGAAGTGTCTATATTAATTTTGCAGTCTCCAGGAATATCAATAGCAGGAGATTGGTGATGGAATATTTTCATTAACCTTTACCCACCAAGTTATCTGATTTAAATTTTCACTAACTTGAAGTTGTGTCTCGCTACTGTGACCCACACCTTCCGGTATATAAAACGTTCAATATTTGTTTAATTTCAGATCAATCATTTAGAAATCTTGTGTTTGAACACATATTTAATTCCCAGAAAACTTTATTTAACTTGATAATAAAATGGATTAAAGACTAGTATAATTGTGAATTGTCACAACTATTATTATTAACACATTACAGTCTTACTTGATCACCATGGCCATTAGTCATTTAAACGAATATTTTTACATAACATAAATAAAACCAACGATTTATTATGCTGACAAAAAGGATGATCACTGATGCGTTCGATAGCTCTAAAAAAAGGCAATTGAGTTAGGAATAAGGTTAGGAATTAAGCTCAATTCCCAATAAATTCTGGAATTGACCCCAACTCTTTAGCGGTGAAATAGTTCATAACATAATAATCAGAGACAATATAGCTTGCTATAAAATTTTTTTACACTGCTTAAGATTATTGTGTATAAAGCACTAATTGGACCACTTGCGGAATATGAACCATCAGTGTGTTACACATACACAGCTTAACATAAAAAGCTAGTAATGATTCATCTGCCAGATATGTCTTCAACAAATGTAATAGGACATCCAGCACTACTGATAAGATGACATTAGTTAAATTAGCACACAGACATCCACATCGGCTAGTCATGCTGTGCAAATTTTAAAATGGCCTTGTAGCATAAGATTGAAGTACAATCCCCGATAAAAGAGCAACTTAAAACTGCGACACTCGCAAACACCACATACCATGGACAAGCCTTCTCTCCTGGTACTATTAGTGTAATCACATTTGTTATACAAGATATATATTATGTAAACTGTCTGTACAGTTGATTGTTTTCAACTATTTGTATACATGTATGCCACCCTAATATTTTTTGTACATGTAATAACCAACTTCGAAATATAGTCATTCAAGTAAGCCACAACAAATCATTCCCTTCAAATCACAATTTGCGTCTGAAGTAGATCAATAGAATTTTTATTGGAAATAGAAAACTTCACTAAATGTGTTAATCTGAAGATCAAAATGAGCACAGACTTACTGTGATATCTGATGGAATGAACTACTGTACATGTTTTTTATGGTTTTTATGTGTCATTGTATTGTGTTTTCAAAGGTCAACGGAGAAAATTTATCAAGCATGAATCACAAGCAGGCTATCAGTTACTTGCGACAAACACCAACCACCGTCACTCTGAAGTTTTTACGCTCTTCTTCAAATATTTTGGATGCTACTAGGAAATCTCCTTGTAGGAAGGTATTTTCCTTTGATTCTACTATCCACTATTACTGTAGATGTATATTTATTTCACTCTATATTTGGGAATCTTTCTATGTACATCAATACATTATAATCCAATAAAACATGATATTCTAGTAACCTATGAAGTTGTGTGGGGTATATAGCAATTTTTGACATACTAAAATGATGTTGTTGTTAGGTAAACCGTCCAAATCCACTGGCTTTGGATTTATCATGGATAAAGGTATTAATAGATATATTTATACATGTATATATTACCTGAGCTTGTAGGATCTGCTAAAATGATATTACTTAAGAACAGTAGATGACCATCATCGACCAATAATATAATACCTGGCAGGGCTCTTCCCAGAAATTGGGCGGTGGTGGGTGGTCATTGCATCAAAAATGTCATTTTTATGCTACAGATATGCTTTTGTACTTTGAAATAATCAGCTTGCCATGCTTTCTTTGCTGCGAACACCGACCTTGATAAATGTACATACAAGTGATCATATCATTACAATTTAATTATGTAAATTTGCATTCAATGTGAAGCTGTAACAGCATATAAAGAAGTCAATGTTAGAATATATCTTTACCATGTAGGTAGAGTTAATAATTATCATGTTTCCATGAAGTATTAATAATAATAATATGACATTTTATATAGCGCTATACATCAACCATTTCGGCCGTTCGCAGGTGCTCTAAACAGTTAAACGTCAACAATAATTCATCAGCAATAAAATTAAGCCATCAAATTGTGCTTGTTGATGACATAGGTTAAACAGAGGGGACTATTTAGCGCCAATGGCTTAATAGAGGAATGACATGTAGATCTACGAAACTCTACAATGGCCTATTTGAGGAATAACACATGACTATTTCTTCTCAAATGTATTCACACTTTTTGGTACCAGGGAAAGGCCCTGAAAAATAAATAAATAAATTTATAGAATGATAGTTTTTATTTGGTGAACCGTTGTACCATTTACTTTATCACATATCACAGCTACCATCAATTGATTTACCTCTCTCTCAAAAGTAAGTTTACTAATTATGCTCATAGTGGTTGACATTTTTCTGGCAACAAGTATGTGCATACATTGAAATAGTGGTGAGAAAAGTAATGATTTACACTTTAGTACAAATATAGTTTTAGTTCATTCAACTCTATACTCATCAGGCAACAAATTATATATCTCCATGTTGCCCAGATGAGAAGTCAACTCTGGGGATGTTTTCAATGATTTTGTGTTTAAATTGTCGCCTGAGCCTATTTTCAAATTGTTCTGCATGTACAAAGTGTTGTGCAAAACAAACTGTCTATCATGTGTAACCTGTATGCCTGAATAATGAGAATTCACACATCGCTCCTCTACTTCTACAGAATTCTTGCAGTCACTCTTGTTTTGGGCAATAAATAGCCCTACAGTACTATAATACCAAACAGTATAAATGTTGTCACTTCAATATTATCCATTGCCAACTCCTACTCTGTTTATTAAAATTAATATATCATTGCGTTTTCCAGGATGTGAATAATTAGAAACTGTAATTGTACCATTCAGTTCATTCTCTGATTGATCACCAAATTTTTATTTCTATTTAGTTAAACCAGATAGTTTTCAATTTCTTTCCTTGAGATTTGTAACTTTCTGTCACAATTCTCTCCTGGATTATTAGAAATAAAAATATACTTTTGTTGTACAGTCGAACCTGCTATGAGCAGCCACCCTTGCGACACAGGAAAAGTGACCTTTTAAGGTGGCTGCTCATGGGAGGTTCATTTGTACAAGTGGCCTCCCATAGGAGGTTGGCTGTTCATAAGAGTGGCTGCTCATAGCAGGTACTACTGTATTGTATAATTTCCTGTTTCATTAAATACGGTAGATTAAAATTTTGTCACATAGACATAGGTGCTCATAAATTTAATCAGTATTTTTCATGTACACTGTAAAATCTTTTTTTTTTGAAGGTTGAGGTGCAATTTGATTTTGTCATATATATATGACTATACCTAATTTTTGCAGGAAGAAGAGGACTCTAGTGGAGAGAGTGATGGATCTAATGATGGAGCTCTGCATGCTGTCAAAACTGCTTCTCCCTCGGCTAAATCTGTCAAAGACATGGTTAAGAAGATGGAGGGCAGCAAACAGCCTATGATAAGAGCTCATGCTTATAAAGATGGATTGCCTGGAAAGAAAGATATAGATGAGATCAGCGATGGTGAATTACTGGATACACTAACAGAATCTGAAATCAATGCTAATCTCAACCTGCCTGGTATAAATTTTACAGCATGACTTCATTGCGATGTAGCAGCTTGCAATTAAACTCTCATTAATTAGCTCCCGCCGTCACCGTAGGTGAGACGGAGGGAGCTATGGATTCTACCCCCGTTTTTTTTTGGCCTCTTCTTTTGCCTATAACTTTGTAAGAAAATAAGCTAGGATAACAATTTTTGGTATGTGGGTTACTTCCAGGTGGCTAATGGACAGGTTAAAATATTTTTAATCTGAAATCAATACGCAAGGCTGCAGAGGAGAAAATGATGATGTTACGGCGTTGGGCCGTCCGTAAACAATTCGTTTCCGGAGCATATCTCTGAAAGTACTTGTCCGATTGTCTTCAAATTTTACACACAACACCCCTAGGGGGTCTAGTTGTGCCTTTTGGGGTATTTAAACTTTGACCTACTTCTGGTTCAGAACTATGACCTATTTAGACGTTTTGACGCGCACTTCGTTTCCGGAGCAGTTCTCAAAAAGTACTGGGCTGATGACAGTCATATTGCACATACATGTTCTCTAAGGTCCCTAGTTGTGCCTTTTCAGGTTTTTGGACCTTGACCTTGAAGTTGACCCAGCACTTTGACCTAATTTATAACATCGGTAAATCCGACTGAAAGGTTTTGCGGAATATCATGAAAACCGCTCAAGATAGCTCCACCATTACTATAAAATAAATTGTGAGGTTTCAGGAGAGGATGCATCTTGAAAAATTTCAAGTCGATAAAATTGAAAATGGCCGCCTATCGGCCATTATTCACCTCGACAGGCCTGATATTGCGGAATATCATGAAAACCGCTCAAGATAGCTACACCATTAATATCAAATAAATTGTAAGGTTTCAGGAGAGGATGTATCTTGAAAAATTTGAAGTTGATAAAATTCAAAATGGCTGCCTATCAGCCATTATTCACCTCGACAGGCCTGATATTGTGGAATATCATGAAAACCGCTCAAGATATCTACACCATTACTATAAAACAAATTGTAAGGCTTCAGGAGAGGATGCATTTTGAAAAAATTCAACTCGTTCAAGCTCAAAATGGCCACCAATCGGCCATTATTCACTTTCACATGGCCGTTATTTGGTAAACCGTGCTAGATGGCTAGACCATTACTATAAAACAAAATGTGTGATTTCAGGAGAGGATGCATCTTGAAAAAATTCGACTCGATAAAATTCAAAATGGCCGCTTATCGGCCATTATTCACTTTCACATGGCCGTTATTTGGTCAACCGTGCTAGATGGCTAGACCATTACTGTAAAACAAAATGTGAGATTTCAGATAAGGATGCATCTTGAAAAAATTTGACTTGATCAAATTTAAAATGGCCGCCTTTTCGGCCATTATTCATTTTCACATGGCTGATATTTGGTAAACCGTGCTAGATGGCTAGACCATTACCTGATTACTATAAAACAAAGTGTGAGTTTTCGGGGGAGGATGCACCCTGAAAATTTTTAACTTATGAATTCAAAATGGCCGACAATCAGCATTATTTACCTCAATAGGCCTGATATCAGGTAAACCGTGCTAGATAGCTAGACCATTACTATAAAACAAAATGTGACGTTTCGAGAGAGGATGCCTTTTAAAAACTTTCGACTCAATCGAATTCAAAATGGCCGCCTATCGGCCACTATTTACTTTCACATTGCTGATATTTGGTAAACCGTGTTAGATAGCTGGACCATTACTATAAAACAAAATGTGAGATTACAAGAGAGGATGCATCTTGAAAAAAATTGACTCGATAAAATTCAAAATGACCGCTTATCGGCCATTATTCACTTTCACATAGCCGGTTTTTGGTAACCGTACTAGATGGCTAGACCATTACTATAAAACAAAATGTGAGATTTCAGGAGAGGATGTATCTTGAAAAAATTTGACTTGATCAAATTCAAAATGGCCTCCTATCGGCCATCATTCACTTTCACATGGGCGATATTTGGTAAACCGTGCTAGATAGCTAGACGATTACTATAGAATGAAATTTGAGATTTCAGCTGAGGATGCATCTTGGAAAATTTTGACTTGATCAAATTCAAAATGGCCGCCTTTAGGCCATTATTCACTTTCACATGGCCGATATTTGGTAAACCGTGCTAGATAGCTAGACGATTACTATAGAATGAAATGTGAGATTTCAGCTGAGGATGCATCTTGAAAAATTCTGACTTGATCAAATTCAAAATGGCCCCCTATCGGCCATTATTTACTTTCACATGCCCAATATTTTGCAAACTGTGTTAGATGTTAGTCCATTACTATAAAACAAAATTAGAGGTTTCGGGGGAGAATGCACCCTAAGTTTTTACCTAATTTATATCGAATTCAAAATGACCGTAAATCAGCTATTAGTTAACTCGATTGGCCTGATATCGGGGTAAACCGTGCCAGATAGGTAGACCATTACTGGGATACTGATTAGGATCATTAATTTCAATGGAGGTTTGCAATCTCTGACAGACTGTCTAGTTCTTATCCTACTCTTAGACTGGGCTTCTTAGACCTAGTTGTCTTGCGTCTTGATTTTTGACCTGGACTAGGACTACATTAATAACCCTATACAAAATTGCTTAAATCAAATTCTAATTCGGAGCGGGAGCTCCTGGACTTATGTAGTCTTGTTTAAATTAGGTGTTGCATTTGTCCAAATCTTATCAGTGACTGATGACGTCAATAAGTTTACCAGAGTAAAACATAACTAGTCCCATATTATAGAGTGAGGTCTAACACAGACTGGATGATAGAATGTTAATACAGTAATTATCCGTTATAGCACGAATCGTTACTACACGAATCGGATATAACACGATGCAACCATGGATCCCAAAATTTTACACTATCTTTTTTACCATTTTTCTGGAAAAATCGTGTTATAAATATTTGAACATCCAATTAAGCATGAAATCGTCCGCCAACGTCACATGTTAATCGTGCTGTAGCGGTAGGCCTAATCCTTCACGCATGACGCTCACGCAAAGTCGCCGGCTAGTGGTATTGCACAGCACATAACGGCACCCTTTTAGAACAAGAGTATCTCATTTCGTATTTGAGCTTAAATTCAATTCAAACACGAATCGTGTAATAGATAATATAAAACGAATATGACGTGCACAATTTGATCTCAGAAAATGTATTTACTTAATCAATTTAACTTAATGTGGCGTGTTTAGCAAAAGAACAGGTTTATTTAAATCGTGTAATAAAAATATTATAACACGAATAATAATGTTTTTACATGTTTTTTTAATCTGTATTCAAATATTATAACACGAATATGGTGATTCTGCAAGTTTTTAAAATCGCGTGTAATGAAATATTATAACACAAATATGATGTGTTTTATATCATGTGTTTTATATCGTGTTATAAAATATTATAACACGAATATGGTGCTTTTTATATCGTGTTATAAAATACACTGGTTCACTGGTTCATTTGCGGCAGTTACGCGATGATCGACGCCGCAAGTAAACGTGAGCGTATCAAACCATTTCAAGCCTACAGGCTTGGTAGTTATCCTATGAATAATATAACATCAGTGATATGCTGTTTTATTACACGATTTGGAAAAAACATTATATTCGTGTTGTAGTGATTGATTGCACGATACAAAAAATGCAAAGACATTGTGTTTGTTGTGTTCAAACGCTGATTGGTCAACACCCGCCTCCCATCGCACCGGGCCGTGTCAGGATGATTGACAGTCTCGTATGATCTCACGTTCAGAGTGATATTTCACAAGATTTTGACACCTCTACTCTCAAAACGATGACGTCATCAAACACTGTACATGACACGGACTTGTATACACAGCGGCACTCTGTTCACGAGTCCTGTATTCCTGATTCAACTAATTTTACTTCTACTGTTTATATTAGACACATTCAACCAATTCACATTTTATTATTTACAAATAATAATTAATATAACTTATAAACTCCGATATTTGTACAGTAAATAAGGCCTGGAAACAACGTTATGCTACAAGCTAGTATATTGTCCCGTGTCAGTTATTTATACTACCGCATCCCGTGTATCTCCAGTCATATCGTATCTAGTAGTACCAGATAAAATCGGGCCATTTCGTATAACACGATCGGCTTATAACACGATTCGTACTTATGGACCCCACCGATCGTGTTATAACGAATAACTACTGTAATAGAATTTTATTAATATATTTTTAATAAATAAACTACAGCAGTGTACATAAGATTCATAATCGTTATGGATGTATGTATGTACCGGTATTAATCAGATAGTTGCTGCTGCTGTCTGTGCCACCACTGCTCACAAGAATAGTTTGTGCTTTCATTCAAGAAGTATGTACAATTATCCTCCGATTTTACAACTGTTAGCACCTCTACTGCTTCACCTTTTTTTCTGCTTGATTATATATATTACAAATATATTGATTAATTGATTCATTTTTTTTTGTTAATGCAATATCTTGAGAAATATTATGTATGGAGATATTTACCTGAGTGGCCAAAATATAAAAAAATGGCTGCAATGCAGTGATTTCCAAAAAAATGGTGGCAATTCAATTTTTTTAGGCCTTTGTGATTGCAATATCTCAGCAGGTAGTCTGAATCATTCTATATGTAGACACTTACTTCTCTGGTGTGAAATGGTCCTAGCTCAATGTTTTTCTAAAAAAACTGGTGACCATTTAACAACTTTCAGGTTGTTTCAGGTTGGTTTAGGTTTGGTCATGATTCAATGATTTTCAAAAAAAAATAGCATCCATTTTTTAGTAGAGCATTTGCTCTACTTTTTCGGTCTATGTGGGTCTGAGTGGTTTTCTGTATGATTAATTTCACGGCAATAACTTTAAATTTGTGGAATTGGGAACATATCTAACCCTATGTGTGTGTTAAGAATACATTTTTTTGTTGCATCACGAAGCCAGATTTTGAGATTTTGGCTCAGCTGATCAGATGAACACTGATATAAATGACGCATCAATTCCTATCATGTACAAAACAATGGCAGCCATGTCTGTTAGGTGACGTCACACGTGACCTTAGCAATACACTTTGACTCTCAGTGCTTTGACCTGCCTCGCTAGCATAGCATGCCGACCTGCCAGTACTGTATACGACACGTGACCTACTATGATGCAAAGATTTTTTAATGTTGGCCCTTCATCTCCGACGTCGGCCCGGTATAAAAACAACATTAGGTCAACGGCTCGTGTTTGCTGGGAAGTGCACCTGTCATTAATAGTAGGCCTAATACGGCAACGCTGACCAAATGTTGGGCCAGCGTCGTAGGCGGTGTGCCAGCATTGAAACAATGCTGGCTGCATGTGATTGTCCAGCTGTATGCGTGTTTGTCTGTATGGTCAGTCTGTCCCAGAGGCATGTACACAACAACACTCAGCTGACACAAGGATACGTTAAATCAATGTTGGTTCAATGTTTGTCCACCATCTATGACGTTGGACCAACGTTCAGCCAACTTTGATTCAACGTCTTGTCTTTGCTGGCCTGCCAATACACATGTATGGGGGCCTATATAATATGCTTATCGGCCACTCACTGCCCAACAAAACAAACATTCACTCGATGTGGCAATAATGTTGGGCGAGCTTCATAGACGATGATCTAACATTAAACCATAAAAAAAACCCAACAATTCATTTGTAGTAAAAACTTAGGCCTAGTGCCTACTGGTGCCTACAGTCTGAATACGTTCTGAAAACTTAAAAAACACCCCTCAGGCAATGCATAGCCTAATCCTGCTATGCTTAGTGAATCTCATAGCCTTATGCGAAGCCCCAGAAGTGACATTTAAATTAGGCTATTATTGTTTTCAACTCACTAATTATATTGATAACTTTGCAATCTCAATATATCTAGGCTTATCGAGTTGTGAGTTCTATTATAGTAAACTCTATTATAGTGAGTCTAATTAATGTTGTCCTGCAGTCTCACACTGTTATTACGCTGGTCTATAGCATTAAATCAACATTGACTCAACGACTGTGGCAGTGGAAGTAGTTAGTCTCCTGACTCAGTTATTCCAATCTGAACACTACACACTGCCATCACATCTGAGCAAATAGCAGTAGGCCTACTAGCATGCAATGTGCCTAGGCTACTAAATTGTTTGCTAGACACGTTTTTTTGTACCTCCCCCTACCTGTCATTGACTGGGGTATGCCTAGTAACATATATGCCTATACCATCCAAACTGTCAGGTTAATATAAACAGTTTATGTTTAATAGATCGGCTTTGAATAATGAACTGCACCACAGTCCCAGACCCTGGTCCCAGCCCAGGGGCACACAGGGAGTAGCTGGCTGTGAAACGCAGTGACGTCACTCGGTGAAAACAAGGTTATATAACACTCCCTCCCCCATTTTTATTCGGTAAAACGCAGTGACGTCACTCGGTGAAAACAAGGTTATATAAGAACCATCCCTCATACTTCATTGTATTAGCCAGCTCGGTGAAAACAAAGGAGGTCGAGGTCATTGAGTTTCACAGATTTGACCTATTTCCATTGGGGTAGGCCTACCCGATTATCCCAAATAGACCGGATATAGGCCTACTTATAAACACAGAGACGCAGTTGGAGGGCGTATTTATCAGGAGTTTATTATGTGCACTGAAATCAATGAGCAGTCTATCAATACAGGTGTCGACTTGAGGTGTAAAAAATAGATGTGACAGATCAAGGCTAACCCTGTTTCGCCGGGAATTCACAACATTACACGTGCAACGCATGACCACCACCCACCCCCCCCCCCCCCGAGTAAACATTGAAAACAACATTGAGCTGACGACAGTCAGGCACGAGATACAGCATAGCTACTGTCAGATTCAACACCTCATTTAGACCAATATATTTGTTGCTTAATTGTGAAACAGCTGCATCTTAGCTTTCCTTAACCCTTTAACCGCCGAATAATTCAATCTGAATTTTCACCCACTTGAAGTTGTGTCTCGCTGACGCGATCCACAACTTCAAGTGAGTGAAAAATTTCAGATTTGACAAAATGGAGGTCAACTGTTTTCAAATGTTGCTGATTGATGTCACATTGTATTTTTAACAAATGTGTTACTTAATGTGCTAATAAAAAATGAAAACCCGAATATATGTGATACTGGCGCTTAAAGGGTTAAAACAATGACCCTGAAGCCCGGCACAAGCTCTACTTCAGTGCGGTCAGGCTCTAGTTTATAGGTTTTTGTTGAAATTTAGTCTACATTGTATTATTATAATGTTGACTCAATCAAAATAGTGGATTTAAAAATACATTTTTGGCTAGCCCAACCAGCTTATAGTGTCACTGCGGATGTTCGGCAGGCCATCCGAATGTCCTCATTTTCGTTTCCAAGCATATCTCGGAAACCCATGCTGAGATTTCTTTTATATTGCACACACACATCCCATGTAGACATGCCTTTTCCGGGTTATGACCTTTGACCTGCAGGCCCTTGTAACTGATCATTCCAAATGGGTGACAGCGCGAGATGTCCCCCCAATGTTGCATAGGTACTTTTTTAGTGCATGAATCTCATTTAGTGGCTTGACCCTACCCATTGAGCCTATATCCACCTCACCATGGGTTGGGGCTAATCATAGAAAAGTCCCCATCTATATAGCAAGAAAATATTTCTAGTTGAACATACAGTCACTCTGTATTTTTATAATCAGATAAAAAGTATACTTTTAGCTAGTAATTAAAGTATTATTATTAATTGTGCTTATCATTTATGTTATAGGACATAATACAAGTCTATTATCGACTGGTTCGTCATTTGGAGAGATAACATTACCAATGCCTGATGAGCTGGAGAGTGATGTAGATGATAAAGCGGAGCTTGATGAAGACTTCTCTCATACACAAGTGAGCAATTAGTCCTCTTATTTAACCCTTAAAGCGCTGAATTAATTTGTAAAACACATTGCAACCGAAGGTTTTTTTTCAGTTTGAAATCACCATAAATGTCTTAGTTAGCTCTTTCTGATTCATTTGAATACCTATGTTATGGGTCTACGGCCATTAGAAATGTTTTTACTCTTACAGTGCGGGGATCGACTAGTCGATCCCCGCACTGTAAGACTGTAACTGTAAGGGTTAACCCTTAGAACACTGATGTCGACTACGGTAGACATTCTGTGTTTTTGGGAACACCCGTATAACCATGCAGTTGTTAAAAATTAAATATGCTTCCAATCTTGAAACAGTGATATGTTGGGACTTGAATTTCACAAATAGCACAAATTTTCAGTCACTTGAAGTTGTGGATCGCGGTAGCGAGACACAACAAATTTAAATTTCTTAGCTCAGTGTGGTTAAGCTATTTACATTAACCTCTAGGCTGTCGGGACTGTATATATGTGTTTTCAAGCAAATTTCAGACCAAACGAATTCAATACAAATGTCTAGAATTTTTTGTGGTAGATTCTTTGTTAGTACATTTTGAAGACTCATATTTTTTCATAAATGTAAATATTTTTCGTCATTTGGAGACGCAAAATGCGTCACCAATTCCAGCTTCAAATGAATGAAAAATAGCCTGAATCAATTCTGCAGCATAATTTTGTTCATTTGCAGAAAGGTGTGATTAGAGTAGAGCTCGTGAAGTCGGATCAGGGTAGTCTGGGATTTAGTTTAATTCAGGGTGAGAAAGGACCCACGTCTGCCCTGTTTGTTAGGAGTATCATCAAAGGGGGTCCAGCTGATGTTGAAGGAAGGCTACAGGTCGGAGATAGACTGTTACAGGTGAATAGTCTATCTGTCATAGGTATGCCTCACAACAAAGCAGTAGCCATGATCAAAAAAGCTCAACAGAATGTACAAATAGTTGTCTCGAGGTAAGTTCTTGTTTTTGTCACCACACATTTTGTATTTATAAGATTTCTATCATTTAATTTGTTCTAATCTATTTATTTATTTTTGGTATCTGGCTATTAAAAGTTTTCAAGAAGGATGTCACAAATGTTATCAACATGTTATACCAGTATTTGTAATTGCTGATTCAACACACTCGATATTTCAGATGCACACAGACCACTAACTTACTCTTACCACAAACTGATTTGATGCTGAAAGAGTTTGGGCTGAAATTGGTGTTTATTTTTTAATTCAGACACAGTCAAATTCTCTATTAAATTGCCAAGATACAATGTCGTCTATGGAACCAGAGGATTTAAAAAACCCCAGAAATTTCAGCACATTATCAGCTTACTACCTGTCACATTTGATTTTACAAACAAGGATTCGCTGGTAGCACACAAAAATACTTACTTCATTGCTGCTTCTTGGGATGCTTGTCCTCTAATTATGTTTGTGATGATTACCATGCTTAATTACCTGAATTTTATGCTTGTCATTTTTTATGCTAGCCCATCAAAGTTGGGGGTGGGGGTTATGGCGTCATCCCGTCCATCTGGTCATCCGTCTGTCCACATTTTCAAATCCGGAGCATAATCCTGGAAATGGGTGTCAGACTTCATGGAAGGATGCACTGGAAATTTCAATTCAATCTAATTCAAAATGGCTGACTATTGGCCATTATTCCATTTAATATGCCTGCTATTTGACAAACTGTTCCAAAAAAATGTGTGATTTACACGAAGGTATGACCTAAAAAATTTCAACTGATTCAAAGACAAGATGGCCGACTTGCAGTCATCATTGACTTTAATATGCCTCATATTTGGTAAATCATACCAGATAGCTAGACTATTAAGTCTATAAATCAATATGTGCGATTTCAAAGAGGGATATGCCCTGCAATTTTTTAACTCCCATTAAACTCACAATGGTCGACTTGCTGCCATTATGGACTTTAAGATGATTAATATCTGGAAAACCGTGCCAGATACATGTAGCTAGACAATTACTGTAAAACAAAATGTGTGGTTTCAATGAGTGATGTGACCTGAAAAATTTCAACTTGATTAAATTCGAAATGGCTGCCTTACTGCCATTATTGACTTTAATATGTGTAATATCTGGTAAACTGTGTTAGATAGCTAGACTGTTAAGTTCTGTAAAACAAAATGTGAGAGTTCAGGAGGGATGCACCCTGGGGATTGTGGTGGCGCCTTTAGCCTCTTGTTAATGTGAGGAATGTAGGTACTAATAAAGCTTGGTATGGGCAGCTACCCTCATGTAGAGACACTCCTCTATAGAAAAATTCACTTAACAATTTTTGTAGAAAATGTGTTGTATAGACTATAAACTGAATGTATTTCTATTGTGCTCTTTAATTCGTATTGTTGTTTTAAGTAATGCAGCTGAATTTTATAACTTAATTAAACAAAGAAATGATTTTTTTCAGAGCTTTAGAACAACATGAAATGTCTAGTAGTCCAAACGAAACCAGTAATAAGGAGTATGTGAAGAGTGAAGACGTCGATAATACGGTTAATTCTGACAGTGAGCGTGAGAAGGAGGCGTTACAGGCATTGCTAGACTCTGTGAAGCAGGATAATGATGAGTGTTATGATACAGATAGTGATTTAGAATCAGTGACGGCCACAAACATACACCATACACATACCAGTAATGTAGATATACAGAATGGTAATGATACCAATGCTGTAACAGACAGTAAACTTATCATAGCTAAAAATGTAGAAGTGGATCAGAAGAACTACAGGGTGCCGAGTACTCCACCGCCATCGGAGTCAGACAGTGAGGTGGAGGAGGAGGATGAGGAAGAGGAGGAGGGGGAGGAGGAGAGTGAGAGTGAGGAAGAGGCTACAGAGAGTACGAGTACTGTGAGAGAGGTCAGTCGTGTTATAATGACTGGTCTACCACAACACCTCACTGACGACTGGCTACATACACTACCACTAGTCAAACGACCTCTTGATTCACTACATTACAGTGGAAGGCAACTACAGGCAACTCTGAAGCAGCTTAGGCTATCCATTGACAGAGATGACCCAATCAATGAGTATAAGGTGAACCTCTTATCATCTTATCTTATTATTATTGAGCTGCAATTTAGTTTAACATTTCCTTGCACTTTTACATAATGTTGCTTTGGGGTTGTTGTAGTGCTTAGTGTCCAGTCACCAATATCAGCCTGTCATAGTCATTAGGGAAACGAGGCAAACAAAGGCTTTCTAATAAATTTTAAGGATTGCTACGGTAATCATGGATAAGAGACATTAACATACCTGCCTTGAATCAGGCTATTACTCTCATAACTTCATATATTTGATTTCACACTTTTTATCCCCCGCCCGTAGAGGAAGGGGGATTTTCGTCATGCCAGGATTCTGTCCTTCGTCACGTTTTCTTGTGGGCGCAAAAACTACTGGTCAATTGTTTTTTAAATTTTAACATCACATTCCTAGCAACATGGGGATGTGCAAGTGATTTTTTAGAGATGCTACCAAAATTCAAAATGCCCACAGAGGTCAACTCCATACAATTTTGTGGGCGCAAAAACTCTAAAACTTAAAGTCAGAAATTATTCAAATTTTACTATCACATTCCCCATGATATGGAGATGTGCATGTGACTTTTTCATCGTTTTACCAAAATTCAAAATGGCCACAGAAGTCAACTCCATAAAATTTTGTGGGCGCAAAAACTTTAAAACTTATAGTCAGAAATTATTCAAATTTTACTATCACATTCCCCATGATATGGAGATGTGCAGGTGACTTTTTCATCGTTTTACCAAAATTCAAAATGGCCGCCACAGATCAACTATAATTTTTTGGGGGGCGCAAAAACTCAAAAAATTTGGCTGGTCAATTTTTTTTCATAATTTAACATCACATTCCTAGCAACATGGAGATGTGCAAGTGATTTTTCAAAGATGCTATGAAAATTCAAAATGGCTGCTAGAGGTCAACTCCAATTTTTTTTGTGTGCACAAAAAGTCGGAAATCATTCAAATTTCACATTCCCCACAATATGGAGATGTGCAAGTGATTTTATAAAGGTTTTTACTGAAATTCAAAATGGCCGCCATGGATAAACTTTATATTTTTTGTGGGTACAAAAACTGAAAAATAGAAATCAGTAATAATTCACATTGTACAATCACATTACTGACCATTTGGAAATGTGCATGTGATTTTTCTGAAATTTAAAATAGCCACCACAAATCGACTTTTTAAATATTTGTGACCGCAAAAAGTCTAACCTAATTTATGGGGGGGATGTTATAGGACTTCAGTCCTCTTGTTGTTTTTGATACAGACCACAGCCTTTGGTAATATGTATAGGCTGGAAAATATTTAGTCTAGATCAGCGTGTGCAGTTGTCTGAGTGTGAATTGATGTTATCAGACAACGTCTACTGGGTAGTCACCGTGATACACACCTGCCTGTCCTTACAGAGGCATATCCGTTAACCTCATATTCTGATCACTACTTTTTTTACTCAATGCATTCACAATATATATTGAGAAGCACCAGACATGTGGTTATAATATATACATGTAATATAAAATATGTGCTTTAAATTCAGACGTTGAGACATGCAAAGCTGACTGATATGTGTACTGAAGCCCGTAAACCAGAAAATAAACCAAAGAATAGATACAGAAATGTACTCCCTTGTAAGTATATTTTCATGTGATCATATAAACATCATGCTATGTTTTATTATGTCAAACTGTGATATTTTTTTCACATGGGCACTGTATTTTTAGTACATGTATTAGAGTACACAGCGAAGAATCAGTTACATGTGACTCTACTTTGTGCTAGCTATAATTCTACTCTACTCTGGTATGTGTGGCATGTTTATGGCTTGAAAAAAAGGACAAAGAGTTGTATTGGAGAATAATGTATTTTATCAGAATATATGATAGTCACCCCCTCCCCCCATAGTAAACTAAGCTTGATAGGAAATAAGGGGTGAAAAATGCTGGGATGCAGTCAACAAATCTTTTCTTTCAACTGTAATTTAATACAGTAACGCATATGTTGTTCTTTGTAAAGAAGCAGAATTAAATGTAAGTTCAGATTATATCACCATCACACTTCTACCTACTGCAGTTTTTGCCTGGGGGGGGGGGGGGGGGAACCCTTATGTGTCTTATTACATACTGAGCATTGTGTTTCAAAGAAAATAAAAGATTACTGAAATCAACAAAGTACATGTATGTTCTCGTTGATGCTCAGTTTGACAAATAATTCAATTTGGAAGATGTGTAATTTTAAAAACAAAAATCATTTTTGTCACAGACTGCGCAGTATGTATGTTCTGTTGGTGCGTGTATAGGTGTTATTATGTGCAGATACATCTGCTAGACTACGGAGCATTCTATAAATGATGTTTTCAGATGATGCTACACGTGTGAGACTACATACTGAGCAGTATGTTAATGCCAGTCATGTTAGATATGCCACAGGAAGAAACAGTCTTCATTACATTGCCTGTCAAGGACCTTTACCTAACACCACGGGTGACTTCTGGCAGATGATATGGGAGCAGGATGTACACGTGATAACCATGGTAACACAGGATACTGAAGGAGGGAAAACAAAGTGTGATCGCTACTGGCCAGATGAAGTTGGCAAGAGAGTTACTGTGCAAAACAGGTGACTTCTCCCTAAAATCTGTCAAATTAGTACTATTGTTAATCAGTGTGAAGCAGGACTAGCTGATAGAAAGTCTAGCTACCAATCATTAGTTTAGTATACTACATACTTCCTATGGTAATGAATACAACTGATGAGATCTACTCTGCTCACTGTCAATTATGCTTGCTGTATATCGGCAATATTTGTTTTTCATGATAAACTGCTACATTATGACCTTACAGCATATAATATGGTCCAGAACATTATCCGGCGATATACATGTATGCTTCAGTTAAATGGATAGGTGCCAAACATATTTCTCGCCTAAACTGTTACATTATCACATGAGATGGTGTGAATTGTAGATTTCAGACTAAAAGACATTTTTTAGAAATGTAAAACATTGGTTGATTTCTTTTATAGTCTTGATGATACATTTTAATTTGCAACTTTATCTGTAGGTTTGAGATTATGCTGCGGCAGTCACATCATTTAGCAGATTTCGACATAAACCACATCGAGGTGAAGGAGCGTGAGCTGGGTGAGGTACGTCTTGTGACTCATCTGAATTACTCCTCCTGGCCAGATCACGGAGCTCCTGAGAACGGCTCACCTCTACTCAGAGTAAGCTCACACTAAATACAACTCATAAGCCTCTCATCACAACAATTACAAAAGATTACAGTAGTATTTTAACCCTTGAAGCGCTAAAATATTTTTATACAAACCATGGAGACCACACCTTTTGAAATCATCATAAATGTCCGGGTCAGCTCTTTCCGATTTATTTGAATACCTCTGTTATGGGTCTACGGCCAGTATAAATATGTATATCCTTACAGGGAGGGGATCGACTTAAAACGTCAGAATAATTAATAATTAAAATTTTTACTCACTTGAAGTTGTGTCTCGCTACCCAGCCCACAACTTTAAGTGGGTAAAAATTACATATACCGGTTATCTGTACAGTTTCAATCAAAACATTTTCAGATCTAGCTATTTAAATGCTCATTTCTCCTTTAAATTTTTTTGAAGGTTAAATAAAGACGGTTAATAGACGTGATTCACACTCTCAGGGTTAACCCTCTACCCACCCATGTAGTCACTATTATTTGTGTTTTCAGTACCATCACACAATAATACTTTTATTATCTGCACAGCTCGATCTACAGCGTACAACATGCTCTGCTGAGCGGATCATTAATTTATTATTCATAGTATAGACCCTGTTTTGTGTTTGTTGGATTTTAAATTTTCAAAGAAATTAAATCTATGTAACACTATATGTTAATGTGATATTTGTTATGTGTATATGTACATCACTAGCATGCGAAGGGTTTACCTGTTAACCCTTATGCTGCTGGGACCATATATATGCGTTTTCAAGCAAATGTCGACCAAATAAATTGCACTCTAATTGCTAAACTATTTTGTGGTAGATGCTTAGTTTAATCTAAAGATGCAATTTTCAAGACTTTTATTTCTTCATAAATATAATTATTTTTCGTCATTTGGAGCTGGAAATTGCGTCAGCAATTCCAGCTTCAAATGAATGAAAAATAGTTCGAAGCAATTCGGCAGCATCGGGATCGAAGAACATTTGCAGATTATCACAATCTTTACTTGCTAAACTGATGATGTCATATATTGTTGTTTAGTTCATCCATATAATGCACATGGTACACACATCTGGACCTATTGTTGTACACTGCAGTGCTGGTATTGGGCGTACAGGAGCTCTACTAACCATTGATATAGCCCTGAACATGATCAGCAGAGACATTAAGGTACTGAAATTATAATTGTAATCTTTTGTGAATAAATGTGTATTTATGCTTGATATCAATCAGTGGCAGATAGCTAGCAGATAGCTAGCCTATTACTATGAAACAAAATGTGAAATTAAGCTAAGATATGTAAAGTTAGTTTTATTTTTGTATGCCAGGTTGATTAAAATATTTAGTTATATATTTGTATGTTTTTTCATTTGTATCAAATGTAAAACTGAAGTATTATAAGAGTGATAATTTACTCATAATAATATGTAGATGTACCTTGTTATCTTTATAATGGTAATCTACCTTTACTTAATATTTACTCAACATTTTAGTATTTATTCCGCTGCTTTCTTGCATGACATTAGTCTCATTGTACATGTATTGTAAGTTTAATTGCCTGCGTGACATGTGACATGTTTTCTCCGTTCAGTTTGACATACAGAAGATAGTCATGGATCTGAGAAGGCAGAGACAAGGCATGATTCAGACCAAGGTAATATTACCATCACATTACTACTCTCTGCACAATACAAGTAGCAATGTGATATTACCATTCAACCGCCCGTCCCGATTATATCCGGTTTCTACATTTTTTATTAGCACAATAATTTCCAGCTTTAGAACATGTTAAAGATAAAACGTGACAATAATCAGGTTAATCAGCAAGATTTGGAAATAATTGACGTTTGTTTTGTCAAATCTGTATAATTTTCACTCACTTATCACACGATAATAGGATGGTCTGGGGGCAAGACCCCCCCAGCAAAATCGTGAAGAAAAAGGCATTTTTACAGTGTTTCATCTAGGATTCAAAAGGGGCATGGCGCCACCTATCATTTGGGGGCACCTTATCATGAACGCCAGACACCCAGTTGACCCGGGTGGGCATTTCCAACACCAACCCTCCCCAATTAAGGGTACAAACAGAATCAGTTAAGTGTGTAAACATCGCCAGTTATTACCACTATGTACACACAGGCCGTTATCAGGTATTGCGTCATAGGTGTGAAAGCGCGACATCAGTGACTGGGGTGTTTTTGACTGTCACATTGGCCTTGGTGGGTTGATTATTACGTAACAATAGTTCAAAGAGGCAGATCACCTTCTGAATATAAGAAAGGCAACATGGCGCACATGAAGGGCAACATGGCGCACATGAAGGGCAACATGGCGCTCATGAAGGGCTACATGGCGCTCTCAAAAGGCAACATGGCGCTGCGCCATGTTAGAAATAGCTAGATGAAACACTGTTTTAGGATATACAGCAGGTTACAGACATCAAAATCCGCTGCTAAACCCCCTTGCACTTAGTAATGTGTTCATTTTATCGTGCTGATAAATGTCAATGTTGATGTACTGCTCACTGTTTGCACTGGTACATCACTTATCTACAAAGCATACTTGTTTATTTTACAGTAATATATTACTAGTTTGCCACTAATGGCCAGTACATGATGTTCTGCTATGTTCACAGTGACATTGTTTGTTTGTTTGTTATACAGGACCAGTATACATTCTGCTACAAGACGTGTTTAGAGGCGCTGGAAAGTCTATCATAAAGTACGTTATTTCGATATCAATACAACCACAACAAAGCTATAAGAAGCAATAAAATGAAAGGGTTGATTGTAGATTTTGCAATATCATTATTTGATGAAGAGCATCAAGTTACGCCATAACCTGACATTGAAGCTAGTTCACTACAGTGGAGAAATGACATTTTAACACTGACTTCAACCTGGACTTTGTGGTGCTAACCGACTGAATAAAATAACTTATATCCAGGCAAATACTGGTGCTAATTACTCAAACGAGAGAATATGGTATGGTACAAGAGAATTACATAATAGCCAACAGAGCTACATGCTTCATATAGTGTATTACTATTCATGTAACGTACACTTGAGTGTATGACTAATTAGACATCTGTACCTTTCACATATATACTTCCATTATAACAGAGCATGGATATGTATAATTGCCAACTGCAGCCATTTTATTTATACAAACAGTAGTGTAGGGGTGGTAATAATCAACGTTACTCATAAAAAGACATACAATGTAGTCCACCAGAGCATCGTGGAACAGACATTTTAGATTTGGCACTAGACGAAAACGTAGTCGGTCTATGACGATGTGTTGGTTTAGAGGCTACACATAATCATGTTATTTTCACAAATTGAGTCATTTATTTTTGCACTGCATTAGTTCGTTTTAATCATTGAGCTGTCGTAATTATTCCTGCTAGTGATTCGATGACACTTTCATCCTGTGTCCTAAGCATGATAGCATGTCTATGCCTAAATAAGATGATGTTTTAATTGTGAATACGTCTTTTTGGCTCTTGTTGTTTTTATTGTTCTTTCTGTTTATTGCCACTGATTCACATCTCGTACACAGCATTATATTTTTACACATTGACAAATGTATTATTTTGCTTGAACTTGTTATGCTTCATGTATTTGAAGAGATTGATAACCCGATAAACAAGAGACGCTTTCTCAACGTTGGCTTAATGCTGGTTCTACATTTAATACAATAAGCAGCGTTGATGCAACGTTGACTCAACGTCTCCTGCTTATTGGTAAAATAGATCCATCCATTTATTTTATTATTTTACATTTTGGGCAGCATCCATTTTGTGATATGTTGCACTAATATTTATTAATCATTTTATTTTATTTACGAATGAACAGTCTTTTAAAGATGTCCAGCATTAACAGAATTGCAATTTTAATGTGATTTAATTTTAGTTTTTGTCTGGAATATGTATATTTTTTATTTCAATTGTTTTTTTTTTGTCATCATCACTAATATGTCTTAAAGTTGTAAATTAGCTGAACATTTTAAAGGGAACATTGAAATTTACTCGATGTCTGAACTATGAAAATTCAATTTCCAGTCACTTAAAAGTTGTCTCGCTACTGCAACCCACAACTTCGAGTGATTGAAAGGTATTTGGATGTGTGAAATTTACAGCCGATTTTATGCTATAAATTAGTTAGACAACTTCAAAAATAAAACACAGTCGTTGATCATATGTTGAAAAATTTGTAGAAGGTATAAAATGTTGTATTTCCACTTTAAGGCGTATACTAGGTGTTTTGATGACGAGTTTTTGTTGCAGATGACCATTCAGATACATGTATATGATATGGTTTAGTACTACTGTCGCCCTTGTCTGTTATGCTTAGATATGTCGCTTTTTCTTTGTTTTACAGGATTCTCGTACGAAATTAAACTAATGTATTTAATGATTTACTTGTAGAGTAGAGGGATTCACTCTATAACTGCTAAGTGTAGGTTAAATCCCATTATCAGTCGGTGTTCAGCTAATGTACCCTGCAATGAGCTGCCTCTTATCTACTTATTATATTGTATACACCGTCCTAGCTAACACGAAACGTTGGCTCAGCGCTGTCTCAATGTTAGTCAAGCATCTTTGCCGCTGTGCCAGCATTGAGTTAGCGTTGGTTCAGCTTCTGGTTGAATAATTTCCACCACCAGTACCTTAATAAAATATATTATGTACTTAAAAATAATAATGAGCCTTCAGAACTGATGATGATCAATTTTCATCCTTTTCAAATAGGAACCTTCACATTCGCCTGAATCAAAAGTACTGTTATCTGATTTGGTGTCAAATCTATGTAAGCATATGCCCCAACAAACACGAGACATTGACCCAATACTGGATTAATGTTGGACAATTGTCTACGACCCCGGCCTAACATTAAACCAACATTGGGTGAATGCCTTGTGTTTGCTGTGATGTAGGTTTAAAGTTAATGGTGAATCTGACGAGATTAAGGAGACCATAAGTAACGATGCTCAGAGTAGTGTTCATCCAATGTTGGATCAATTCTCGGCCAGCGTCCTAGACGGTGGGCCAACATTGATCCGGCATTGTGTGAACGTGTTTTTGTCTGGGCTAGATCTTTCTCTCTGACACCTACAGCACGCCTGGTTGTTTTTAGTTTAATTCGCAATTGTGCCAAAGTATTTATTGCAAACCGTTATTTTTATACTTGTATCGATGACCCCCAGTTAGGTATCTGTGAGAAACATAGCTGATGTAGTCAAGTGTTTATTATACATAGATATATACTTTATTGAGAGGATGCTGTGAATATGTGGATGACGCTATTATAATGTAATAATATATATATTATATCACACTTTACACTAAGATCATATTCACTTGCATCACCTGATAACCACATTCGTATTTTCCCATTTAGTTTGTCCATCACCGCGCAGTCATGCCGACGGGGCAAATATCGTTTTTTTGGAAAATATTTTTAGTGATTAATTTTGCCAACGTTCAATGTTGTTCCAATGTCTAAAACGCTGGACCATCATTCGTCCGTTGTTGTCAACAGAGTGAGCATGATCTTTTTGAAAGTACTATTTATTATCACACGTTTTTGTTCTGTATGTGTTTTGAGCATGTTGCTATGCGGAGGGTTGGTCTCAGAGGGATAGAGTTTTTACATTATAAAGTAGAAAGTAATTTTATGCAGCAAGGGTATCCTTGAGTTTGTAACTTGTAACTTTTCGTAAGTTGAAGAAGACTACTACCAGTAGAGATATTTCGTTTTATTACTATGTGTTAGTGGATCATGTAGATCACAGAGTGGTGTGTGGTTTCAGCACCGTGCTATTTATTATCTACTATATTATTGACAGACAAGCAATGCTCTAACCCTTACACCGCTAAGCACGCCTATACGTCCCCTTGGCTATGAAAGGGTGTATCTGCCACTTTACAAAGTGGCAGATACACCCTTTCATAGCCAAGGGGACGTATAGTCCTTTTTAAATTCATATTATTAGCGATCAAATCACTGTTATCGGGTACGAAATAAGCGTTTAAAAATCAAGATTTGCAAATGTTTAGTCTCAAATTTAACAAATATGAGTAATTTTCAGCCACTTGAAGTTGTGGCTCGCGGTAGCGAGACACAACTTCAAGTGGGTGAAAATTTTAATTATTTAATTTAGCGCTTTAAGGGTTAACGTATTCATTTCTCAGCAGCTGACAAATAATACATAGCTCATGTGTACTGGTGTCTTTTATATCACAGCGATTACATTGGTGTCAAATCAGTTGACTATTCTAATCATAATATAAAGGTTCCAAGTAGTTTATGTATCATTAATTTAATTTATGATGTAGAATAAATGACGATTATCTTTATTAAACATTCTGAAATAAACACAATGTAAATCTAATCAAATATTTCCTCATTTCACATATCAATCCGTAAAATGTGTTTTAGCGAACTACATAATATTATATATAATTATTTTTTGCGATATGCTAGAAGTTCACATTTTATAATCTATTATCGTGAAATTTATTTTTGGGAGAAAAACATTTTCATTCATAGGCCAACTGTTTTTTCAATTTCCCTGGAGCATGTTATAAACCCAACAATATATTTTTGATTGAAATATATTTATTATATAATTATGCTAATCATGGACACCTGATGTTTTATAATAAAATGCTATGCATCTTAGCAGAGCGTGTCTCATTATTTTTAGTACCAAGTGATTTGTGAAGTCGAATATTCCAGCCATTTCCTCGCCTATAACGAAATGACTATTGCAATGACCGGCAGTGTTTAAAAAAATATTTTTTTAGACAGGAAGTTAATTGTATAGAGGTGATTGGATTGGGACTATTGGGTCGGGATTACGGTGTGAGTAAGATGGCAAAGGAGCCCTGTCCAACAAACACGAAGCTTTGCTGCAATGTTGATTCAATGTTGGTCCACCGTCTGCGCCGCAGGCCCAACAATAAATCATCATTGTATCAAAGCTTCGTGTTTACTGGGTGGTATAGGACAACCACCTTCCCAGAAAACACGATACGTTGAGCCAATGTTGGATTAATGTTGGTCCAGCGTCGCAGACGATGGTCCAACATTAATCCAACATTGGCTCAACGTATCGTGTTTTCTGGGTTTACAGTTAAATGTGATCAGGCTACATGCGCCAGACTCGCCCATCAATCACGATATATTCACCCAATGTTGATTCAATGTTGGTCCACCGTCTGCGACGCTGTCTCAGCAATAAATCAACATAGGGTCAACATATCTTGTCAATATATCGCTTGGTGTTTGCTGGGTAGTGTGTAGGATACTCACCTTTACAGCTACATGGGATTGTTTACTACGTAGCCGGGGTGACCCATATAGCCCACGTGTAAACGACTAACACACGCCAGCGTCACACCAGAAAAACTAAACACAATATCTGCCATTGCTGAGCAAATCCATCCCTAGATTAAAGAAAAAGATTAATTTACTACATGAATGTAACATCGTCTGACTGTTTCCTCTTGTAATCCTATAGACAGACATCCCGGTGTACCCTATAAAACCTATAAAAACCTATAATAAATTTTCTGACATAAAATCTTTAAAAAAGCCTATATAACCTATAAAAACCTATAATTTTCAAATTTGCAATTCCCGCGCATGTTTTTTGTCGCGAACCAGTTTTTTTTTAGCTCCCGCCGTCACCGTAGGGGAGACGGAGGGAGCTATGGATTCCGCCTCCATCCTGGTTTTTATCTCTTTTTTTTGCCTATAACTTTCTAAGAAAATGAGCTAGGATAACAATTTTTGGTATGTGGGTTACTTCCAAGTAGATAATGGACAGGGTAAAATATTTTTAATCTGAATTCAATACGCAGGGTCCCAGACGAGAAATGATGTTACGCCGTTGGGATGTTGGGCCGTCGGGCCGTCCGTTCCTGAGCATATCTCAGAATGTACTTGTCCAATTGTCTTCAAATTTTACACACAACACCTCTGGGTGGTCTAGTTGTGCCTTTTGGGGTATATGAACTTTGACCTACTTTTGGTTTTGGCCCACAATCGGCAATATTTACCGCGATAGGCCTGATATCAGGTGAACCGTCAGGTAGACCATTACTATAAAACAAAATGTGACGTTTCAGAAGAGGATGCATCGAATTATCTTGAAAATTTTTGACTCGATCAAATTCAAAATAGCCTCCTGTCGGCCATTATTTACTTCGATAAGCCTGATATCAGGTGAACCGTGCTCGATAGGTAGACCATTACTATAAAACAAAATGTGACATTTCAGAAGATGCATCGAATTATCTTGAAAATTTTTGACTCGATCAAATTCAAAATAGCCCCCTGTCGGCCATTATTTACTTTCCCATGCCCAATATTTGGCAAACGGTGTTAGATGGCTAGAGCATCACCATAAAACAAAATGTGAGGTTTCGGGGGGGGGGGGGGGGATGCACCCTGAAATTTTAAAACTATATATTGAATTCAAAATGACCGCAACCAGCCATTATTTACCTCGATTAGCCTGGTATCGGGTAAACCGTGCCAGATAGGTAGACCATTACTGGGATACTGATTAGGATCACTAATTTCAATGGAGGTTTGCAATCTCTGACAGACTGTCTAGTTCTTATCTTACTCTTAGATTGAGCCTCTTAGACCTAGTTGTCTTGCGTATTGATTTTTGACCTAGCCTAGGACTACATTAATAACGTCCCATCTTGCCTCTGATATTATTATGCATGTATCATGTACAGAATTTGTCTCTTCAAATACAACATTTTATCTAAAAAAAATCATTTTAGATTAATTAACGTTCATTTTGATATGTGTCGCCCATTGTGGACTTCAGAAAGTTGTTAATTTAATGAGAAAAAAACCTATATTTTTATTGAGTAGCCCATAAGAACCTATATTTATATTTTAAAACCTTTAAAACCTGGGAATATTGATGGCATGACAACCATCGTACCGCACCAATCATGTGGTTTATGTTTGATTGTAGCTTTATGCGAAATGCACCACCAACAATTAGACTTTATTACTTGAATCAGTGAGCAGATGCTGATATAAACACTGTGCTTAGATCAGCCATTTTGAATTGGAATTTCAGACTTCATAATTCGGACTTCAAATCCTAAAAGTCCCCACTGAGGATTTGTACATTTATATAGATATATATTTGTTTGTGAAATGGAAACGCAATCAGAGGGCCCAGTAAACACATTGACTTGACTTTCTGTTGGTTTATTGTTGTATCACTGTTTGCAATGCAGGCCCAATAATAAAACAACAATGGGTCGACGTTTCGTGTTTGATATAATTACAACTGTTATTTTAATTGTCAAATCTAGCAATTAAAAGATTATTACTGTTCATAGTAAACACTCAAGGTTGGTTCGATGGTGGGCATCCATCTGCAAGACTGGCCCTGCATTGAAACAGCATTAGGCAAATGTAATTTCATTATGGAATCTAGTATTTATAGGGTTAATAGGGCGACCCAGCCAGGACAAACTGCCTGCATTTCAGCCTCATTCTATTCAGTCAAAGAATGGATATCAGCAGACATGTAATGCTTTCACCCCCTATTCAAATGACATGAAGATTAAAACCCCCCTCGCCTTCAAATGTAATTAGTGCAGAATTTATAATAGGTAAACATATCATGCACACATGTGGCGAACGTGCTTGTGTGTGTGATTATGGTACACTAAAAAGATTTTTTAAATATTGAAAACTCGAGGAATGATCAGCTTCTGAAAATTGAAGAAGAACTAGAAAGCTAAAATGACAAGCCCTCATTCAATAAAGATACCTCTCTTTGGAGTTATCTCTCTTTGGGGACACTAAAATCCGGATTCAAGCCAGTTAAACTTTCCCGATCTCTTCAAAAAGTCATAGCTTAAAACCTCAATACCTGATCATTATGCAGAGTTTTGAAGTCGATTGAATGAAAACTCAGGGAGAAATAGCATTCCGAAATTTGGACACAGGAATAAAAATAAGCTAGAACCGTTACAAACATAAATAGCCCAAACATAGCCCGAACATAAATAGGCTTGTGTTCAGTAAGCCTATACGAGGCAGCTACCAGGTTACAGATGCTATCAGAAATAGATAAGTCTTATCTATTTCTGATGCTATGTATATAATATCTAAGCATAAAAATCCAGTTGACATAAGTGTAGGCTTAGCTGGGCTTATGCCTAAATACATGAAATATTTTCAACAGAGGCTTAGTGTACCGGATTATAAAGAATTGACACGATGCGGAAACGTGAAGGCTATACTTAAAGTTACCTACAAGAAGGCTTTCACAAGATCTATTAGCGATGGACGAGTCCTCGTGAATCTTTGGACTCGGGCGTTATATATATAAATGTAATAGGGATGGGGTAAATAGGCCTATAGTAATAACTATGAAATATTTTCCAACTTTATACAAACTTAAAAAATATTGATATCAAATTATGCTGCCACTTAGGCCTATGTAGGTCTGTCCTAACAGTTACTACACGCACAAAACAGCACATACATGGTAAAATACAGAAACAAATTAATATACTTTTAGGCTTAGACCCTGTTGTCGTCGCGCGTCCGTCCGGCCACATGTCTGTCCACATGTCCGCCACTAATATAGGATCATAACCATGACTAAATCTTGATTGAGTTCACATAATTTGACCTTTCTATGACATCGATTTTTTTCGATCGCTAACACGATGTACTCAACATTTTTCAGAGTATGCCCAGCAGACACAAGACGTTGATTCAATGTTGGTTGAACGTTGGTCTAACGTCGTAGACTGAGGACCAACATCAGTCACGGAGGCTCCCCACATTATGGCTAAGTAGGCCTACTATCAGTTTTCACAAATCTAGCTTTTATCTCTCAGCAGGCCTTAAACTATAGTATAGGAGGGCCTAAGTAAAGTGGTGCATTTGTTTCCGCTTCAAAGAGAAAACAAAATTACACTAAAATAAAGTATTATTATCAATTTATTCAGTGTAGTCCTACATGTAGGCCTAGATACAATTATGTCTAACATGACCTGATTTTTAAGGATTTAACTAAAACATTTTTAATTAAAAATAAGGATTATGGGGATTATATGTCTAATTAATATAGAACATTAAAATCATGTGGCGAATCAATAGTTTTATTTTGAGAACGCTTTAAAACATGAATTCATTCAAATTCGGTCATATATTACGGGTATTCAATATAAAAAAAGATGCAAATTAAAAGAAATCTACACAGCACTAAAATTAGGCCTGCGTGATCGAGTGGTTTACCCTTTCGAACAGAATATTAAAATCTTATTTTATATTTAATATTAATCAATTTTCAACCATATTATTCCTCATCTTCTATCTAACTGTTACTAAATAGATGAAACAAACATAATAATTAGCGGGTATTGATTTGCGTTTTAAATAAGGTCATTGACAGGAGCCACAGATTTGTCTACTGGCGGTAAATCCGGCACTTCATTGGATTCTGGCAATACTTGAAGGTCAACTTTGTTTGGGTTTGCGATGAAATATAGGCCTACCAGGAAACCTGACTTAGTTTTTGAAGGTTATCTAGAAATCCGGCCCAGTTATACGCAATAGTTTTTGGAACCGAGCCGCATGGGAAGTGCTCAAAGCTGTTGTCGTGCTATCAGCAACACAAGAACGTCTAGAGGCTATGGTTACCATCATTATATACACTCAGAACACAATGGCTTAGTGATGGGCAAATGACGCTCTGCATCAGCCCAGTATGCAGTCAGCCTATCCCAACAAACACGGGGGCTTGACACATCGCTGTTTTAATGTTGGACCAGCGCCGGAGGCGGTGGGCCAATATTGAAACAACATTGGCTCAATTTCTCAAGGTTTGCTGGATTTTTCGTTTGGCACGTGCTCTTCTTCCAAACGTGATGTAGGTCCGATCTACGCAATTCCCGCACTTGATTGACCTGCATCCATCTATGAGAATCTGGGCGAATGTTATCTTCGAGTGCGAAGCAATCCAGCAAGTGCGCAGTTGGTATAGGCCCCTACATGTGGACCAGGATAAGACGGACGTGTCTGTCCAAACGGGACAATAACAAAGCAAGCTATGAAACAGTGCGCAGGTAAGACTGGAGGATCATACAGAAATCATGCCAGTTCTATCTGATTAATTAAAAATAATTTCAAAAATACATTCATGTTGTTGATGGGTTAATTCATATTATTTCAATAGTGAGCTTATCTAACTATAAAATCGAATAATCTTTTTTTTTGTGGTTGCAGATATGCATGAATATTGGTGTCATGTCTGATATCGTAAAAATGAACAAGTAAGTTATGTTTTCTTCAACGCACAGAAAGTATTCAATTTGAACTTGCTAGGACCGTCTATTACAAGTGAAGTCAAATCTTAGCCCCCACTTAGCCATATGAGACATTTTTGATGGGGAATTTCTGCAATAAATTATATCCGTCCATAGCCCATGTTTATTGATAATCGGCCTACTATATCTATAACCTCTGCACATAATGTTTTTGAGTTTATTATAACGTCGAGATTTTCATCAGACTTTTCCAAGCTTTACACATTTCAAAAGTAGACATAATAAATGCTAGCCTACGCTAACTGTAGGCCTATTTATCAAACTGTACTGTTGTAATTATGTTGAGAGCCGTGGCTTATACATGTTTTAGTATGAAGTATATTAACCATTGTAAATGCTAAATATGACATAATTTGTGTTGTAGAGTTATAATAAATGCTGCTGCTAGAGACAACCGTCTGGTTTTGGAGCAGGCGTTGAGTAGTGTGTACGGTGAGCTGACTGATGATGACATACATGGTGCTCTTTTGAAGGCCTGCATACATGGGAACATTAACTGTGTCAGTAGATTACTGGATGAGATATGTCTAGACATCAACCATGAGGATGAAGACGGCAACACAGCCCTAATGCTGGCTACCTCTAACTTACAAACACGTACGTATCATGAGATAATGAATTTCGTAGCAACCTAAATACATGTTATATTTTATAGTGGATATTGCACTCCTAACAAAAAGTGGCTGTCTAGCGTAAAATAAACATTTGCATTCTGGAAGAAAGTTTTTTTATTATTATTCATAGGGGGGCCTACTAGTACACTGATCATCGATGCAACATTTTGCAGCACCTTTATTATCTTACAGATAAATCGATACTTTCTAAAGAAAAAAACATTATGTTTGTTTGTATTTGGGCACGCCTGTATAGGAGTGGGCTAGATATCATTATGTTTATTGGTATAATTACATTTATTTGGATTTCCAAGTAGCACATAATAATGCTAATATAAAGGATCTCTATTATGTTTATTTGAGGTTAATCCCCAGGGGTTGGGGATATAGAAGTGATATCATTATGTTTGTTTGTTGTTAATCCCCTGGGGTTGGTCATGTAGGAGTGATATCATTATGTTTATTTGTGGTTGATCCCCAGGGGTTGGTCATATAGGATTGATATCATTATGTTTATTTGTGGTTGATGCCCTGGGGTTGGTCATGTAGGATTGATATCATTATGTTTATTTGTGGTTGGTCCCCTGGGGTTGGTCATATAGGATTGATATCATTATGTTTATTTGTGATTGATCCCCTGGGGTTGGTCATATAGGAGTAATATCATTATGTTTATTTGTGGTTGATCCCCGGGGGTTGGTCATATATGAGTAATATCATTATGTTTATTTGTGGTTGATCACCGGGGGTTGGTCATATAGGAGTGATATCATTATGTTTATTTGTGGTTGATCCCCTGGGGTTGGTCATATCGGAGTAATATCATTATGTTTATTTGTGGTTGATCCCCGGGGGTTGGTCATATAGGAGTAATATCATTATGGTTATTTGTGGTTGATCCCCTGGGGTTTGTCATATAGGAGTAATATCATTATGTTTATTTGTGGTTGGTCCCCGGGGGTTGGTCATATAGGAGTAATATCATTATGGTTATTTGTGGTTGATCCCCGGGGGTCGGTCATATAGGAGTAATATCATTATGTTTATTTGTGGTTGATCCCGGGGGTTGGTCATATAGGAGTAATATCATTATGGTTATTTGTGGTTGATCCCCTGAGGTTTGTCATATAGGAGTAATATCATTATGCTTATTTGTGGTTGGTCCCCGGGGGTTGGTCATATAGGAGTAATATCATTATGGTTATTTGTGGTTGATCCCCGGGGGTCGGTCATATAGGAGTAATATCATTATGTTTATTTGTGGTTTATCCCCGGGGGTTGGTCATATAGGATTGATATCATTATGTTTGTTTGTGGTTGATCCCCGAGGGTTGGTCATATAGGAGTGATATAGGCCTAATCATGTTTTTAAAATTTTGTGGTTGATCCCCGGGGGTTGGTCATATAGGAGTAATATCATCATGTTTGTTTTTAGTTGATCCCTGGGGGTTGGTCATATAGGAGTGATAGCATTATGTTTATTTTTGGTTGATCCCCGGGGGTTGGTCATATAGGAGTGATAGCATTATGTCTATTTGTGGTTGATCCCCGGGGGCTGGTCATATAGGAGTGATAGCATTATGTTTATTTGTGGTTGATCCCCGGGGGTTGGTCATATAGGATTGATATCATTATGTTTATTTGTGGTTGATCCCCGGGGGTTGGGCATGTAGGGGTGATATCATTATGTTTATTTGTGGTTTATCCCCGGGGGTTGGTCATATAGGGGTGATAGCATTATGTTTATTTGTGGTTGATACCCCAGGGTTGGTCATTAATGTAGGATTGATATCATTATGTCTATTTGTGGTTGATCCCCGGGTATGGTCATGTAGGGGTGATATCATTATGTTTATTTGTGGTTTATCCCCGGGGGTTGGTCATATAGGAGTGATGGCATTATGTTTATTTGTGGTTGATCCCCGGGGGTTGGTCATATAGGAGTGATATCATTATGTTTATTTGTGGTTGATCCCCGGGGGTTGGTCATATAGGAGTGATATCATTATGTTTATTTGTGGTTGATCCCCGGGGCTGGTCGTGTAGGAGTGATAGCATTATGTTTATTTGTGGTTGATCCCCGGGGGTTGGTCATATAGGAGTGGTATCATTATGTTTATTTGTGGTTGATATCCCAGGGTTGGTCATATAGGAGTGATAGCATTATGTTTATTTGTGGTTGATCCCCGGGGGTTAGTCATATAGGATTGATATCATAATGTTTATTTGTGGTTGATAACCCAGGGTTGGTCCTTAATGTAGGATTGATATCTTTATGTATATTTGTGGTTGATCCCCGGGGGTCGGTCATGTACGGGTGATATCATTATGTTTATTTGTGGTTGATCCCCTGGGGTTGGTCATATAGGAGTAATATCATTATGTTTATTTGTGGTTGATCCCCGGGGGTTGGTCATATAGGAGTGATATCATTATCTTTATTTGTGGTTTATCCCCGGGGGTTGGTCATGTAAGGGTGAAAACATCGTTCATTTGTAGGCCTAGTTGATCCCCGGGGGTCGGTCATGTAGGGGTGATATTATTATGTATATTTGTGGTTTATCCCCGGGGCTGGTCATGTAGGAGTGACATCATTATGTTTATTTGTAGTTGATAACCGGGGGTTGGTCATATAGGAGTGATATCATTATGTATATTTGTGGTTTATCCCCGGGGGTTGGTTATGTAAGGGTGAAAACATCGTTCATTTGTAGGCCTAGTTGATCCCCGGGGGTCGGTCATGTAGGGGTGATATCATTATGTATATTTGTGGTTTATCCCCGGGGCTGGTCATGTAGGAGTGACATCATTATGTTTATTTGTAGTTGATCCCCGGGGGTCGGTCATGTAGGGGTGATATCATTTTGTATATTTGCGGTTGATCCTCGGGGGTTGGTCATGTAAGGGTGAAATCATTGTTTATTTGTAGGCCTAGCTGATCCCCGGGGTCGGTCATGTAGGGGTGATATCATTACGTATATTTGTGGTTTATCTCAGGGGGGTGGTCATGTAGGAGTGATATCATTATGTTTATTTGTAGTTGATCTCCGGGGGTTAGTCATATAGGGGTGATATCATCATGTTTGTTTGTAGTTGATCCCCGGGGGTTGGTCATATAGGAGTGATATCATTATGTTTATTTGTAACTGTTAGTTGATCCCCAGGGGCTGGTCATATAGGAGTGATATCATAATGTTTATTTGTGGTCGATATTCGGGGATTAGTCATTAATATAGGAGTGATAACATTAATTTATGTTTATTTGTGGTTGATACCCGGGGGCTGGTCATATAGGAGTGATATCATTAAGTTTATTTGTAGATGATCCCCGGGGGTTGAGTGATACCATGCTGTTTATATGTAGTTGATACCCGAGGCTGGTCATGTAGGTGTGATATAATTATGTTTATTTGTGTTCCATCATGTAGGACCATCATAGCTGCTTCTGTTTGATAATGTAGGAGTGGGTTACTCATCTGATCATTCTGTTTGATCATCTATAGGTGTGGTAGAGTTGCTGATCAGCTGTGGATGTGACATTGATAGACAGAGTGACAGAGGTCGTACAGCTCTACATATGGCTGTGTGGAACTGCTCACCAAACATAGTAAGCTGTCTGCTGAACGCTGGAGCTCATACTGATTTACAGGACTGTTATGGTGACAGTGCTGTTATGCTCTGCGCCAGAAAAGGCTGCTCTGATATCATGGAGCTACTTCTGATCTCTGGAGCAGGCGTGCATCAACTGAGTGATGAGAAAGAGACGGCTTTACATTATGCGGCCAGGACGGGGCATCACGATTGTCTACGTTTACTGATAGAACGCTCACCCCTAGCACTCGAGGAGAGAACTATGTGGAGCTATACACCCCTGTTATTATCAACCCTGAGTGGACATTCTGAGTGTAGTGAGATGCTGATGACACTTGGTGCTGATGTACATGCCTGTGATCGTTCAGGACAATCTGTGCTTCATCATGCCGCTATTAAAGACATGCCAGAGTGTATGGCACTCCTCATAGAAAGGGGAGCTCATCCAGACATTAAGAACTATGAGGGTAATACTCCATTAATACTAGCCCTCAAAGGTCAATGTGTGGACAGTGTGAGTGTGCTCATTCAGAATGGCTGTGATCTGAATGTGATGGGGCGATGTACCATACAGCGCCGTTTTTCTTGGTATCCCGCTCTTCATATAGCCTTTCACAGTGGGAATTTTGACCTGGTTCAGATGATGGTCATGGCTGGATGTCACATTGAACCACTCAGATCCCTACTCGTCAGTGAACCAGAGTCTCTGGTAGTTTTAGAACAAAATTCAAGTATTCTTGACTGGCTCTTTGAGATTTGTCAATCGAGTCCTCAAAGCTTACTGGATTGTTGTAAAGCAAGCATTAGACGATATCTAGGGCGAAATATTCCACATAAAGCTTATTTGCTGCCTCTACCATCCGACATGAAAGATTATTTGGTTTCTATTGACTTGGATAATAGAGATACCTATTCAAAAGATTAACTCATGTAACATGTTTGGTGTTGAACAGTTTGGACAATATTTAGCTTACATGCAAGTTATATAACTAATGTATTCATTATACCAACCTTAATAAATCATGTGCTTCTTCAAAAGTTTAATTTTTGCGATTCGCTTTGTTTCAAGCACCTGATGTATGGGGTTTAACCTCTGTGTACACTATGTACATGACTACCTGGAAAACCCCACGTGTTGACACACTGTTGTTGTAATGTTGTAGGGCCTACCTCTGTCTACGACATTAATTAAAGGGCCTGTTTCCATTGGTAAGGTTTAACCCGCGCGGATTTAACGAGCACTAGATAATATGTCACCCGCACGGATGTATACCCACGCGAGTGGCATATTATCTGGTGTTCTTTAAATTCATGCATCATTTCCATTCACGCAGATCCCGCGCGGGAGAAAAATACCAACAATGTTGGATTTTTTCCCCACCCCATGACAAATCCGCATGAGGAATTCTAGGAAATTACGTCACACAATGTGGGCTTTACCGTATATCGCCACATGTTTTGCAAAATTTGTGAGGATAAACCTAACTTGGACATTATTATAATCACCTAATAATCTGCAAATATGGCAAACAAACCCCCATCTTTAAAGTGACACAATCAGGCTGAAATCATTAAAAAATCGGTAATTTTATTCTGGCTTCTTAATATGACGATATGATGTAAACATGTCCATAGACTAGAACTGCAAAAAGTTTTTAAATTTTTGTGCTGCTTATTTTCCAGTTAAGCGAGATATAGAGACGAAATCCCCGTATGTCCTTTATGAAAGAATGCAATAGGTTTAATCTATCACATCAATTTTGAACAAAACCTTCCTGGAGAGGATAATTACAGAAACTGCACTTATAAATAAAAATCAATTCAATATCAGTATAATCCGTTTACTGCGATTCGCGGGGGCGGTAATATTACAGATATATAGATGTATATTTACTGAGGAAAACGTAGACTTATATGCGGGGAGGGGGGGGGGGAGAGGTGCCAAGATGAATGAAGACTGTCTTGACAGTGTGGCTGAGGGGAACAGTTTTACAACTGTAAAGCTTTTTTTCCGGAGAGGAAGGGGACCTCCTCCCCGGAGGTGGAGGACATATACATTAATTAGGCCTACTATCGCCGAGAACTACAGATCACACATACACAGCAAAGGTGATGTTTCGACATTTATAAGCATTGTTTAAAAAATGCCTACTGCATATTTTAATGTGTTTGATGATCAAGATTGTATTACGTTGTCAGCTGGAAGATAATGCAGAATTTACATGTTACATCCATTATCGCTCACTCAGGGATGCAAGCACATCAAACGCGGGCTAGAATTAATTTCTTCACAATTTCTATGAAACAGCACTCATATTTTTTTTGTACGAGGATTCGCAGAGATGAATCTGTGCTAAAAAAATCCTAAAAATCGGTTGAATTTTGAGGAGTGTAGGCCTATCTATCATGTTTAAAAGAAATTTCGAAAACGCCTGTCGTGACCCAGTTATTTTTGAACTGCTCGTCTTCAAAATTGTCCTAGACATCGGGGAGTTTCACGCATGGTAAAATAATCAGAGAAATCGATTGAATTTTACCCCTTAAAACGTGACCTGCAACTTCAAGTGGGTAAAAATTACTCACATTTGTCTTATTTGAAACCAAACATTTAAAGATTGATGTTTAAACGCACACACTTCGCTCCCAATAGCTGCGATTTAAACTGTTAATAATACAGATTAATACCAAAAACGACTATGGTCGCACTCAGCGGTTTAACTCTTTAAGCCCCACGATGCAATAAAGCATCATTTTAAATCCCTGAAAACATACCTAATTTTCCTACAATTAAGGGTTTTAGAACGAAAATTTCCATGAAACTGGTTTACCAATACGTGGTAATTTTCTTTAATTTTTAAACCCCATCAAATCATCTTTATCCACTACAAGTCGAGAATTGCGGTAGAAAACTGTTGTGACCCCAATTATTAAGGAACAACACTCATCCTCGTACTTATCTTGGATAATAATGAGGAGTTGCGCACATGGTTAGAAAATCAGAGCAATTGGTTGAATATGAAGGTTTTTTTCTTGCTGAACTTCCAACTAGCAATGGGGGTTGGTCCATGTCTTCGTTTAAAAAACAGCTTTGGTATGACCTCAATTGTTATTGAACAGCCGTCTGACATGTTATGGGGTCTCAAATCAGGTAAACAATGGAGAGTATATCGCATTTATAGGAATAGTGCCCGGTGACAGGGATGAAGAGTAATTCTAAGACCCCTGCCGTTCTCCGAAAGCACAGGCGTCAATTAGGTACTGTATGTAAAATGAAAGAGCTTAATAGTATTGTTTTTCTTTTATTACAAATAACTCGAGAAACCTGACATTTTATACAATAACCAGACATGTATAAACCTGTTACAGAATATAAACCCCTTGTTAGATCTTAGGTGTTTGCCAGCTTTATACTTGTGATGCATCTATCTAACGCATGTCCTAATTGGATAATCCAGAAGAAATACTTATATTTGACCCAATCTATATGCAGCGAAATCCACAATGGCAGTGTTAATACTATTTTAATCACTCCTTAGTATATACAAATTCAAATATTAGCCCTTGTGTTACTGGGACATATAATATATATTATACCGTTTCGAGCAAGTTTCATACCAAAATAAAATGCCACTGAAATTCATAAAGTAGTTTGTGATAGATGTTCAGTTAATCAAATTTACAGATGTGAATTTTTTATTAATATAAATATTTTTTGTCCTTTTTGAGTGAATGAAAAATAGAAACAAATAAACAATTAAGCAGCACAAGGGTTAATATTGCCCTGATTAAAGCGGTACTGACCAGTCACTAACTAGTGCGAATCAATATCAAAACATAAACAATCTATTTTAGGATTTGTCAAGTCGCAGGAATCCCTTACAAGTATGTCTGCTGCTGACTGTGAGTGCTAAGCCAGCACATGCGTTATTTCAAAAGAGGCAAAAAAACAATTTGTATAACATTTATACAACCAACGTCGAAGACGTTGGTCCGACGTTGTATAAATGTTATACAAATGTTTTGTTATACAAATGTTTTGTGTTTGCTGGGTATGGGCTTATGTGTAAGTTACTCGTGGCGTGATGACTTTACGTCTCTGACAGATTTGATAATTATACAGTTCATATTATCAGAAATGTCTATTTCTGATATTATACAGTGCATCTCACTGTCTATTTTTAATCATTTTTTAGTACCACACTTTATCATGTGCATGCTTCTAATACGCAGATAATATAAATACATTCACTTCACAAGGTAACAAAAGTTATGTACAATTACAAATGTATTATAATTATGTACATCTAATATGTTCAAAACACACATAACTACCACCCCCTCCTGTGTGTATGTAATCTCAGATATATCTTTGTTTAAAGATCAAAAGACGAGCCCTGCCTTGATCAGTCAATACCCAGATATACAAGTTCATGGCAAGTATGATACTCAAAATACGTTGTAACATTACATGTACTTCATATAATATTTATCATCAATACCTATATCTATATAATAAAAATTATCACAGGTTACAAAATGGCATTTATACTGAGTGACACCAAATATTTTCAAGGAGTGACTGATACTGAAACTTGAATCTTTACCAAATAGAATGCTGCAGTAGTAAAAAAGTGCCTTGTCTAACAGTAATAATAATAATAATAAAATTTATATTGAGTATACCGTTATGACATGTTCTTCACCAGTGATAACTGAAATTGTGGGGGTCATGCCGACAAAAATAATAGTGTTGTTAGCTTGTGTTGTTAGTGAATTATGTAAACTATATTTAAAATAATTATGTAACATTTTTTTCAAATTTATTTTACATGTAAGTTGTGCAGTTTGCTGTATTCGCTTGGGACAAAATGTTGACATTTGATTGCAAGTCTGGCATTGGAACAATGCTTGAAATTTGTTCTAATAATGAACTATCATTAGTCACCCCCTCCCCCATCATACATCTACCAATTTGTTACTTCGGACATAATATTACCATCCATAAAAAATGGTCCACTTTTTCCCAATTGATCGTCCACCACCCATCATATTATACCAACCGCGGGTACAGGCCTTTTTTCAGCAAATGAACAGTAATCAAGTGTTGAATATGACAACAAAACAAGATCACACAGAAAAAACAAGCCCTAAAGCAAAATAACTGCATTTCCATAACAATGATATCATAATAACAAGATAAGAAGATTTGCTCTGTCACTCAAATTGTGTAGACTTCAGTAAATTCTATAAACATAGACATTTTACATGTGGCTATGTAAAGAATTTGAGGCTCTATTAGTCACTTTTCTCAACATCAATTAGTGATTTTAACAATTAATTTGTATGCGTACATTATACTAATTCAACTAAAATTATTTTATTGTCTGTAAAAAATACTGGTGAACATTAATAGACACATGGGTGGCATATAAATAATAAAGTCAAACATCGCTGCCAAGATGACTACTTGTACCGGGTATATGACTGAACTATAACGAACAAAAATGTAAGTCCTTTTGGATTTTACAACTTATTCTTAAAGTGATATATTACTGATTTTAATAGTTAGAAGTTATTAAATAGTACATATTTTCAATTGGTGTTTATATACTAACATAATAACATGGTGCTTAATTACCCAATAAACATGAAATTAACTCTTAGCTAATAAACATAAACATTATATTTATATTACATGATGTCCAGGGCTAGACACTAACTGATTGGACCTTCTTTTTTTGGGTACTTGCCGTCGAAAATTTATCACTTGCTCGACTTGCCACTACCATGCGTTGTCTGTTGTAACAGTCACTGAAATTTAAAATGCTGCAAATTAAACCTATTGCCCAGGGGGCCAGTGTAATTTTTAACTTGCCCTGGTTGCCCCGGGCAATCGGGCAAACATTAGTGTCGGGCCCTGATGTCTATGCAAATTACACTGGTTGGGCCACTGAGCGTTGCTATACAAAAGCAGCATACCGAAACATGTGCTATAACAAAAGATTCAGCAGATATAGACTGATAATCTACTTTAGACTAATATATTGGGATAATAAAATGCATTGAATTTATGTAGTCTTACCAGAATTTAGCCTTTATACAAATGCTAATACCCGGTACTAAGTTGACAGTCTCTGTTAAATAATCTTCTCTTACAGCATACAGTAAATCTGGGTGACCTTCCCAGAAGATATGCAAACAGTGTTCATTTGAGTACGGTATTGGAAAATACAGCACTCGAATAAGGTGTGAGCCTTTAGACGAACACCTTATTCATTGGACATGTGCTGTATTTTTCCATACCGCACGAAAATGAACACCGTTTGTATTTTCTCACACGATTGTCCAAAACTTTTAAAGGCGCAAATAAGTGTACAGTTGACCGACATGACAGACAAACATAAGACCCGTCCCCGCTCACCTGCTATACAGCATGCATACAACATGTATGTATACATGTAGTACAGAGGAATGCGGTATTGGCTGATCCCGCTATACGTCTCATTGAGGAAACACCACCAGTGAGTGTGAGAATGATATATCAGCTCACGCCTTTATCTAAATAGAATCTTTCTTGTTTACTGTTTATTTTACTGCCCCCAATAAACACTAATGGAAAAACAATGATAAATTTTATACATTATAAATATTTATGTCATCTCATGGAATGTACATGTAGTAATCACAACAAGCAGTGTGAAAAACGCAACATACTGAAAGTGATAAATACCTAAATGTTAGTGTTGTAGATTCAAGTAAATTTCAAATATGTGACCCATCTGCATGTTGGCTGTGTTCAAGTTGAGAAAAATAGACAATATGCATGATATGAGCTAATAATAGCGAATTTTGTCTTTGTCAAATTGGATGCTTTAAAGCCTAGAATTATCATTTAAAGGCCAGAAATGGGTTCAACGCCCCAATATTAGTCACAAATGACATATCACATGATTGTGATTATCATATATTTTGCTGGCGGCCATCTTAGATTTTACCCATTCAAAATAACACTCGAAGGTAATCAGTATCCACCCAGCAGATTCAGAAAGTAGACATCCAGGGCTATAAAAATCAATCGTTGAAAACTATATATACAAAATTTCGAGGTTTGGCCTAAAAATCCTGTTTGGCCAGAAGGAACTATTTTTTATACAATAAAGAACTAACAATCAAATTTTTGCCATGACTTTAAAGCCAATTTTCTCCATTTTTATTTTTTGAAATAGTGACCTATTCGCATCTCTAAAATGATCATAACTCAGTTGCAGATCAACATAATTTCACTATTTTTGTGTCATATTGAAGCTCCAGCTCTGTGCTATCCAATGGTCCCGTAAACTCAATATTTTATTTTTCCGACACGAGACTCATTATGTACAGATGGGTCACATATAACTGTTTCAACTACCTTCTTATGAGATTGAATGATCAGAACAATTCGTTTTTAACAAAGTAATATTGAATGATTTGGTGTTCTGTAGGCCTACCCCTAATGGTGAACAAAGTAATATTCTATCATTGGTTGTTGAGAAGACTGATATAAAACATGTCAACACAACTGGGTGTATAGTGTTGATGTTGAGAACTGACACCAATACTACCGATGAATTAGGTTTTGCATCAATTTATAATCAATATGGTAACGCTAACCACAATATAGTTCAGAATCTAAAGCTGCTACTAGATATTAGTTGAATTTATAAATTGCAACTATTAGCTAATAAATGTGATACTAATATCACATTGAGCTCAAGGTATATATTGCGTTTTTTTGATAAAAGCTCTGCATACGAAACTAATACACTTCTACTTAGGTACATTTTTATTGTTTGCTAACGGAATGTATGATATACAGTATTACCAGAAAATTAAAATCGATTATGATCATTTTGTAAGCAGAGCATTGTTTTTAAACTACAATACATTTAGTCATTTCACAAGTGATGTTTATCATAAGTAACAGCCGAACCGAGCTTATCACAGAAAGACAAACGTTATAACAATACATGAACAAAATCAGTTGATATGTTTACTTTGCACGTCACACAGAGATACGCCATATATCGGTGCAGCGCTTGATTAATGCTAATTTTGTCAGATGATATATGTTGTCCTAATCTTACAAATACGCAATGTTGGTTTAATGCCGGCCCAGCGTCGAAGACGCTGTGCCGCCATTAAACCAACGTTGTGTATGTATATACGTTTTTAGGCACGTCTCAAAACAAATACAATTCCATTTACTCTCACAGAATATTCAACCAATTTTTTATCAAATATTTTGCTGGAGATGCTCAGTAAATCCAACAATTCATTTTGGGAGGTGTTTGTTTTCCATAAATGAGATTAATATTTCATAATTTGAATTTAAAATTTGACGCAGTTTCAGCTTCAAATGAAAAATAGAAGCAAAACACACTATTCAGCGGCGCAGGGAATTAATGAGTCTTGCACTTACACAATGTGTTTCTCAGGGATGACAACAAACCCCAGCAATCCTGCAATATAGAAAACACGAGACGTAGGGCCTGGCTGGATAAAAGGGTTTATAACAGGTACAATATATACCATGTTTATGTGTATTTTACACCTGTGATTGGTATAAAAATACTGAGATGAACATGTCTATTCACACTCCCATTTGATTTTTCCTGTCATGAGCTCAGTAAATGTAATTTTGCGCAGACTCTGATTTCCCCAGATTTGGCATTTCTTCATCCACTGTGTTTTTCAGTCGCCGATATTCTTTTCCATTTGGTTGTCTTTTTGCAGACCGCTTGCCTTCCAATATCATAGCGAATAGCTGTATATAAAGAAAAAAAAAAGTTGACGAAACAGAAAAAAAAACAGATACAAGGGGTAATTTCTAGAAATCATTAGGGCAATAACCTTACAATTTCTTGATTTTTATTTGAACATATTTTTATGAAAGAGCAAGATTGCAGCTTGCCACCATAATCCCCCGCCCCGCTCGTATGATAGAAATTTTACAGAGTGCATACTTCCTAAATTCTGTTTTACAGTAATTGTTCACCTATCTAGCACAGATCACAGTGTCGGCAACTTTTTAATTTGATCAAAATCATGAGAAAAAAATGCCCCCCCCCACTACCACTATGTCAATTCTTTTTAAATGGCTGCGGCAGCCATTTTGTTTTTAATGGATTCAACCCAAAAGTTATTCAGATCATCAGAAATACCTAGAGAACAACCATACCAAATTTGAATGCAATCCAACCAACGGTTCATAAGTTATCGTGCCCACAAGCTTTTTAGGCGGCCATCTTGAAAAATGGCTGCTTATGGCTTGGTGCCAAAAAAAATATATGGGATGAATTGCCAAGGCACATAGGTCATGTCTGTAAAAAATGAACAAAATTCATCAGTTAAAATAATGTGATAACTAGTTTAAACGAGCTAAAGACAGAAACTAAACGAATAGACAATAGATGTGCAGCCGTAGAGAACGGCATGGCAGAGTTAAAAAATGAAAATAGACAATTAAAACAGAAGCTGGATAATCTGGACAGTCACAGTCGGAGAAATAACCTAATTATACAGGGTATTCCAGAAAACCAGAACCAGGAATCATGGCAGAAATGTGAAGATGCAGTACTGAAGTGTTTTAAAGATGAGTTAAACATCCAAGAAGAAGTAGCTATAGAAAGAGCACATCGACTGCCTAAAACTAAGCAAATCAAACAAAGACGTGAAGGACCGAGAGACATTATCATACGATTGTCTTTCTTTAAAGACAAGGTGACCATAATGGACAAAGCCAGAGAAATTAAGCCAAAAGGCCTGTTTGTCAGAGAAGACTTCAGCGAGGGTGTACGCATGGCTCGCAATAAGATGTCAGACATGCTGAGTACAGCGAGGAACTTGAAACTGAAATCGTATTTATCCTTCAATAAACTCATCGTGGTAAATAATGACAATAAAAAGAACATCTACATGTACGATGAAGCAGCAGACGCTGTGAAAAAAGTGAAAGACTCATTTGATGACAACATACCTGCAACGACGGACAAGACCGCATAGGAAGTAGGCCATGGCCAAAGTGAAACCCTTAATAATGTGAACATAAACGAGATTTCGAAACCGTGTATCCATAACATTAACTGTGAATTTGATATAAATCAACCAAAGACCGAATGTAAGTACATTAAAATTATATCATGGAATGCTGATGGTTTAAAAAGACATTTATCAAAATCTCATTTGCTCACAATGCTACGGAATTATGATATAATTTGTATTCAAGAAACATGGGCAAATAACTATGAACAGTATATGGATTTATTTGATGGATATAATGCTTTTAGTACATACACAGCAAAACGAGCAAATCGAGGGCGAAATTCAGGCGGGATTATTGTATACATTAAAGAATGGTTATCTACTTTTATAGACTTTATGTTTAAAGGGACTGGCCCAGGCTAAAATCATAAAAAAATCAGTGATTTTATTTCGGGTTCTTAATATGACCATATGATGTAAACATGTACATAGACTAGAACTGCAAATTTTTATAATTTTTGTGCTGCGCATTCATCAGTTAGACTAGATATAGAGACGAAATTCCCGCATTTCCTATTTTTGACATGGTTGTCAATAATTACAAATCAGGATTTTCGTCTCTATATCTAGCCTAACTGGTGAATGCGCAGCACAAAAATTATAAAAATTTGCAGTTCTAGTCTATGTACATGTTTACATCATATGGTCATATTAAGAACCCGAAATAAAATCACCGATTTTTTGATGATTTTAGCCTGGGCCAGTCCCTTTAAATCAGAAATCGCTATTTTTCTTTTTCTGAAAGTAGAAAATGTGAGCCTTCCGAAACATATTATAATGGGCTTTACATATATCCCTCCTAAAAAGTCTACCTTTTATAATATGTATGATGAACCTAACGGTATTTTAATGTTAAGAGAAGAAATAGCAAAAGCACTGAGTTTAAAAGAAGGAAGCTCCCTGTGGTTGACAGGAGATTTTAATGCCAGAACTGGGAATTTGATTGATTACATTAAAGATGACAAAACACAGTTCTTTACAGGAAATAATATTTATGAACCAGATAATTTCTCATTGCCTAGATTTTCAAAAGACATTATTATAAACAAGTTCGGTAAAGATCTGATAAATATGTGTCATGAAACAGGAACACACTTTCTAAATGGAAGATTTCCTGGGGACAAAAGTGGAGAAAAAACATGTTGTACAGCTAATGGTACAAGTACAGTAGATTATATGTTAGCGACAACAGATTTATTTGATAATGTTATTGATTTTAAAGTCTCACACATCGATGATTCTTATCACTTTCCACTGATATGCCAATTTAAATTTCAACAGATAATTAAACAAAAAAGTGACGAAATAAAATATGAATATGAGCAATCACCGACTTTTAAATGGAGCTGCGAAGCTTCTGAAAACTATCGAAAAAATGTATTACAGGGTGAAAATGAAGACGGTTATAACCCTATGTCATTATACACTGATCTTGTTACCTCAAACCATGAGCAGAACTGTGAACAGATTTTAAATAAAATAACAAATATGTTGCACACAGCAGGAAGTTTTCTATTAAAGAAAACCGGGTATCTAAAGAGAAATCTAGAATTAAAAACTCAACCACAATGGTGGGATAGTGAATGTGATCAATTAAAACTTTTAAAGTTTAAAAAATTAACACAATATAGACGCACAAATAACAACGAATCCTTAGAAGAGTATAAAGAAACTAGAAATGATTTTAGAAAACTGTGTAAAGAGAAAAAATGTTCATATGGTTTGGAAATGAGAAATAAATTACAAACCTCGAGTGAAAAACCAAAAGAGTTTTGGTCATTGATAAAAAGCTTAACACGGAAACCCAAAAAATCACCAGATATATCAGGTGAACAATGGTATGATTACTTTAATGAACTACTGAAGAGAAAAGTAGATGTTAAAGAAACTGAGATGCAATTTGTGTCAAATTTTATTGCTGAACATGATATATTTTGTAATGAATGTACTGAAAACAAACCTGACATTTTAAATTCTTCCTTTACTGAAGATGAAGTGAGATTATGCATTTCTAATTTACCTAATGGAAAAGCAGGTGGTATTGATGGTATTCTAAACGAAATGTTAAAATGTACAAATGACATCATTACCCCATTACTTACACTTCTTTTTAATAAAATACTGCTAACAGGAGAATACCCAAATATATGGTGCAAGGCTATTATCTGTCCGATTTTCAAAAGCGGTAACCCGCATCAGCCAAGTAATTACAGAGGTATATCATTACTGTGTACACTTAGTAAAGTCTTTACAAAAATAATAAATAGCAGATTAGTTAAATGGGCAGACGAAAATGAAAAACGACAAGAAGAACAAGCAGGTTATCGCAAAGGTTATAGTACTATAGATCAAATTTTCAATTTACAAAGTATAGTTCAGAAATATTTGTGTAAAAAGAAAGGTCGGTGTTACGTAATTTTCGTCGACTTTTCAAAAGCATTCGACACTATACCGCATTGTCTGTTATGGTTTAAACTAATAAATAATGGCATACATGGTGACACACTGCGCTTTTTACGAAACATGTATATGCATCTACAATCTTGCGTGTGTACAGGCGAAGGCCTAACAAAATGTTTTACTTGTAAAATTGGAGTGAGACAAGGATGCATGTTAAGCCCCTTTCTTTTTATACTGTACCTGAACGAATTAATTGATATGCTCAAGGCTAATGGTTGCCAAGGAATTTACTTAGATGAACGAACGCAAAATGTCATGATTTTATTGTATGCCGATGATATGGCAATGTGCTCTGATACAGTTGGGAGAATACAGAAAATGATTGATGTCTTGGGTCAATTCTGTGAAAAATGGGCAATGATTGTTAATTTAACAAAGACAAAAATAGTGGTTTTTAGACGAGGAGGATGTTTGAAACAAAATGAAAAATGGTACTACAATGGAGGAAAGATAGAAGTGGTCTCTAGTTATAAATACCTTGGAATATTTTTTACCAGTACATTAAAATGGTCGCAAGCTAAACGAAGCCTTGCAGCACAAGCTCGGAAAGCTATATTCCTTATAAAACAAGCTCAATATAAATGTGGATTTTTACCTTTTTCAACAGCTATGAATCTGTTTGATAAAATGATTACCCCTATTTTGCTCTATGGATCTGAAATCTGGGGATATGAATATAGCCATGTTATTGAACAGGTACAATTAGAATATTGTAAGAAAATTTTGGGTGTGAGGGGCAACACAATAAATTGTGCTGCTCTGGGTGAGTGTGGTCGACGACCTCTTGCTGTACATTATATGAGTAAATGTGTGAAATATTGGTTAAAACTTATACAAATGCCTGTGAATCGTTACCCGCATGTATGCTACAATATGTTGAGGTCATATGATGACAGTGGGAAGATCTCATGGGCAACACATGTTAAAATGTTATTGTACAAATACGGCTTTGGACATGTTTGGTTATCGCAAGGTGTCGGTGATGAAATAATGTTTTTAAAAAATTTCAAACAGAGACTCTCAGACTGTTTTGCTCAGGACTGGCACCACGATATAACTGCTAGTCATAAACTCAACTATTATGCTAATTTCAAATATACATTAGAACCAGAACGTTATCTTCATATCTTACAAGTACGGAAGCATTTAATAGCGTTCGCTAAATTAAGATGCGCCAGCCATAATTTAGCTATAGAAAAAGGCAGACATGATAATATCCCAAAAGAAGAACGTTTATGCACTTTCTGTGATTTCAATGTACTGGAAGATGAATTTCACGCAGTAATGATTTGTGAAAAATACGAAGAAATCAGATGTTTTTATATTCCACAATGTTATTTAAATCCACCATCTATCCACAATTTTAATAAACTGATGTCTACACAAGATGATAATACTATTTTTCAACTTTCTATTTTTATATACAAATTATTTGAATTGAGAAAGAATTGAATGTGTGTGTTATTATATTTGCAATGTAGGCCAGTGGCCCTTATGCATGAATAAACTATTTGACTTTGACTTTGACTTTGACTTGACTTAAAATGACCCCCACTACCAATGGCTGCGGCAGCCACTTTTTTTAAGAGATTCATCCCAAAAGTTAATCAGATCGTCAGAAATACCTAGAGAACAACCATACCAAATTTGAATGCAATCCAACCAACGGTTCATAAGATATTGTGCCCACAAGCTTTTTATGCGGCCATTTTTTTATTTAGTGTCTAATGGATTCATCCCAGAAGTTAATCAGATCATCAGAAATACCTAAAGAACAACCATACCAAATTTGAATGCAATCCAACCAACGGTTCATAAGTTATCGTGCCCACAAGCTTTTCAGGCGGCCATCTTGGAAAATGACCGCTTATTGCTTGGTGCCAAAAAAAATATATGGGATGAATTGCCCAGGCACATAGGTCATGTCTGTAAAAAATAAACAAAATTCATCAGTCAAAATGACCCCCACTACCACCATGTCAATTTTTTTTTAAATGGCCGCGGCAGCTATTTTGTTTGTAATGGATTCATCCCAAAAGTTATTCAGATCATCAGAAATACCTAGGGTACAGCCATACCAATTTTTAATGCAATCCAAGCAACGGTTCCTAAGTTATTGTGCCCACAAGCTTTTTAGGCAGCCCTTTTTTTTAAATGGCTGCGGCAGCCATTTTTTTTTAATGGATTCATCCCAAAAGTTTATCAGATCATCAGAAATACCTAGAGAACAACCATACCAAATTTAAACGCAATCCAACGAACGGTTCATAAGTTATCGTGCCTACAAGCTTTTTAGGCGGCATCTTGGGAAATAGCATCCTCCTCCGCAAGGCTGGCTACTCCTGAGGTCGCAGACCGACCTTGCTGCAACAGTGTTGAATCCGCCTATTGGAGTGGGGACTTTCTAAAAAGATTTTTTTCTGTTTGACCCAAGTTTGACCTCTGGCATGAGTGTTGTTAGAATGTGGGGCCACTGTCTACGACACCGGCCCCACATTAAACAACACATGTCTGCTGGCCGAGTAGCTCACCGGAAACGTCGGAGACACAGACCACCACATCTCACCAGAGGGCTGGATTAATGTTGAGCCAACGTCGCAGACAGCGGGCCAACATTAAAAAGACATTTTTTTGAAAAACTTATGAATATTCAATATCTAAATCTTCCTCCCTACCCCAATAGGTGGATGGCATGACTAATTCAGCAAGGCTTGGCCTGACGGCCGCTTTAGGCTTGGTGCAAAAAAAATATATGGGATGAATTGCCCAGGCACATAGGTAATGTCTGTAAAAAATAAACAAAATTCATCAGTTAACTTTTTAGTAAGAGCTGAATTTCTGTCTTAAGACTGCCCGCCCGCCCGCCTCTGGTGATCACTATACCCTGCAGCCTTAATGGCTGAGGGGTAAAAAAATGTATATTAACATTTCTAAAAATCCAGAGAAAACGCTGGTCCAAGATTAGTCCAGCATCAAGTGTTTGCTGGGTCGCCATTTTAGCAGGATACATGAAAAACTTTTAAAAGTTATCGAGCCCCCAATGTAAAATTAGAGAAGTAAAATTTAAGATATCGCGATTTTGATTTTTTTCCAGCCATTATTGAATTTGAGCAGGATACACGGGAAAACTTTGCACGCCCAAAATGTAAAATTAATGTCAGAAACAAAATGCGGACATCCGGCCGCGGGACGGACGGACAGACATGCGAGGCGGCGCCAATACCCCCCGCCCCACTTCGTCGGGCGGGGGATAAAAACTTGAAAAGGCACAGCTAGGGACCTCTGAGATCATGTTCGTGCAATATGGGTGTAATCCACCAAGCAATTTTTTAGATCTGCTCAGGAAACAAAGTGCATGTGAAAACATTTAGATATGTCATGGTACTGAACCAGGGTTGGGGCCAAGGACATCGGTACTTGTACTTACCTGTACTTAAGTAGATTTTTTCGGGTACTTGCTTGTACATTGTACTTGACCTTCAAACATGTACTTGTACTTTACTCAAGTACATTACGAAGTACTTGGTACTTGACGACAAGTACATTGCAAGTACATCAGTTTTGTTAAAAAAAAATTATATTATAATTCACTTTTTCAATTTTTCAGTGCAATAATTTTGATAATATAAATTTTTAAATAGTTCAATTGTTGAACGCAAAACAAATTTAGTTTATCTACATTATCAATGTAAAGCGTTAGCACACATTGTTGTTCTCGGTGAGCTGTATATCGTCCCTTTGATCTTTCATTCATACTTCGGGTGAGCCGTCCAGATAGATGTACTGATAAAATTGTTAAAACAACACACAGGCGTAACAGCAATGGTTATCCTCCATAGTTATCTAACACAGCTATGCACAAGCCTGACCCGGCAAAAACGAGATATTAACCCAGTGTTGGTTTATTGTTGGGTCAGTGTTGCAGATGATGGCTCAATATTGAATCGATATTGGAGTAACGTCTCGTGTCGAAGGGGGGAGTTTTCATTGTTTGCGCGATTACCTCTTATAAAACCCTATAATTACGAGGGTCATCTGTGTTCACGTTTCGAAAAGTACTGTTCGATCAATATTGTAACATGAAAGCATTGCAATTATATTTTAATTGGTCTGGGAAATATATAGTGTCGCCTGTTGTGCTTAAATTATTACAAACAAGCCGCATAATAAAAATAAAATTTTAATTTCAGACATCTTAGAGTTAGAAGGGTTAGAAGTGTCAGATTGACCGGGCTCATGTGAGAGCAATTAACATCTGCGTTAATCACGCCTTAATTACCACTTTCAGTGCGGTGAGCTATCATCATGATTATATTCAAGTGTCAAACCACAATAAATAACCCTCAAGATCAAATAAAAGGGCAATAATTCCGAAAATATTAACGCTGATTTTTTCTTATCATTTGAATTTACAGCACCAAACCATTTCAGCACTAAACACATTATTGACATTATGATAATTGCATATCCTCTAGTTAATTTTTTATAAAGGTAAATAATATTATATTCTGCTGAATTACTTTATATTTTATGTGTTTAATTGAGTGGAAAATGTGGTTGCCCATGGTGGTTTTGTTGGCAAATTAGGAATTCTAACAAATTAAGTTTAATCATATTCAACGTTAATAATTAGATAGTTAGATAGATAGATAGAAATTTTATTTTTATTTGACGACGGGAAGTCTATGCGTCATTAAAAATGGACAGTATAAAATATATATGTACATGACTATGTACAAGAGGATCGGTTCCATAAAATCACATGAAAATTAATATATGCATGATATAAGTTTAAAACCAAATAATATTATATACTAAAACAAGTACAGGGTAGTTAAAATATGCATCATAACAAATTAGAATAAAATTTAACAGCAATATCATGACAGTTAATAACTACGATACTGAAAGGAAATATTTATTTTTTCGCAACACATAGGGCATTATGTTTAATGTCAACAGACATACCCTAGTTATTAAAAACAGGGGAGCAATTTTTACACTCCCCTGCACTGCATTTAGCGAACACGAGATGTAGTCTTAGTTGTGGGTCAACATCGTCAATGATTACATAGCAATAAGCCAGCATTGGGTTATTGCGCCGTGCCCGCTGTGAATGTCATTCAATACATCAATATGCAATGAATTATAAACAATTTATTGATCTCACATTGACTGTTAATATAGTTTAATATATGAATATGCAATGAATAAACAATTTATTGAGCTCACATTGACTATTAATATAATTCAATACTACAATATGCAATGAATAAACAAGTTATTCAACTCAATATGACCTTTGTTTCTTAATTTATGCATTTACCGGTATATTTTTATGCGTTATATTATACATTTGTAATTAGTAATTGTACCAAAGTACATTTGTAATGTACTTGAGTAGTACCCAAGTAAATTTCGCAAAACATTTTTAATGTACTTGTACCCAAGTACTGAGTCGATGTACTTGCCCCAGCCCTGTACTGAACCAAACGTAGCTCAAATTTTAATTAGGCTACCCCAAAAGGAACAACTAGACATCTTATAGGTGATGTGTGTAAAATTTGAAGACAATCAGACAAGTTTATTTTATATTCATGTGGCTGTGACATGGCCTTATTATGTGTACAAGTATTACCGGGGTATGTTGATTTACAATAGTCTGCTCGATAAAAAAGGTTTAGAAGCAAACTTTTCCTTTTTATTTTTGCTGACAACTGAAAATTTATGTGGGATAACCTAAATCTGTAAGAGGGTTGCTTGCAGGTCAGTCTGTTTAAAATACTTATTTCGGACCTTGTAAATATCTGTAGTTCCAAAAAATTTGGATGATATGACATTAAAATCATTAAGGTTCTGGAATAAAACTGAATAGATACTTTTTTTTGAAAATTCAACATTCGCCAACAATTTTACTTACCTTTTTCTTATTGTGGTGGATTAGATAGCCTATAATGACAAGTACCACTGCCACAACAAAGTAGAACATAAAATGTCCAGATCCCGTTGGTTCCTCTCCATAGTCAGCCTCTTCATTATCTATAGGACCATTATCATCACCTGCAAATAATTATATTTATATGTAAATACCAGCATATAATCTGTCATACAAAAGCATCTTTGAAAATAAAATACGCAGATGACTAAACTTGTATGTACAGTATTTTGTAGTGATGTAGGTCAGTGATGTAGGTCAGTGATGTAAAACAGTGTGTAGGATTTTTCCCTTCACAACTGATACAGTAGCCCCAAGGGCCTTGCTCTGCCACCCTCTCGAAAAAATTATAATCTTATTTAGACCTAGTTACACACTGAGGGACAAACAGTGCCCAATATGCCTTAGATTGCAGGAGAAAGCCTTTAAAAATCAAAAATTTCCCCGGGGCGGCCTTCTCAGACCCCGCACTGCAGTGAAATATTCTGTTTCATTAAAGATTTCTTAATACATAACATCTTATAATTTTATTTATTCATATGGCCCCTTTCAGAATTCAAGTTTTTCAAGGACCTGTATAATGCAAAAAACATGAACAGAAATAGCAAACTGGTCATTGGAAGACTGCCATAGAAAACCAAATTCCATCGACCAAAGTAATCCCAGGACTTTTCCAGGACATTTTAATCGGAATTCTACTGTTCCAGGACAATCTGAAAAATTGTGTTTTTCCAGGACTTTTTCAGGACATTCCTGGACAGTCATAATTTTCCAGGTTTTCAAGATTTTCCAGGACGTGTGGGAACCCTCTATAATAGAGTTGGAAAAACTCGGTGTGCCAGATTTCAGGCATATTAAAGTTAATTTTGGCCGATAGTCGGCCCTTTTGAATTTGAGCAAGTTGAAATTTCTGCATAAAATTTGCAGCATGTGTGGTTTTCCACTAAGTAATATCTGGCATGTGATGAACAACTGATACTAAAAGCCATTATATATTGCAAAATCAGTCAGTTAGCCATCTTTAAAGCGCAAATAAAGAGACACCACAAAATGAAAGTAAACAAAAAAATTAAAAAAAAAAAATTAATTTTTTTTTTTTTTTTTTTTGAAATTATTTGACCACAGCAGGCTGCGCTTGGTTTATTTTGGGCGCAGCAGTGTAAAGGTAAATTAACTAGGAGGCTCTTTACACAAAAAACTGGAGACGTCTCCCCTCTAGCAGCTAAAAGGTTGATAGCTAATACCCAGCAAACACGGGTCATTCACCCGATGCTGTTTCAATGTTGGGCCAGCATCGAATACAGTGGGACAACATTGAAACAGCATTGTGTAAATACTCTATGATTGCTGGATAGCGAAGTGGACCCTTATCAATAATGCAGCGGTCAAGTCGTCTACCACACTATGCCCAGCAAACACGACACGTCAACCCAATGCCGGTTAAATGCTGGTCCACCGTCGGTGGCTTTGACCATAAACCATTCAACACTGGACTGTACTTTCTGTTGGCGGTGGTGTGTCCACAGAGTACAAGCTGACACCGATCCAATGTCTGTTAAATGTTGGGCCAGCGACGCAGGTGCTGGGCAGTATCCATTCAGCCATAGACAGTATGTCATGCTGGTGGTACCAGCAGGATGCTTTTAACCAAAGCTGGGTTGATGTTGGCCCACCGTCTGTGACGCTGGCCCACATTTAGCGTGGCGCCAACCAACACGGTAACTCAATACTGGGCTAATGTTGAGTCGGCGTCTTAGACGGTGGGCTAACATTAGCCCAGCATTGGGTCAACGTCTTGTGTTTGACCACCTGCACAATAGAAAGCGCTGGAGAGGAATAAATGCACAGACTGAGACAGACTGAGGGACAGGGGTAAAGCAATATGTCCCCACCTCTGTGTACATAGGGGAGACATAATTATGGCGGATAGTCAGCCATTTTGAATTTGATCGAGTTGAAATTTTCAGAGCATATCCCTACCTGAAACCGCACATTTTTTTTATATTCATGGTCTAACTATCTGGCATTGGTCTGAATATTCCAGATAGCCGATACGGCATATTGAAGTTAATTATAGCTGATAGTTGGCCATTTTGAGCCAAGTTAACAATTTTCGGGACATATCAGGGCATTTCTAGCACATTGTTTTGTAGTAATAGTCCAGCTATCTGGCCCAGTTTGTCAGATATTAGGCATATTAAAGTTAATTATGATTGTCAAAGCAGCAATTGTTGGTTAATTTAACCCTCTGCGGTCTATACTCCGGAGCGGGCATTACACCAGAAAATACATGTATTATTCTGTCAAATTCGGTAGGCCTACTAGTACTTCTTTTAGTGAAGGACTGCATTACATAATTAGCCGTGACTCAACTTGTTTATTTGGCTAAAAATAAAATGACTACCACACTTGGGACTTGGAAATCGTATTAGACTAAACTATATGAATGCAAATTCAGCCATTATAAATATGTCTACACTTACAGTGCGGGGATCGACGTTAGACGTCGGAATCAGACGTCACGACTAAAGTCAATCCCTGCGCTGTAAGGGTTAATGTTGGTCTGCTATCTGCGATGTTGGCCAAGCATTGAAACAACAAGTGTTCAATGTCTCATGTTTTGCCATGAACTGTGTGATTTATTGGACACCAAAGACCTGTGTTATAATGATGTGACTTATGTCATGTATATTAGTTGTGAAATCAGAACAGTAGATGATCTGTAGTAGGCCAGCGCTGCGAAGGGGGCAAGGGTCGTGTACGGTGGACTAACATTTGGTCAATGTCCCAGTGTCAATGCCAGACAGGCAGCCCGTCTAGGTTGGTGAGAGAGGTAGTCCTGACTTACAAAATTGATCATCATTTCGTCAATTTGGGGCTATGAAAGTATGTACACTGTAATATATCAATATTGGATACTTTGAGCTGAAAAGAAACAAATATATATTATTATACCTGATATATTTAAAAATTAAATAGATTTAATTCAGTCAGCACTGAAGTCTAAGAGTAGAACATAATCACAGCTGGTGAGCAATATGACGTGGCATCAGGGTGGGTATATACAAGGCTCACCAGGCTCCCACGCCACCTACCCCTGACTCAGCCTACACTAGAGGCATTGACCAATGTTGGGTCAATGTTTGGTCACTGTACCACAACTTTACCACAACATTGACTGAATGTATTTTGTTGCGGGTGATGCTGCGTGGTGTAATGTTGGCTTAATGTTGGCCCATTGTCTGCAATGTTGGTGAATGTACCTCTTAATCTATGCAGAGGACAAAACTGTTTTAATTCTGACCAATAAACATCTGATCTGCATGACAGTCACACAGCTGGATGGAGCGTTCCTATGACCAGCTGATGACATGGAAGCTTGATCCAGTTTACATCCAATGAAATTAACTATTCTGAAAAGGCACTTTGCTAAGACACAAAAAAGCTTATAATATAAAATTACAAAACTGTCAATTAGTGCAGAAACACCCTGGTATTTTGCCCTTTTAGATATGAAATACAAGAGTTATATGGTTTTTGACAAGATGTTCCCTTTCTGCTGCTGCATATCTATGAGGGTGAACAACATTTTATGAAGTTAGTGCTGAGGCACTAACTTCCTAAAATGTGTAGATCATTGTAAACATATACCTTCTGTGCCTTCTTGATTACTTCCTTCATTCGAGTTTTGATTCTCATCCACATGATCACCTCCTCCATCATCACCATCTTTAGAGGATCAAAGAAACAGCGTACATTTATAATAAGGTTGTAAGCATGGTCAGTAGGGTCAAAATAGGTGTGTATTTGTATGGTAGGTACTATGTTCAGATGTTGCAAGAAAACTAATCAACCTTTATGTTTATTACTGTAACTGGTGACTATTAATTTATCCCAAAGATGCAGGACTTTTTCAAGACAACATACTTTTTTCCAGGTTTTCCAGGCCTGGTACATGTATATGAATGGTGAAATATCGGTATTTCCAGTTTTTCCTGGACATGTACAAACCCTGTGACACATTACTGTCTTTCTAATGTTTCTAAGAATTCAGATAATTGATAATAATTATTACTAAAAGGAACATTGCTAAACATCTTACAATATTGCTTGTATCATTGTTCTAAATACAAATTAACTATTACGAATGTGTATTTGAAAGATATTTACAATCTTATGGAGTTGAAATTTTTCAGGGCATATCACTCTCTGAAGCCACACATTTTGTTTTATAGTAATGGTCTAGCTATCTGGCATGGTTTTCCAAATATTACACATATCCCCCCGAAACCGCATATTTTGTTCCCCAGTAATGATCTGGCTATGTGACATGGTTTTCTAATGGTCGCAAGTCAGTCATTTAAAATATGCGGCATGAATGATGCTGGCCACTTACTGAAGTATATTCAGATGATTGAATTCCTAGAAGGCACATTGCTAAACATCACAAATCTCACAATATAACTTAGAACATTCTTCTAAATAATTAACTATCACGCATGGGTGTTTGAAGGACATTTCAAATTTTATGGAGTTGAAATTATTAGGGCGTATCCCTCAATGAAGCCGCACATTTGTTTCATAGTAATGGTCTAGCTATCTGGCACGGTTTTCCAGATATTACGCCTATACCTCCCACCTCCCCCTGCCCCCCAGAAACTGCATATTTTATTCTCCAGTCATGATCTGGCTATCTGACATGATTTTCTAAATATTACGCATATTAAAGTCAATAATGGTCACAGGTAGGCCATTTTAAATTTTATCGAGTTGAAATTTTTCAGGTCATATCTCTCCAGAAACCGGACATTTTAATGGTCTAGTTATTTGTCATATTTTTGCAGATGTTGCACATACATGTATAAAAAAATAACTGCAGATAGTCGCGACCTAGTTTTAGCCCCATGTGTTTCCATTTTCTGAACTATTGGTGAAATAGATATAAATTTTGGAGCAATACATATAATACAAAATTGTTGAGTGAATCACATTAACCAGAAAATCGGAGAAAATCAAGGTCATAGAGGTCACAGAAAGATCAAATGTGAGCTTAATCAAGCCTTAACATGAATGCGAAGTTTAATGTGCATTACAGTAATGCGAAATAAGTTATAGTGCATCTGCCAAAATAAGGCTGAGGCTTTAAAACTGTCAAAATATCATGCTTGATGTAGTGATGCCCGTGACAAGGTGGTGCGTGCAATAAACAACAATTTCCCATGAATTTTAAACAAATCATCAACTGGGCAAACATAGTATCTGATTTGTGCAGATAAGGTATTTGTACTAATTTTTTTACCATCCTCGTTGGCAAATCTACTGACAAGGTGTTCAAGTATAGCATACAATAAAAAAATAGTATAACTATATTTATGTATTCTACTATACCAGATTTTCGAAATTTCCATTAAATAAAAAATCTCACTTTCAAATTCATCAGTGCTGTAGTCGATTTCAGGAGATTCTGTAAAAGAAAAAAGATGATGCTGTACTGATATATCTTAGTGAATGCTAATCATTTTACACAATTTGTTTGTAAATTTCTTGTATGACAGGTAAAAAAAGCCACCAGAGATTGGAATAGCCCTCAGTGCCCAAGAATTTGGTTTATGTATAGCACATTTTAAGAGAAAATATGGACTCGATCAGTTTCAAAAAAAAAATAAAAAGTCTGAGTGGCAGCCCTTTTGAATCTGATGATGCTGTCTCAAACTAATCCCGTAGATTGGTATGGCGACATTTCAGAATAACAATTGAATAAATAGATTTGCCTGAGGGGCAAGGCTTACGTCTCCATCCGCCCCACATAGATTTAGCAACAAAAATACATTAATAATACAGTACTACATACTGAAATACAGTATGTAGTACAGTACTGTCACCAATTTTTTTATGTAAACCACGCAAAAATGTGATGCCAGAATCACACCAAAATGTAATCAATATATGTCCAGGGTAAGTTGCTTTCTTGGAACAAATCGGTGAAGCGGTTCAAGCTCTTGAGAGTAACATGTGATTTGTCGGACATCTTGAATTTTGTTGAAATTTTTTTTTCTCAGGGCCAGTGAGCTATCAGCTAAAATCCTAAAACTTAGAAAAATATAAGTTTTCATTATCCTAATCACACTAAAAACTAATCAGCACATGACCAGGGTAGGGTTCTTCCTTTGAACCAAGCATAATACAAATCCATGAAGCAGTTCAAGCTCTAGAGAGTGATTAGGATTTTAGCTGCTATCTTGAATTTTGCTGAAGAAGCTGAAAAACGCCAACATTTTTTAGGGCAAATATGCATACTGCAAATATTTAGAAATAATCTGGGCAGGGGTGTATAGCTATTTTACCAAATTTTGATGATAGCCAAAATGAACAAAACTGAAATATCCGCTAAAATTCTGAAACGTAAAAAATCAAAGTTTTTATTATCAGAATCACACCAAAAACTAATCAGCACAGCAGAGTAGGGTCTTTCTTTTAAACCAAACATGAAACAAATCCATAAAGCGGTTCAAGCTCCAGAGAGCGACATAGGATTTTGGCGGCCATCTTGGATTTTGTTAAAAAAGCTGAAAAAACTTCAAAATAAATTACAGGGCAAATTTTCTAGGGCTAATATGCATACTGCAAATATTTAGAAAAAATCCCGAGTAGGGGTGTATGGCTATATTATCAAATTTTGATGTTGGCCAAATGAGCAAAACTAAAATATCCGCTAAAATACTAAAACGTAAAAAAGTTTTTATCATCAGAATCACACCAAAAGCTTTTCAGCACACGGCCAGGGTAAGGCCTTTCCTTTCAAACAAACATGAAACAAATCCATGAAGCTGTTCAAGCTCTAGAGAGCGACATATGATTTTGGCGGCCATCTTGGATTTTGTTGTAGAAATTGAAAAATGCAAAAAAAAAAATTGACAGGCAAATTCCCCAGGGCCAGTATGCATACTGCAACTATTTTGAAATAATCCCAGCAGGGGTTTCTGAGAGCAGAAAAAAATGCGGCGGCGCGCAAAAACAATAAGTCTCCACCACATAGTGTGTGGAGACTTAAAAATAGGTGAGTCAATCGCACTTACAAAGAAAAGTTGTTTACACAGCACAGCTTTATTTGCCTACGCTGTATAACAGAAGCACATTATTTACAGCGTGGGCACTGTTTAATCTGTCCCACTGTCTGATCTGAGTGCAATCAGCCAATGTCTGTAGTTTTGTCACATAGCATGCTTAATATGCTGCGCGCTATGAAAACTGCCTCAATCACGTGTGAATGAGCACCGCTCATAAGACCAGAAGTATTAAGAGGAGATTAAATATGTTATTTCACTTATCACTGTTTCTTTCTACATTACCTGCTCAATCAAAACTGGCCAATTGATGTTAATCTTACACAGATGAACTTGTCGCCCACTAAATGGCGGTATAAAACAGGTTTCAAACTTGAAGGTTGAACTTAAAATATAAAATTGATAACCACACAAGTCATGTGTTTTCTTGGTTATCACTAAAGATCATGTACAATAAGATTGTTGACTTCCGAATTTCACCACACAAATGTGTGTTTTACATTATGGAGTGGTGCCACTGGGTTGTGACATAGGCCTGTCAACATGTTCCACATCTGGCACACCAGGAGAGAGGTCTGATCAGAGTAGCTGGCTCAACATTAGCTTAACCCTTGGAACACTGAACTATTCAATTTAAATTTTCAGTCACTTGAAGTTGTGTCTCGCTAGCGCGATCCACAACTTCAAGTGACTGAAAATTTGTGTTATTTGTGAAATTTGTGTACCAACATATATCATTGTTTCAAAATAAAAAAGCACATTTTACTTTTACCAACTGGTTATACAGCTGCAAATAAAAACGCAGAATGTCAACTGTAGTCGACATCAGTGTCCCAAGGGTTAATGTCTGTCACCCAGCATTGACCCACACTTCATGTTTTTGTAAGAAAATGTGACGTGTGAGTATCCACTCACAAAACTGAGCATCTGTTGGTTCAATTTTGCATTAACCCAGCAAACACGAGACATCCACACACTGTTGGACCAATGTTGGGCTAGCGTCGTAGATGGTGAACCAACAATGGGATTTTGCCTGCAGTCTATCATATGGCGCTGGCCCAGCATTAACATGATTAAACCTGAATTGATTGAAAATATTGTGTGTGCTCCGTACATTGCGTAGACACAACTTCCTGGCCAGGTGTTTTTGTTGTTTCTAGAATACAATCGCACAAAACATCTAGCAGCTGTTGTGACACTGTGAATGCTGGCAATAATATGCGCACTATGCAGATAATACATCATAATTTTATATCCTGCATAGTCTTGATTTCACTCTACATATGCTTGGTTATGAACCAAGCTTGAATAAATGTGATATTTCAACGGTCATGTTCCCGGTCAATAACTTGTTATATACTTCAGTTGATTTAATGGACACTAATGCTCACAGGATCACAGGGGTTGCCCATTAGGTCAGACTGACTATATTCAGTTATTATAATTACACAACTCTAATTATTTCCCGCAAATAACCATGGGTTTTGAACAACAACATGTTTTGTTGTATACATCATGAAATGTTGTCACAATACTTCTTCAACTACTCTCTGTTTAGGAATATTTGTGAAAATACAATGCATCTCTAGGACTCGAACAGTCACAAATCCATTTTACCAACACACCTTTAGCAGTTTAAAACTGGCCACCGCCATATCACGGAGGGAATGGGTGTTATGTAAATCTGATTCATGCCATTTTTTCGAAACTCCTCTGGAGTCAATCATGCTTAAGAGGGAACACTCACAGGCAGACGGACGGTCAGACGTCATGATGATGACAATAGCCTGCAGCCAAATTGTCTGAGGGCTAAAAACAGTATTTCATACACACCACTAGTTGAGTAAATATCTTCATTAATATCCTGATCACCTGCAATCAATAGAAGACTGGATATTATTTGACATATATGTGGATATAAAATAACAAGAGCACACTCGACCATAGCCCGCAGCCATTATTGAAATTGTCCGAGAAAGGTTGTTAGTAAAATGCAGTACAAATTTGAGACGGATACATGAAAAACTTTTAAGTTATCGTGCGCACAAAGTAAAAATTAGCGACTTAAAATCGTAATCAATCAGCCTTTTGATTATTTTTCAGCAATTATTGAACTTGTCTTAGAGCTGGTTATTAGTATTAAATGCAGAACATCACAATAAGTCGGCCATTTTAAATTTGTATTTAGCCATTATTGAACTTGTGCGGGACCTGGTTACCTACTAACAACATGCAGAACAACTTTGATACATGAAGGATACATGGAAAACTTTCAAGTTATCGGGCGCACAAGTTAACGCCGATAACGCTGAACTTTAATTGCAATAGCTAGGCTACCTTTTTTATTAAAAATTAAAGGTGTGCTAAAAAATAGCTTGATTTATAAAAAATACGTAGTAATATTATATAATAATTTAGCTTTATTGCCCTTTTATCATGCTAATCCTATAGGTTCATATATATATTAAGTGGTGGCATCCCACTGGCAGCATGGTGTCAACAAACATTACTTGGGGACAGCAGATAATTTGCCACTCATGAAATGGCCTGTATTAGGGCCAGTGATTGTTAAACTAGGTCAGAACATTGATTGTATAGTGGAATTGTACGTACAACCAATCATGGCCAGTGGAAAGTCCTTCTACCATTAACCAGGTTAACAGTTACTTTAGTGTGAATAGAAAAGTTACATAATTTGACATTGAAGAACGTCGCTAAAAATGTTAAAAGGGGGCATAGCATGTATTATGTTGGTTCTGAACATTAAATCTACCTCTCAATCAATGCAGAGGACAAAACTGTTTTAATTCTGACCGATAAACATTTGATCTGCATGACGGTCACAGAGCTGGTTGAACCACCCTTACTCGATTTATTGTAGCGTTCCTATGACCAGCTGATGACATGTAAGCTTGACCCAGTTTACATCAGACGAAATTAACTATTCCGAAAAAAAAACACTGAGCCAAAACATACAAAAAAGCTTATAATATAAAAATACAACACTGTAAATTACTGCAGGAACACCCTTTTATTTTGCTCTATTAGATATGAAAGTATGAAATATAAAAGTTCTCTGGCTTTTGACAAGATGTTCCACCTCTGCTGCATATCTATGAGGGTGAACACAATTTTATGAAGTTAGTGCTGAGACACTAACTTCAAAAAATGTGTAAATCATTGTACACATATACATATACCTCCTGTGCTTTCCTGACTGTTTGCTTCATGTGGTTCTTGTTTCTCAATCCCATTACCACCTTCTGCACCACCATCTTTAGAGGATCAAAGAAACCGTGTACGTTTATAATAAGGTTGTAAGCATGTTCAGTAAGGTCAATATGGGTGTCTATTTTAATAGTAGGTACTATGTTCAGATGTTGCAAGCAAACTAATCAGCCAGTATATTTATTACTGGTAGCTATTAATTTATCTCAGAAATACAGGACTTTTTCAAGAGAGGAGGTTATTTTCAGGACTGGTATGTGAACGGTAAAATTCTGGTTTTCCCTGTGACACATTACTGTCTTTCTAAGAATTTAGATAATTGATAATAAGTATTACCAAGAATACATTACCCCAGAATGTACCTCTTCAAATGCTGTAAAATGCCAAAACCAAATGTCATCTGTGATAAAAACTATATAATGCACACTAATAGCAAACATATCCACTTGTAGATTATCATCTTGTCTACATGGGGAAGGTATCTTTGTGTCACTAGCTGATATATCGGAGGGAACAACTTCTCTGAAATTGGACTACTCTCAGCCGTTTATTCCATCAAAAACTAAGGGTGTCGGATGCTGTCTTAGTATGCCAGTTTCCCACAACGGTGCGCTGCAGTCTCTAATTATGCAGCTGTGCCAAATTTGGCACATGTTGATAAACAGAGTTGCTGCTGCCCCTACTGTTGGATGTTATTGTCAGCACCAGCATCACATCCATCATAAAAACACAGAGCTCCAATATACCTCTAAGATGACCCAGTGATGCTCTCTCTCTCACCCCCACTGATAGATCATAAAACACATATTGTCACTGCTAGTCTCCAATGTTGCCCAGCAAACTCGACAGTTATGTTGACCGAGCGTTATATTTTGTATATCTATATTAATTTTCTAAACTAATATATTTTCCTTGAAACACACTTTTCTATTCAATGATTTGTTATTTAAAAATATCATTGTAGCTGATAGGGAAATATTCCCACTTCATTTGACACAATAGTGATAGGATTAACTTTATACCATGAAGCAAAGACGTCACAGTGTAGTTTTTTATTTAATAAAAAACGCGTTCCAATGAACATCCATGTAAACATTTATCTAAAATGCCACAATAAGGTTCTCAGAAATGAACCAACATTAAAGCAATATAGGTCATTCTCAGCTAACACAAAACATTTGTATAACATTTATTCAATGCTGGACCAATGTCGAAGACGTTGGGGGGACGCTGTATAGATGCTGTAGGCCTACAAATGTTTTTGTTGACTGAGTTGTCTCCCTCCCCCCTGGATCAACATCACCAGTCGGATCACCATCCAGCAAATTTAATCAGTTCTCCAAAACAAGTGTAAGGTATAAAGGCGCTATGCTATAGCCTACCTTTTCTAAGAGATCTAACCAATATCTTTCCGAGTACAAATAAGTTTAATCAAGAATACATAATGTTATGTATTCTCGGTATAATGTGACAGCAGCATCGACTCTTCATTTATCGCAGTCATGTTTTGATCGATTTACTCACAAATAACGCAGTGCCGCATTGTGTCCTTGTGATCCTGAAGAATCCCGAAAATTAAAATAATCAGTAGTACAATTTTTTCGTTTTTATTGTCTTATCATATTTAAACACTTTGATTTCTCAATATTTTACAAATTCTCTTTTCTGTATCCTCAGCAGTGGTTCAAGTTTGTTTATACGATGTTTACATGGGTCATGTAGCTCTGATAGTCACAGCGCTACTCGGCAAACACAGCCATTGACATCACAATGTTGGTTCAATGTTAGCGCACGTTCTGCGACGCTGGCCCAACATTAAACCAACATTGGGTAAACGGCACGTGTTTGCTGGGTGAGCATGATAGAAGACAGCTAGTGGTACCGGCCTAATTTGATTGTTTGCCGAGTCAGGTGTATGAAAGACTAAGTTGGCAGATGCCTACATATATAGATGCCTACCTATATATTCAAGGCAGAGCTGAAGTCATTCGATATAAGAGTAGGGCATACTCCCGATATCGGTCTTCCATTTATCGAGATGATGTTTCAATGTTGGGCCAGCGTCCGAGACGGTAGGACCTTATTGACCCAACACCGAAACAGAGCTGGTTTGGTAGCTTGTTTTTGAAAATTTCTGAGGCCTATAGTGTGTTTTTATTTTTGAATACTTCTGCTATTTTTATGTTTCGTACAAGTTGATATGTTCAAGCTCTTTATTTCATTAATTTAGTTTCTCGAATAATATCTCATTAATTTTGTGCTATGTAGATGTAAACGGGGTGAGGGGGGGGGGGTCTGCACACATTGCATTAGTGTATTTCGAAAATGATCTCGAAAACGGAGCGGAGACTCGTAGACTTAGTCGGGTCAACATTTGTGAGGTTGATCAATACGTCAAGGCTTCATCCAAACGCATTACTCTGGTAGGTGCTGTAGCCACAGGAGCTCTAGTTATCAGGTTATATACAAGTATTCGTATTGTACTCAAATTTTTTGAAAAGCCCTGTATTTATGGATATTTTTTCATTTATACATTTTGAATACAGAGTACAGGTAAACATTTCCTAATGTTATTTTTGGTTAATTAATTCATCCATTTATTTATGGGTAGGCCTAGAGGCCTACAACTCAAGGTTGGTACGATTTATCCTAATTTCTCAGGGTGGAGAGAGTTATGTGAGGTTCTATAATCATATATCTCTCAATTCTATTATATTAAACTATTGGAGAATAAATATGTCTTCGAGGAGAAATAAATGCTAGAGTATTTCCTGCTCACAAGTACGACTATAATTATATTCCAAGACTTAGAGAAACATAACCATAATCAGGATGGGAAGGGGACGTGGCGCAATGGCTAGAGCGCCTGACTGCCTCGCCAGTCATGCATGCGTCCCGTGTGGGGTTTTCAGAGAAGCAGCCTTGTTTCTCTCTTCTCAATGTGACTAGGCGATCACGTTAATGGCGGCCTCGTCGATATAAGGTTGAGATCAGTGTATCGACGTTAGTTTCGCAGAGCCCGGCGCTGCGCGCTCATCACACCATAATCTTACTCTGATGATCTTCCGTACGAATTCAATCATCCTGGCGCTTCGTAGGCCTACTGAGTGACGAAGCCACCAGTTGGCAACCTTTATAAGCTGTATCATAGCATGAAGATAGATAGTATAGGACTCTACTATCTCCATGATCATAGCTGAACCACCTGGCTTCCTACAGGATGAGGTGTGGCAGGTGCAGGCCTACACTCTAAACAATATATAGGTTCTTTAGAAGGAACCTTTCAGTACAATCACTATGCAACCCCAGGAGAACCCTTCCAGGGTTCTCCTTGGGTTGCATGGTGATTGTACTGAAGGGTTCTTTTTAAAGAACCTATATTGTTTAGAGTGTACGTTGCGTAATTCCCTGTTACAACTGGGTAACTGATGAACTCTTGCGAGCTTCACGCCACTAGACAGTTTAAGTGCCAACGGCTATTAAAAAAGCGAAAAGTGTAACAATACAACGTGTTACTGAAACACAACTGATTTATATATTTCCTCCTGGCTATGATCTTACACGCATAATGTTGTACAGGTGAAGAGCAATTAACAAAAGATGTGTGTGTCATAACTATGCTGCCTGTGCGTTGCGACATAATACTATGCCTGAGCTAATTGGCCCAAAAATGAGCTGAGCAAACCAAATCCCTGGACCCTGCAGTTCACGGTTGATTTCCCACATCTGATAAGACAACAAACTATTCCTTAACCTCAGCGTGTTCACAATCACTTTCTTTATAATATATTACTCTATGATAAAACTATACCGAAAGATTAACATTCAATTTGTATTGATCACATGAGGTTCAGGCTGCTGAAATTGACAGACATTATCTCCCCTGTCATCGACATTTTTTTGCTGATAACATCTCAATATGTGATAAGGTAACTTACAACCCACGGCCCTAACCCCCCCCCCCCCCCCACCCTGCACAGTCTGTCAAAGAACAAAGCAACACGCCTCCATCTCGACCACTTACGTAGAAAATTATTCAATCACACAGATACGCTGAAACAGGCACCTCAGCGAAGACGCAGAATGTCAACCTAACATCAGACTGCAATTATCCTCTTAGTACTAGAATCGTTTCATTGACATATATCAATGGAACCACATTGAATTTTCTAGAATTAGTATGCATAAAAAAAAACCCTATACGGCAATCACCTAACAGCAATAAAATAATACAACTCCATATAACCCAACCGCATACATTTATAAATGCCGATATATAAACATGAGAAGTTGACCCAGTGTTGGTTTAATGTTCGGCCAGCGTCGCAGAATTTATGGTAGTGTCTACAATTTTCTGCGACTTAGTATAGCCCGAGATGTCATCGTATTTCACCGGTGGTAAACAGGCTCAAATGTAATGCTGTACGGTGCTGTATAAACTAGGACATGTGTGCAGCGATGTCGTGTCGTGGGGCTGAGAGAACCACGTAAATCAGATGGCTCGTCTGACTGATCTGGAGTTGGACGTAAAAGAACATCAATTACAACTTGCAAAGGGTTTAGGCCTATATATAATCGTCCATCAGCGTGACTGCCTTTGGGTCTAGGGAAGTGGGCTATGTATAGCAGCATCTTGGAAGATATATGCATCTTGGAAGATATATGCGCATACTCGTCTGTTGTACACAGGGAGCAGATCACATCTGTATCTGATCTGTAATAACCGCAGCACCAGATAAGACAAGCTGACAATAACGCCTTTGTTAGAGCTTAGCCATGTGCTGACCGCGCACGTGTTCCACCGGTTTATTCAGTAGTGTGACGTGTACACAGCTCCTCCAATAGGAAACAGCTCAGACATATATTATGATAATTAGGCAGGATTCGCTTGTAATAGTCGACACACAGTGTGCAAGTGAGGCTCCAGTTGTGGTATACCACTGTGATTCAAGCGACGCCTAGCGTGTCAGTGTAAACTAAACAGCTCAGCTTCACCAAACAGAGGAAAGTAAATATACATCTCTCCAAATAGTGCTTTTAAAATTCAAAATCGGTCCACAAACAACTGAACTACAATATTTTCAAAAATACAATAAACCGGAATATCAGCATTGTTGAAGAGGTACATTCTGGGGTAATGTATTCTTGGTATTACTATAAGGCACATCGCTAAACATCAGAAATCTTACAATATTACTCTGAACATTCTTCTAAATAATTAACTATTACGCATGGGTGTTTGAAGGACAATTCAAATTTTATGAAGTGGAAATTTTTTCAGGGCATATCCCTCCCTGAAGTCGCACATTTTGTTTTTAGTAATGGTCTAACTAAGTGGCAAGGTTTTCCAGATATTACACATCCCCCCTGAAACCGCATATTTTGTTCCCCAGTAATGATCTGGCTATGTGACATGGTTTTTTAAATATTACGTATATTAAAGTCAATAATGGTCACAAGTCGATCATTTAAAATATGCGGCATGAATGATGCTGAATAACCACGGGGGTAAATATTATAAACATGGAGGGTTGTACCCCTGTGCTATTAAGAGATGGTACATGCGAGGCAAATTTGGGGAAAAACCCAGGAGGTTGAAACCTTTAGGGTTTCATGAAACCGTATGCACCAATAGTATGCACTATTGCTACTAATCCTAACATTACCTATATTATGAATTTATAAGTCATGTTAGGTGTACAGTCATAGACCTAGGCTATGGTAATTTACTTTCTAAATTACAGTCCTCTAGTCTAGGCCTACATGTAGGCTACTTTGACTGAAAATTTTGGTATGAGATAAATATACAATACCATGGCTAAACTTGTCTCTTCCCTCATATCAGCCCTCCCTGATTGAATTCTACTTCGGGTCATCTTGTATTGCCCCCAGACCTGCGGTCCTCAGGCGATAAAAGACCCATGACCCTCTGGAGAAGATTAGTTCGGGCTGATATGCGAGACTATACAACTTTAGCCATGGTGTAATCTATAATTATCACTAAAATCTAAGATCCTGTGTCAATAACTGAAAATATAAATTAAACTATATAAAATGCGCCATGTCCCTCTCTATATAGAAAGGGACTTGGCGCAATGGTTAGAGCATGGCGCTCTGCCGATGTCGCTGCCTGCCGTGCGGTTTCGAATCCCGCTTGGTGCAGGATTTTCAGAGAAATATCATGTTTCTCCCCTCTCAATCTTGGGACATTGTTAAGATGATGTGTCCTTGGGCAAGACACTTTACCCTCAAATGCTTCACTTGACTCAGGTGAAAATGAGTATCTGGTAGGACAGAGTAGTGCAGCGGTTAACCTCCCACAATGAAACAATTGTGCATTTTATGATAAAAGCATGAAACTTCTACCATTATTAGTACATACCCTGAGGTTTATTTTAAAATGTTGAGGTAAGATAGATTTGACCCCTGGTAACCTCTAGAGGTCATTGACCTGGAAAGTTCGAAATATCCACAGGTGAAGTTGAAAGTGTGTATTAGAGTGTCTATAAAATGTTTTTTTTTATTTCATAAGGTAAGCAAATTATCGAAGAGACTGTTGGTAATCATAAATATAGCACCAAGGTCATTGCAAGGTCGTACCAAGGACATTTCAAGGCCAAAGTGGCAAAAATAGTGAAAATATCCACTTGTTATCTATCTTTATACTGGTAGTGGTGCAGTCATTGATTACAAGGAACTTGTTTTGACACATTCTTGGTCAAATATTATTGGGAGATTGGAGAATTTGGAGAAAATTTGGAGAAAAACCCAGGAGGTTGAAACCTTTAGGGTTCCATGAAACCGTATGCACCAGGACTGTATGCACCAAGTGTAGCACTGAGAAGTGTGACAATCTATAGGCCTACATATTATTGAATCAGATCACGGGTCATGAATTGGAAGAATTATTTCACCATTGAACTTGAAAAAGTGAATATATAGCAGGCTAGACTATTGCTACTAATCCTAACATTACCTATATTATGAATTTATAAGTCATGTTAGGTGTACAGTCATAGACCTAGGCTATGGTAATTTACTTTCTGAATTACAGTCCTCTAGTCTAGGCCTACATGTAGGCTACTTTGACTGAAAATTTTGGTATGAGATAAATATACAATACCATGGCTAAACTTGTCTCTCCCCTCATATCAGCCCTCCCTGATTGAATTCTACTTCGGGTCATCTTGTATTGCCCCTAGACCTGCGGTCCTCAGGCGATAAAAGACCCATGACCCTCTGGAGAAGATTAGTTCGGGCTGATATGCGAGACTATACAACTTTAGCCATGGTGTAATCTATAATTATCACTAAAATCTAAGATCCTGTGTCAATAACTGAAATTATAAATTAAACTATATATAATGCGCCATGTCCCTCTCTATATAGAAAGGGACATGGCGCAATGGTTAGAGCGGCGCTCTGCCGATGTCGCTGCCTGCCGTGCGGTTTCGAATCCCGCTTGGTGCAGGATTTTCAGAGAAATATCATGTTTCTCCCCTCTCAATCTTGGGACATTGTTAAGATGATGTGTCCTTGGGCAAGACACTTTACCCTCAAATGCTTCACTTGACTCAGGTGAAAATGAGTATCTGGTAGGACAGAGTAGTGCAGCGGTTAACCTCCCACAATGAAACAATTGTGCATTTTATGATAAAAGCATGAAACTTCTACCATTATTAGTACATACCCTGAGGTTTATTTTAAAATGTTGAGGTAAGATAGATTTGACCCCTGGTAACCTCTAGAGGTCATTGACCTGGAAAGTTCAAAATATCCACAGGTGAAGTTGAAAGTGTGTATTAGAGTGTCTATAAAATGTTTTTTTTTATTTCATAAGGTAAGCAAATTATCGAAGAGACTGTTGGTAATCATAAATATAGCACCAAGGTCATTGCAAGGTCGTACCAAGGACATTTCAAGGCCAAAGTGGCAAAAATAATGAAAATATCCACTTGTTATCTATCTTTATACTGGTAGTGGTGCAGTCATTGATTACAAGGAACTTTTTTGACACATTCTTGGTCGGATATTATTGGGAGATTGGAGACGGTATCAACCCCGTGGGGGTGACAATCCTTCCTCAATTTAATTGAAAGATGCAAATTACAATTATGCTGCAGTGTGAAACATCAGCTTGGGCTCACATGGCAGAATATTGATACACAATTGGGTTATGCCGGTTGAGATGGAATGGGATTGTGTTTTATATAATGTGTTATGTGTACGCTGATTTAATTGATCGATCAGTCCCTGTTATGTCTAAGCTGCTCAATATTTAGCAAATTTGACTCAATTTGCCAAGCATTTTCCCAACCATTACTTTGTGGTTCTAATGCTGGTCGACCACGTTTTTTTATTGGATTGACTCTATATTTTTCACGTAAGCCTGTTTTAATATGTTAGCATTTGAAAATGTGGAGATACGCTGCCAATACATTATGATTTTCATGTCTATTTCCATTGTAGTTCTGTCCAGCTCTGGACGAGCCGCAATATTATTGCTGCTCCCAATATGTATTTAAAAAGGAAATTTGTATGAATGGATTATCTTTTGTCTAGATTTATAAGATCTAAGACATGTGGAAAAGTGTTAGAGCCGTTGCAGGTTTAATTGCAAAATCTCGATTCCTTAGAATTCCTTTCTTAATCATATATAGTGCTGAGCTGGTGTTTTGTGCTTGTCGACTAAGCGATTCCTCCTAGGTAGGCAAACGTGTCTACTGTCTTTAAGTTAATATTGTTGTATGTAAAGGTATAATCTAAATCATTCACGTTTGACGGGTGGCCAAACAAATTTAATCGACTGGGCATTAACAATTTGATGTCGCACCTCCAGTCAATGGATAGTCACAACCGCTTTACCTATCATCAAAGAAATCCAGTGAACCCGGTCGTACACTGAAAGGGTCTAATGAAGCTATTGGGCTGAGAGACAATCCCGAATCAATCTGACTGTCTCAGAATGTAGGGACCAGGTTAAAACTATAAAACCACACACCAGTGTCTCAAACTGTGCACACTGTCACCATGAAAAACAAAACTTCGAAATCAACCTTCTTAAATCATGCGAAAATGTTCGTGGCACTACTGGCAGAGATGGGAAATCCTTACATGAAAATCAGTGCAGATTTGCAATTCATCGATACAGGAGCAATAACAGTCGGGACTATTGAAGTTCAGAGTAAGGATCGATACGGGAAGTTTTGACATAAATGTTAATGTTCTGTACAAAACATATTAAACAAACACTCGACATAAACAAAACTACCCATGTTTAGTCGACCATGTCGCTGTTAAATATGAGTACATTTTTGTAATGTTTGCTACAATAATAAATGTTTATGTCGATTCAGGTAATATTTATCTGTGTTTGATGTGTGCTATAGCTGATGTGAATAAAGGTATTTCCTCTATTTTTTATAAATACGCAAATCAATGGTTCGCCAGTCAAATTGTAGTATGCCGAGGTCAATGACTTCTAAGAAGGTTAAATCCAGCTTATTTCCATCTCACAAAATAATTCAGTGTATATGTTAGATCGTGTTCTAAATTTGAGGTGAATAGTATAAAAATCTCTACATTTTATACATAATTGTCATAAAACAATAGTTTCTGAGTCAAAATTGTAGTGTGTCAAAGAGAATGGGGTCAAAAATAAGGTCGGTTACCTCCACATCTCAAAATGACACTCGGGGCAGGTGCTTGATTGTGTACAAATTTAGCTGTGAATAAAAACATCACCACTAACATCTCAAACCACTAACAGTATTGAAATTAATCAAAAGTGGACAACTCTACCTCTCCCTTTAATGTGAACCCATCTATGTACAAGAGAGCTACTGTCGACATACACTAAAGGCGCTCTTCCCAAAGGTGACCTTGCAAGGTCAAGTTAAGGTTTTTCAAATTTCAACTGGTTTGCATGTAATAAAAAGTATATTTTTTATGATTTCGCCAATTTGACCTTGAAATGACTTTGATATGACCTCCATGTTGCTTTCGGACTGTACCCCAGTAAAACACAACCCCAACACATGTCAACTTTCATAACCCAATTATGTATCAATATGTTGCCATGTGAGCCCAGGATGTTTCACATTGCTGCAAAATTGTAATTTAGAAAGGAGTGTAATAAGTGGAATACCTAGGAGATATCACCCCTCCCAAGGTTCATACTGCACTTAATATCTTAAATTAATGTGGAAAATATATCTGATGAATATTTTTTTAAAAGCAGTCCTATGTAATAGATAACTGCACCACTAACAGTTTTGAAATTGATATTTTCACTATTTTTGCCATTTTGACCTTGAAATGACCTTGGTATTATACTTATGATTACTGAAAAGTCTTTTAGAGTATTTGGCACAATTCTGGAATACAAAAACATTTTATAGACATTATAATACACAATTTTTTGGCTTTGCCAGTGTTTATTTTGAGCTTTCGAGGTCAATAACCTCTAGAGGTCATCAGAGGTCAAATCCAGTTTACCTCTACATCTTAAAATGACCCTTAGGATATGTTTTACAAGTGGTGGAAATTCCATGCTTTTATCATAAAATGCACAATAGGTTTCCTTATCTGCCATAATAGAGATGGCAATGTGTACGATAACTTCAATGCGCTGCAACGGCTGCAGGACTGTATGCTCCCCGGGGAGTTGAAATGGCACATTAATGAACAGGTCCAGTGACCAGGGGGTAAAATGTAAGGTCCGATGATAGGTCTTCAGACTTGATATCAGACTATAAAAAACCTGCACATTTACCATTACTTAACACGTAATCATTCATAATGATTGCGTTTATATTAGCATATTACATTTTTTTGAAAAGGAATAGTTTAACTGTTCAATACCAACAATTAAATAATAATATGAAATATCTACGAGTACTTTTATGGAAATACTTGACCTCAGCACTTAAAGTGATACATAGAGGCATAACCAACCCCAGTGAGCATGAAAAATTCACCAATTCTGGCTCAATACAAGCCCAACGTTGCAGACGCTGACCCAACACTAAAACAACACCACATGAATGTATCAATTTTCTGGGCAGTGCGTTGTCGCTTTCAGAAAACCACGATGGCTCTGGTCTACATGTAGATGTTTGTAACACCCCACACCCCTCAGTTACAGACCCATGCACCTTTAACGATGACTGATTCCCTCCACCACAACTTGCCACACATGAAATGGCCTGCATTAGGGCCAGTGATTGTTAAACTAGGTCAGAACATTGATTGTATAGTGGAACTGTACAACCAATCATGGTCAGTGGAAAGTCCTTCTACCATTAATTTCATAAAATGTGTAAATCATTGTACATATATACAGATACCTCCTGTGCTTTCCTGACTGTTTGCTTCATGTGGTTCTTGTTTCTCATTCCCATTACCACCTTCTGCACCACCATCTTTAGAGGATCACAGAAACCATGTACGTTTATAATAAGGTTGTAAGCATGTTCAGTAGGGTCAAAATAGGTGTCTATTTTAATAGTAGGTACTATGTTCAGATGTTGCAAGCAAACTAATCAAACTGTATATTTATTACTGGTAGCTATTAATTTATCTCAAAAAGGCAAGACTTTTTCAGGAGCGGAGGTTATTTTCAGGACTGGTATGTGAATGGTAAAATTCTGGTTTTCCTGGACATGTACAAACCTTGTGACACATTACTGTTTTTCTAAGAATTTAGATAATTGATAATAAGTATTACTAGAAGGCACATTGCTAAACATCAGAAATCTTACAATATTACTCAGAACATTCTTCTAAATAATTAACTATTACGCATGGGTGGGCAAATTGAAGGACATTTCAAATTTTATGAAGTGGAAATTTTTTCAGGGCATATCCCTCCCTGAAGTCGCACATTTTGTATTTAGTAATGGTCTAACAATGTGGCAAGTTTTTCCAGATATTACACATCCCCCCTGAAACCGCATATTTTGTTCCCCAGTAATGATCTGGCTATGTGACATGGTTTTTTAAATATTACGTATATTAAAGTCAATAATGGTCACAAGTCGGTCATTTAAAATATGCGGCATGAATGATGCTGGCCACTTACTGAAGTAGTAGTTCTTGTTGGACAGCAAAACATTGGGAATTCCCCATCAAATAGTAAATACAGTGAATAACCACGGGGGTAAATACTATAAACATGGAGGGTTGTACCCCTGTGTTATTAAGAGATGGTACATGCGAGGCAAATTTGGAGAAAAACCCAGGAGGTTGAAACCTCTAGGGTTTCATGAAACCGTATGCACCAGGACCGTATGCACCAGGTGTGGCACTGAGAAGTGTGACAATCTATAGGCCTACATATTATTGAATCAGATCACGGGTCATGAATTGGAAGAATTATTTCACCATTGAACTTGAAAAAGTGAATATATAGCAGGCTAGACTATCGCTACTAATCCTAACATTACCTATATTATGAATTTATAAGTCATGTTAGTTGTACAGTCATAGACCTAGGCAATGGTAATTTACTTTCTAAATTACAGTCCTCTAGTCTAGGCCTACATGTAGGCTACTTTGACTGAAAATTTTGGTATGAGATAAATATACAATACCATGGCTAAACTTGTCTCTTCCCTCATATCAACCCTCCCTAATTGTATTCTCCTTCGGGTCATCTTGTATTGCCCCTAGACCTGCGGTCCTCAGGCGATAAAAGACCCATGACCCTCTGGAGAAGATTAGTTCAGGCTGATATGCGAGACTATACAACTTTAGCCATGGTGTAATCTATAATTATCACTGAAATATTCAACAGATTCTGTGTCAATAACTGAAATTATAAATTAAACTATATATAATGCGCCATGTCCCTCTCTATATAGAGAGGGACATGGGCAAAGGTTAGAGCGTGGCGCTCTGCCGATGTCGCTGCCTGCCGTGTGGTTTCGAATCCCGCTTGGTGCAGGATTTTCAGAGAAATATCATGTTTCTCCCCTCTCAATCTTGGGACATTGTTAAGATGATGTGTCCTTGGGCATGACACTTTACCCTCAAATGCTTCACTTGACTCAGGTGAAAATGAGTATCTGGTAGGACAGAGTAGTGCAGCGGTTAACCTCCCACAATGAAACAATTGTGCATTTTATGATAAAAGCATGAAACTTCTACCATTATTAGTACATACCCTGGGGTTTATTTTAAAATGTTGAGGTAAGATAGATTTGACCCCTGGTAACCTCTAGAGGTCATTGACCTGGAAAGTTCAAAATATCCACAGGTGAAGTTGAAAGTGTGTATTAGAGTGTCTATAAAATGTTTTTTTTTATTTCATAAGGTAAGCAAATTATCGAAGAGACTGTTGGTAATCATAAATATAGCACCAAGGTCATTGCAAGGTCGTACCAAGGACATTTCAAGGCCAAAGTGGCAAAAATAATGAAAATATCCACTTGTTATCTATCTTTATACTGGTAGTGGTGCAGTCATTGATTACAAGGAACTTTTTTGACACATTCTTGGTCGGATATTATTGGGAGATTGGAGACGGTATCAACCCCGTGGGGGTGACAATCCTTCCTCAATTTAATTGAAAGATGCAAATTACAATTATGCTGCAGTGTGAAACATCAGCTTGGGCTCACATGGCAGAATATTGATACACAATTGGGTTATGCCGGTTGAGATGGAATGGGATTGTGTTTTATATAATGTGTTATGTGTACGCTGATTTAATTGATCGATCAGTCCCTGTTATGTCTAAGCTGCTCAATATTTAGCAAATTTGACTCAATTTGCCAAGCATTTTCCCAACCATTACTTTGTGGTTCTAATGCTGGTCGACCACGTTTTTTTATTGGATTGACTCTATATTTTTCACGTAAGCCTGTTTTAATATGTTAGCATTTGAAAATGTGGAGATACGCTGCCAATACATTATGATTTTCATGTCTATTTCCATTGTAGTTCTGTCCAGCTCTGGACGAGCCGCAATATTATTGCTGCTCCCAATATGTATTTAAAAAGGAAATTCGTATGAATGGATTATCTTTTGTCTAGATTTATAAGATCTAAGACATGTGGAAAAGTGTTAGAGCCGTTGCAGGTTTAATTGCAAAATCTCGATTCCTTAGAATTCCTTTCTTAATCATATATAGTGCTGAGCTGGTGTTTTGTGCTTGTCGACTAAGCGATTCCTCCTAGGTAGGCAAACGTGTCTACTGTCTTTAAGTTAATATTGTTGTATGTAAAGGTATAATCTAAATCATTCACGTTTGACGGGTGGCAAAACAAATTTAATCGACTGGGCATTAACAATTTGATGTCGCACCTCCAGTCAATGGATAGTCACAACCGCTTTACCTATCATCAAAGAAATCCAGTGAACCCGGTCGTACACTGAAAGGGTCTAATGAAGCTATTGGGCTGAGAGACAATCCCGAATCAATCTGACTGTCTCAGAATGTAGGGACCAGGTTAAATGTATAAAACCACACACCAGTGTCTCAAACTGTGCACACTGTCACCATGAAAAACAAAACTTCGAAATCAACCTTCTTAAATCATGCGAAAATGTTCGTGGCACTACTGGCAGAGATGGGAAATCCTTACATGAAAATCAGTGCAGATTTGCAATTCATCGATACAGGAGCAATAACAGTCGGGACTATTGAAGTTCAGAGTAAGGATCGATACGGGAAGTTTTGACATAAATGTTAATGTTCTGTACAAAACATATTAAACAAACACTCGACATAAACAAAACTACCCATGTTTAGTCGACCATGTCGCTGTTAAATACGAGTACATTTTTGTAATGTTTGCTACAATAATAAATGTTTATGTCGATTCAGGTAATATTTATCTGTGTTTGATGTGTGCTATAGCTGATGTGAATAAAGGTATTTCCTCTATTTTTTATAAATACGCAAATCAATGGTTCGCCAGTCAAATTGTAGTATGCCGAGGTCAATGACTTCTAAGAAGGTTAAATCCAGCTTATTTCCATCTCACAAAATAATTCAGTGTATATGTTAGATCGTGTTCTAAATTTGAGGTGAATAGTATAAAAATCTCTACATTTTATACATAATTGTCATAAAACAATAGTTTCTGAGTCAAAATTGTAGTGTGTCAAAGAGAATGGGGTCAAAAATAAGGTCAGTTACCTCCACATCTCAAAATGACACTCGGGGCAGGTGCTTGATTGTGTACAAATTTAGCTGTGAATAAAAACATCACCACTAACATCTCAAACCACTAACAGTATTGAAATTAATCAAAAGTGGACAACTCTACCTCTCCCTTTAATGTGAACCCATCTATGTACAAGAGAGCTACTGTCGACATACACTAAAGGCGCTCTTCCCAAAGGTGACCTTGCAAGGTCAAGTTAAGGTTTTTCAAATTTCAACTGGTTTGCATGTAATAAAAAGTATATTTTTTATGATTTCGCCAATTTGACCTTGAAATGACTTTGCTATGACCTCCATGTTGCTTTCGGACTGTACCCCAGTAAAACACAACCCCAACACATGTCAACTTTCATAACCCAATTATGTATCAATATGTTGCCATGTGAGCCCAGGATGTTTCACATTGCTGCAAAATTGTAATTTAGAAAGGAGTGTAATAAGTGGAATACCTAGGAGATATCACCCCTCCCAAGGTTCATACTGCACTTAATATCTTAAATTAATGTGGAAAATATATCTGATGAATATTTTTTTAAAAGCAGTCCTATGTAATAGATAACTGCACCACTAACAGTTTTGAAATTGATATTTTCACTATTTTTGCCATTTTGACCTTGAAATGACCTTGGTATTATACTTATGATTACTGAAAAGTCTTTTAGAGTATTTGGCACAATTCTGGAATACAAAAACATTTTATAGACATTATAATACACAATTTTTTGGCTTTGCCAGTGTTTATTTTGAGCTATCGAGGTCAATAACCTCTAGAGGTCATCAGAGGTCAAATCCAGTTTACCTCTGCATCTTAAAATGACCCTTAGGATATGTTTTACAAGTGGTGGAAATTCCATGCTTTTATCATAAAATCCACAATAGGTTTCCTTATCTGCCATAATAGAGATGGCAATGTGTACGATAACTTCAATGCGCTGCAACGGCTGCAGGACTGTATGCTCCCCGGGGAGTTGAAATGGCATATTAATGAACAGGTCCAGTGACCAGGGGGTAAAATGTAAGGTCCGATGATAGGTCTTCTGACTTGATATCAGACTATAAAAAACCTGCACATTTACCTTTACTTAACACGTAATCATTCATAATGATTGCGTTTATATTAGCATATTACATTTTTTTGAAAAAGAATAGTTTAACTGTTCAATACCAACAATTAAATAATAATATGAAATATCTACGAGTACTTTTATGGAAATACTTGACCTCAGCACTTAAAGTGATACATAGAGGCATAACTAACCCCAGTGAGCATGAAAAATTCACCAATTCTGGCTCAATACAAGCCCAACGTTGCAGACGCTGACCCAACACTAAAACAACACCACATGAATGTATCAATTTTCTGGGCAGTGCGTTGTCGCTTTCAGAAAACCACGATGGCTCTGGTCTACATGTAGATGTTTGTAACACCCCACACCTCTCAGATACAGGCCCATGCACCTTTAACGATGACTGATTCCCTCCACCACAACTTGCCACACATGAAATGGCCTGCATTAGGGCCAGTGATTGTTAAACTAGGTCAGAACATTGATTGTATAGTGGAACTGTACAACCAATCATGGTCAGTGGAAAGTCCATCTACCATTAATTTCATAAAATGTGTAAATCATTGTACATATATACAGATACCTCCTGTGCTTTCCTGACTGTTTGCTTCATGTGGTTCTTGTTTCTCATTCCCATTACCACCTTCTGCACCACCATCTTTAGAGGATCAAAGAAACCATGTACGTTTATAATAAGGTTGTAAGCATGTTCAGTAGGGTCAAAATAGGTGTCTATTTTAATAGTAGGTACTATGTTCAGATGATGGAAGCAAACTAATCAAACTGTATATTTATTACTGGTAGCTATTAATATATCTCAGAAATGCAAGACTTTTTCAGGAGAGGAGGTTATTTTCAGGACTGGTATGTGAATGGTAAAATTCTGGTTTTCCTGGACATGTACAAACCTTGTGACACATTACTGTTTTTCTAAGAATTTAGATAATTGATAATAAGTATTACTAGAAGGCACATTGCTAAACATCAGAAATCTTACAATATTACTCAGAACATTCTTCTAAATAATTAACTATTACGCATGGGTGGACAAATTCAAGGACAATTCAAATTTTATGAAGTGGAAATTTTTTCAGGGCATATCCCTCCCTGAAGTCGCACATTTTGTTTTTAGTAATGGTCTAACAATGTGGCAAGTTTTTCCAGATATTACACATCCCCCCTGAAACCGCATATTTTGTTCCCCAGTAATGATCTGGCTATGTGACATGGTTTTTTAAATATTACGTATATTAAAGTCAATAATGGTCACAAGTCGGTCATTTAAAATATGCGGCATGAATGATGCTGGCCACTTACTGAAGTAGTAGTTCTTGTTGGACAGCAAAACATTGGGAATTCCCCATCAAATAGTAAATACAGTGAATAATCACGGGGGTAAATACTATAAACATGGAGGGTTGTACCCCTGTGTTATTAAGAGATGGTACATGCGAGGCAAATTTGGAGAAAAACCCAGGAGGTTGAAACCTCTAGGGTTTCATGAAACCGTATGCACCAGGACCGTATGCACCAGGTGTGGCACTGAGAAGTGTGACAATCTATAGGCCTACATATTATTGAATCAGATCACGGGTCATGAATTGGAAGAATTATTTCACCATTGAACTTGAAAAAGTGAATATATAGCAGGCTAGACTATTGCTACTAATCCTAACATTACCTATATTATGAATTTATAAGTCATGTTAGTTGTACAGTCATAGACCTAGGCAATGGTAATTTACTTTCTAAATTACAGTCCTCTAGTCTAGGCCTACATGTAGGCTACTTTGACTGAAAATTTTGGTATGAGATAAATATACAATACCATGGCTAAACTTGTCTCTTCCCTCATATCAACCCTCCCTAATTGTATTCTCCTTCGGGTCATCTTGTATTGCCCCTAGACCTGCGGTCCTCAGGCGATAAAAGACCCATGACCCTCTGGAGAAGATTAGTTCGGGCTGATATGCGAGACTATACAACTTTAGCCATGGTGTAATCTATAATTATCACTGAAATATTCAACAGATTCTGTGTCAATAACTGAAATTATAAATTAAACTATATATAATGCGCCATGTCCCTCTCTATATAGAGAGGGACATGGGCAAAGGTTAGAGCGTGGCGCTCTGCCGATGTCGCTGCCTGCCGTGTGGTTTCGAATCCCGCTTGGTACAGGATATTCAGAGAAATATCATGTTTCTCCCTTCTCAATCGTGTGACATTGTTCAGATGATGTGTCCTTTGGCAAGACACTTCACCCTCAAATGCTTCACTTTAGACTCAGGTGAAAAGGAGTACCTTGTAGGACAGAGATGGCAATGTGTACGATAAGTTCAATGCGCCGAAACGGCTGCAGGACTGTATGCTCCCCGGGGAGTTGAAATGGCACATGAATGAACAGGTCCCTGACCAGGGGGTAAAATGTAAAGTCCGATGATAGGTCTGCAGACTTGATATCAGATTATAAAAAACCTGCACCTTTACCTTTACTTAACACGTAATCATTCATAATGATTGCGTGCGTTTATATTAGCATATTACATTTTTTTAAACAGGAATAGTTTAACAGTTCAATACCAACAATTAAATAATAATATGAAATATCTACGAGTATTTTATGGAAATACTTGACCTCAGCACTTAAAGTGATACATAGAGGCATAACCAACCCCAGTGAGCATGAAAAATTCACCAATTCTGGCTCAATACAGACCCAATGCTGCAGACGCTGACCGAACACTAAAACAACACCACATGAATGTATCAATTTTTTGGGCAGTGCGTTGTCGCTTTCAGGAAACCACGATGGCTCTGGTCCACATATAGATGTTTCTAACACCCCACACCCCTCTGTTACAGGCCCATGCACCTTTGACGATGACTGATTCCCCCCACCACAATTTGCCACACATGAAATGGCCTGCATTAGGGCCAGTGATTGTTAAAATGGGTCAGAACATTGATTGTATAGTGGAACGGTACAACCAATCATGGTCAGTGGAAAGTCCTTCTACCATTAATTTCATAAAATGTGTAAATCATTGTACATAAATACAGATACCTCCTGTGCTTTCCTGTTCACTTGCTTCATGTGGTTCTTGTTTCTCATTCCCATCACCACCTTCTGCACCACCATCTTTAGAGGATCAAAGAAACCGTGTACGTTTACAATAAGGTTGTAAGCATGTTCAGTAGGGTCAAAATAAGTGTCTATTTTAATAGTAGGTACTGTGTTCAGATGTTGCAAGCAAACTAATCAACCTGTATATTTATTACTGGTAGGAAACGGCTGCAGGACTGTATGCTCCCCGGGGAGTTGAAATGGCACATGAATGAACAGGTCCCTGACCAGGGGGTAAAATGTAAAGTCCGATGATAGGTCTGCAGACTTGATATCAGATTATAAAAAACCTGCACCTTTACCTTTACTTAACACGTAATCATTCATAATGATTGCGTGCGTTTATATTAGCATATTACATTTTTTTAAACAGGAATAGTTTAACAGTTCAATACCAACAATTAAATAATAATATGAAATATCTACGAGTATTTTATGGAAATACTTGACCTCAGCACTTAAAGTGATACATAGAGGCATAACCAACCCCAGTGAGCATGAAAAATCCACCAATTCTGGCTCAATACAGACCCAATGCTGCAGACGCTGACCGAACACTAAAACAACACCACATGAATGTATCAATTTTTTGGGCAGTGCGTTGTCGCTTTCAGGAAACCACGATGGCTCTGGTCCACATATAGATGTTTCTAACACCCCACACCCCTCTGTTACAGGCCCATGCACCTTTGACGATGACTGATTCCCCCCACCACAATTTGCCACACATGAAATGACCTGCATTAGGGCCAATGATTGTTAAAATGGGTCAGAACATTGATTGTATAGTGGAACTGTACAACCAATCATGGTCAGTGGAAAGTCCTTCTACCATTAATTTCATAAAATGTGTAAATCATTGTACATAAATACAGATACCTCCTGTGCTTTCCTGTTCACTTGCTTCATGTGGTTCTTGTTTCTCATTCCCATCACCACCTTCTGCACCACCATCTTTAGAGGATCAAAGAAACCGTGTACGTTTACAATAAGGTTGTAAGCATGTTCAGTAGGGTCAAAATAAGTGTCTATTTCAATAGTAGGTACTGTGTTCAGATGTTGCAAGCAAACTAATCAACCTGTATATTTATTACTGGTAGCTATTAATTTATTTCAGAAATGCAGGACTTTTTCAGGAGAGGAGGTTATTTTCAGGACTGGTATGTGAATGGTAAAATTCTGGTTTTCCTGGACATGTACAAACCTTGCGACACATTACTGTCTTTCTAAAAAATTTAGATAATTGATAATAAGTATTACTAGAAGGCAGACTGCTAAACATCAGAAATCTTACAATATTACTCTGAACATTCTTCTAAATAAATAACTATTACGCATGGGTGTTTGAAGGACAATTCAAATTTTATGAAGTGGAAATTTTTTCAGGGCATATCCCTCCCTGAAGTCGCACATTTTGTTTTTAGTAATGGTCTAACTATGTGGCAAGGTTTTCCAGATATTACACATCCCCCCTGAAACCGCATATTTTGTTCCCCAGTAATGATCTGGCTATGTGACATGGTTTTTAAAATATTACGTATATTAAAGTCAATAATGGTCACAAGTCGGTCAGTTAAAATATGCGGCATGCATGATGCCGGCCACTTACTAAAGTAGTAGTTCTTGTTGGACAGCAAAACATTGGGAATTCCCCATCAAATAGTAAATACAGTGAATAACCACGGGTGTAAATTCTATAAACATGGAGGGTTGTACCCCTGTGTTATTAAGAGATGGTACATGCGAGGCAAATTTGGAGAAAAACCCAGGAGGTTGAAACCTCTAGGGTTTCATGAAACCGTATGCACCAGGACCGTATGCACCAGGTGTGGCACTGAGAAGTGTGACAATCTATAGGCCTACATATTATTGAATCAGATCACGGGTCATGAATTGGAAGAATTATTTCACCATTGAACTTGAAAAAATGAATATATAGCAGGCTAGACTATTGCTACTAATCCTAACATTACCTATATTATGAATTTATAAGTCATGTTAGGTGTACAGTCATAGACCTAGGCTATGGTAATTTACTTTCTAAATTACAGTCCTCTAGTCTAGGCCTACATGTAGGCTACTTTGACTGAAAATTTTGGTATGAGATAAATATACAATACCATGACTAAACTTGTCTTTTCCCTCATATCAGCCCTCCCTAATTGTATTCTACTATGGGGTCATCTTGTATCGCCCTCAGACCTGCGGTCCTCAGGGATAAAAGACCCATGACCCTCTGGAGAAGATTAGTTCGGGCTGATATTCGAGACTATACAACTTTAGCCATGGTGGATTCTATAATTATCATTAAAATATTCAACAGATCCTGTGTCAATAACTAAAATTATAAATTAAACTATATATAATGCGCCATGTCCCTCTCTATATAGAGAGGGACATGGCGCAATGATTAGAGCGTGGCGCTCTGCCGATGTCGCTGCTTGCCGTGCCGTTTTGAATCCCACTTGGTGCAGGATTTATCAGAGAAATATCATGTTTCTCCCCCCTCAATCTTGGGACATTGTTAAGATGATGTGTCCTTGGACAAGACACTTCACCCTCAAATGCTTCACTTGACTCAGGTGAAAATGAGTACATGTAGGACAGAGATGACAATGTGTACGATAAGTTCAATGCGCCGAAACGGCTGCAGGACTGTATGCTCCCCGGGGGGTTGAAATGGCACATGAATGAACAGGTCCAGTGACCAGGGGGTAAAATGTAAAGTCTGATGATAGGTCTTCAGACTTGATATCAGACTACAAAAAACCTGCTCCTTTACTTAACACGTAATCATTCATAATGACTGTGTTTATATTAGGATATTACATTTTTTTGAACAGGAATAGGTTAACTGTTCAATACCAACAATTAGATAATAATATGAAATATCTATGAGTACTTTTGTGGAAATACTTGACCTTAGCACTTAAAGTGATACATAGAGGCATAGCCAACCCAAGTGAGCATGAAAAATTCACCAATTCTGGTTCAATACGGGCCAAACGTTGCAGACGCTGACCCAACACTAAAACAACACCACATGAATGTATTAATTTTCTGGGCAGTGGGTTGTCGCTTTCAGAAAACCACGATGGCTCTGGTCTACATGTAGATGTTTGTAACACCCCACACCCCTCTGTTACAGGCCCATGCATCTTTAACGACGACTGATTCCCCCACCACAATTTGCCACACATGAAATGACTTGCATTAGGGCCAGTGATTGTTAAACTTGGTCAGAACATTGATTGTATAGTGGAACTGTACAACCAATCATGGTCAGTGGAAAGTCCTTCTACCATTAATTTCATAAAATGTGTAAATCATTGTACATATATACAGATACCTCCTGTGCTTTCCTGACTGTTTGCTTCATGTGGTTCTTGTTTCTCATTCCCATCACCACCTTCTGCACCACCATCTTTAGAGGATCAAAGAAACCGTGTACGTTTATAATGAGGTTGTAAGCATGTTCAGTAGGGTCAAAATGTGTGTGTATTTTAATAGTAGTTACTATGTTCAGATGTTGCAAGCAAACTAATCAACCTGTATATTTATTACTGGTAGCTATTAATTTATCTCAGAAAAGCAGGACTTTTTCAGGAGAGGAGGTTATTTTCAGGACTGGTATGTGAATGGTAAAATTCTGGTTTTCCTGGACATGTACAAACCTTGCGACACATTACTGTCTTTCTAAAAATTTAGATAATTGATAATAAGTATTAGAATACTAGAAGGCACATTGCTAAACATCGGAAATCTTACAATATTACTCTGAACATTCTTCTAAATAAATAACTATTCCGCATGGGTGTTTGAAGGACAATTCAAATTTTATGAAGTGGAAATTTTTTCAGGGCATATCCCTCCCTGAAGTCGCACATTTTGTTTTTAGTAATGGTCTAGCTATGTGGCAAGGTTTTCCAGATATTACACATCCCCCCTGAAACCGCATATTTTGTTCCCCAGTAATGATCTGGCTATGTGACATGGTTTTTTAAATATCAAGTATATTAAAGTCAATAATGGTTACAAGTCGGTCAGTTAAAATATGCGGCATGCATGATGCTGGCCACTTACTGAAGTAGTAGTTCTTGTTGGACAGCAAAACATTGGGAATTCCCCATCAAATAGTAAATACAGTGAATAACCACGGGGGTAAATCCTATAAACATGGAGGGTTGTACCCCTGTGTTATTAAGAGATGGTACATGCGAGGCAAATTTGGAGAAAAACCCAGGAGGTTGAAACCTCTAGGGTTTCATGAAACCGTATGCACCAGGACCGTATGCACCAGGTGTGGCACTGAGAAGTGTGACAATCTATAGGCCTACATATTATTGAATCAGATCACGGGTCATGAATTGGAAAAATTATTTCACCAGTGAACTTGAAAAAGTGAATATATAGCAGGCTAGACTATTGCTAATAATCCTAACATTACCTATATTATGAATTTATAAGTCATGTTAGGTGTACAGTCATAGACCTAGGCTATGGTAATTTACTTTCTAAATTACAGTCCTCTAGTCTAGGCCTACATGTAGGCTACTTTGACTGAAAATTTTGGTATGAGATAAATATACAATATCATGGCTAAACTTGTCTCTTCCCTCATATCAGCCCTCCCTAATTGTATTCTACTTCGGGTCATCTTGTATCGCCCTTAGACCTGCGGTCCTCAGGCGATAAAAGACCCATGACCCTCTGGAGAAGATTAGTTCGGGCTGATATTCGAGACTATACAACTTTAGCCATGGTGGATTCTATAATTATCACTAAAATATTCAACAGATCCTTTGTCAATAACTGAAATTATAAATTAAACTATATATAATGCGCCATGTCCCTCTCTATATAGAGAGGGACATGGCGCAATGGTTAGAGCGCGGCGCTCTGCCGATGTCGCTGCCTGCCGTGCCGTTTTGAATCCCACTTGGTGCAGGATTTATCAGAGAAATATCATGTTTCTCCCCCCTCAATCTTGGGACATTGTTAAGATGATGTGTCCTTGGACAAGACACTTCACCCTCAAATGCTTCACTTGACTCAGGTGAAAATGAGTACACGTAGGACAGAGATGACAATGTGTACGATAAGTTCAATGCGCCAAAACGGTTGCAGGACTGTATGCTCCCCGGGGAGTTGAAATGGCACATGAATGAACAGGTCCAGTGACCAGGGGATAGAATGTAAAGTCCGATGATAGGTCTTCAGACTTGATATCAGACTACAAAAAACCTGCACCTTTACTTAACACGTAATCATTCATAATGATTGTGTTTATATTAGGATATTACATTTTTTTGAACAGGAATAGGTTAACTGTTCAATACCAACAATTAGATAATAATATGAAATATCTATGAGTACTTTTGTGGAAATACTTGACCTTAGCACTTAAAGTGATACATAGAGGCATAACCAACCCAAGTGAGCATGAAAAATTCACCAATTCTGGTTCAATACGGGCCCAACGTTGCAGACGCTGAGCCAACACTAAAACAACACCACATGAATGTATCAATTTTCTGGGCAGTGCGTTGTCGCTTTCAGAAAACCACGATGGCTCTGGTCTACATGTAGATGTTTGTAACACCCAACACCCCTCTGTTACAGGCCCATGCACCTTTAACGACGACTGATTCCCCCACCACAATTTGCCACACATGAAATGACCTGCATTAGGGCCAGTGATTGTTAAACTAGGTCAGAACATTGATTGTATAGTGGAACTGTACAACCAATCATGGTCAGTGGAAAGTCCTTCTACCATTAATTTCATAAAATGTGTAAATCATTGTACATATATACAGATACCTCCTGTGCTTTCCTGACTGTTTGCTTCATGTGGTTCTTGTTTCTCAATCCCATTACCACCTTCTGCACCACCATTTTTAGAGGATCAAAGAAACCGTGTACGTTTATAATGAGGTTGTAAGCATGTTCAGTAGGGTCAAAATGTGTGTGTATTTTAATAGTAGGTACTATGTTCAGATGTTGCAAGCAAACTAATCAACCTGTATATTTATTACTGGTAGCTATTAATTTATCTCAGAAATGCAGGACTTTTTCAGGAGAGGAGGTTATTTTTAGGACTGGTATGTGAATGGTAAAATTATGGTTTTCCTGGACATGTACAAACCTTGTGACACATTACTGTCTTTCTAAAAATTTAGATAATTGATAATAAGTATTACTAGAAGGCACATTGCTAAACATCAGAAATCTTACAATATTACTCTGAACATTCTTCTAAATAAATAACTATTACGCATGGGTGTTTGAAGGACAATTCAAATTTCATGAAGTGGAAATTTTTTCAGGGCATATCCCTCCCTGAAGTCGCACATTTTGTTTTTAGTAATGGTCAAACTATGTGGCAAGGTTTTCCAGATATTACACATCCCCCCTGAAACCGCATATTTTGTTCCCCAGTAATGATCTGGCTATGTGACATGGTTTTTTAAATATTAAGTATATTAAAGTCAATAATGGTTACAAGTCGGTCAGTTAAAATATGCGGCATGAATGATGCTGGCCACTTACTGAAGTAGTAGTTCTTGTTGGACAGCAAAACATTGGGAATTCCCCATCAAATAGTAAATACAGTGAATAACCTCGGGGGTAAATCCTATAAACATGGAGGGTTGTACCCCTGTGTTGTTATTAAGAGATGGTACATGCGAGGCAAATTTGGAGAAAAACCCAGGATGTTGAAACCTTTAGGGTTTCATGAAACCGTATGCACCAGGACCGTATGCACCAGGTGCACTGAGAAGTGTGACAATCTATAGGCCTACATATTATTGAATCAGATAACGGGTCATGAATTGGAAGAATTATTTCACCATTGAACTTGAAAAAGTGAATATATAGCAGGCTAGACTATTGCTACTAATCCTAACATTACCTATATTATGAATTTATAAGTCATGTTAGGTGTACAGTCATAGACCTAGGCTATGGTAATTTACTTTCTAAATTACAGTCCTTTAGTCTAAGCCTACATGTAGGCTACTTTGACTGAAAATTTTGGTATGAGATAAATATACAATACCATGGCTAAACTTGTCTCTTCCCTCATATCAGCCCTCCTTAATTGTATTCTACTTCGGGTCATCTTGTATCGCCCTTAGACCTGCGGTCCTCAGGCGATAAAAGACCCATGACCCTCTGGAGAAGATTAGTTCGGGCTGATATTCGAGACTCTACAACTTTAGCCATGGTGGATTCTATAATTATCACTAAAATATTCAACAGATCCTGTGTCAACAACTGAAATTAAAAATTAAACTATATATAATGCGCCATGTCCCTCTCTATATAGAGAGGGACATGGCGCAATGGTTAGAGCGTGGCGCTCTGCCGATGTAGCTGCCTGCCGTGCCGTTTTGAATCCCACTTGGTGCAGGATTTATCAGAGAAATATCATGTTTCTCCCCCCTCAATCTTGGGACATTGTTAAGATGATGTGTCCTTGGACAAGACACTTCACCCTCAAATGCTTCACTTGACTCAGGTGAAAATGAGTACACGTAGGACAGAGATGACAATGTGTACGATAAGTTCAATGCGCCGAAACGGCTGCAGGACTGCATGCTCCCCGGGGAGTTGAAATGGCACATGAATGAACAGGTCCAGTGACCAGGGGATAAAATGTAAAGTCCGATGATAGGTCTTCAGACTTGATATCAGACTACAAAAAACCTGCACCTTTACTTAACACGTAATCATTCATAATGATTGTGTTTATATTAGGATATTACATTTTTTTGAACAGGAATAGGTTAACTGTTCAATACCAACAATTAGATAATAATATGAAATATCTATGAGTACTTTTGTGGAAATACTTGACCTTAGCACTTAAAGTGATACATAGAGGCATAACCAACCCAAGTGAGCATGAAAAATTCACCAATTCTGGTTCAATACGGGCCCAACGTTGCAGACGCTGAGCCAACACTAAAACAACACCACATGAATGTATTAATTTTCTGGGCAGTGCGTTGTCGCTTTCAGAAAACCACGATGGCTCTGGTCTACATGTAGATGTTTGTAACACCCCACACTCCTCTGTTACAGGCCCATGCACCTATAACGACGACCGATTCCCCCACCACAATTTGCCACACATGAAATGACCTGCATTAGGGCCAATGATTGTTAAAATGGGTCAGAACATTGATTGTATAGTGGAACTGTACAACCAATCATGGTCAGTGGAAAGTCCTTCTACCATTAATTTCATAAAATGTGTAAATCATTGTACATATATACAGATACCTCCTGTGCTTTCCTGACTGTTTGCTTCATGTGGTTCTTGTTTCTCAATCCCATTACCACCTTCTGCACCACCATCTTTAGAGGATCAAAGAAACCGTGTACGTTTATAATGAGGTTGTAAGCATGTTCAGTAGGGTCAAAATGTGTGTGTATTTTAATAGTAGGTACTATGTTCAGATGTTGCAAGCAAACTAATCAACCTGTGTTTTTATTACTGGTAGCTATTAATTTATCTCAGAAATGCAGGACTTTTTCAGGAGAGGAGGTTATTTTTAGGACTGGTATGTGAATGGTAAAATTATGGTTTTCCTGGACATGTACAAACCTTGTGACACATTACTGTCTTTCTAAGAATTTAGATAATAAGTATTACTAGAAGACACATCGCTAAACATCAGAAATCTTACAATATTACTGTGAACATTCTTCTAAATAATTAACTATTACGCATGGGTGTTTGAAGGACAATTTAAATTTTATTAGGTGGAAATTTTTTCAGGGCATATCCCTCCCTGAAGTCGCACATTTTGTTTTTAGTAATGGTCTAACTATGTGGCAAGGTTTCCAGATATTACACATCCCCCCTGAAACCGCATATTTTATTCCCCAGTAAAGATCTGGCTATGTGACATGGTTTTTTAAATATTACGTATATTAAAGTCAATAATGATCACAAGTCGGTCAGTTAAAATATGCGGCATGCATGATGCTGGCCACTTACTGAAGTAGTAGTTCCTGTTGGACAGCAAAACATTGGGAATTCCCCATCAAATAGTCAATACAGTGAATAACCACGGGGGTAAATACTATAAACATGGAGGGTTGTACCCCTGTGTTATTAAGAGATGGTACATGCGAGGCAAATTGGGAGAAAAACCCAGGAGGTTGAAACCTCTAGGGTTTCATGAAACCGTATGCACCAGGACCGCATGCACCAGGTGTGGCACTGAGAAGTGTGACAATCTATAGGCCTACATATTATAGAATCAGATAACGGGTCATGAATTGGAAGAATTATTTCACCATTGAACTTGAAAAAGTGAATATATAGCAGGCTAGACTATTGCTACTAATCCTAACATTACCTATATTATGAATTTATAAGTCATGTTAGGTGTACAGTCATAGACCTAGGCTATGGTAATTTACTTTCTAAATTACAGTTCTCTAGTCTAGGCCTACATGTAGGCTACTTTGATTGAAAATTTTGGTATGAGATAAAAATACAATACCATGGCTAAACTTGTCTCTTCCCTCATATCAGCCCTCCCTAATTGTATTCTACTACGGGTCCTCTTATATCGCCCTTAGACCTGCGGTCCTCAGGCGATAAAAGACCCATGACCCTCTGGAGAAGATTAGTTCGGGCTGATATTCGAGACTCTACAACTTTAGCCATGGTGGATTCTATAATTATCACTAAAATATTCAACAGATCCTGTGTCAATAACTGAAATTATAAATTAAACTATATATAATGCGCCATGTCCCTCTCTATATAGAGAGGGACATGGCGCAATGGTTAGAGCGTGGCGCTCTGCCGATGTAGCTGGCTGCCGTGCCGTTTTGAATCCCACTTGGTGCAGGATTTATCAGAGAAATATCATGTTTCTCCCCCCTCAATCTTGGGACATTGTTAAGATGATGTGTCCTTGGACAAGACACTTCACCCTCAAATGCTTCACTTGACTCAGGTGAAAATGAGTACACGTAGGACAGAGATGACAATGTGTACGATAAGTTCAATGCGCCGAAACGGCTGCGGGACTGTATGCTCCCCGGGGAGTTGAAATGGCACATGAATGAACAGGTCCAGTGACCAGGGGATAAAATGTAAAGTCCGATGATAGGTCTTCAGACTTGATATCAGACTACAAAAAACCTGCACCTTTACTTAATACGTAATCATTCATAATGATTGTGTTTATATTAGGATATTACATTTTTTTGAACAGGAATAGGTTAACTGTTCAATACCAACAATTAGATAATAATATGAAATATCTATGAGTACTTTTGTGGAAAAACTTGACCTTAGCACTTAAAGTGATACATAGAGGCATAACCAACCCAAGTGAGCATGAAAAATTCACCAATTCTGGTTCAATACGGGCCCAACGTTGCAGACGCTGAGCCAACACTAAAACAACACCACATGAATGTATTAATTTTCTGGGCAGTGCGTTGTCGCTTTCAGAAAACCACGATGGCTCTGGTCTACATGTAGATGTTTGTAACACCCCACACCCCTCTGTTACAGGCCCATGCACCTATAACAACGACCGATTCCCCCACCACAATTTGCCACACATGAAATGACCTGCATTAGGGCCAATGATTGTTAAAATGGGTCAGAACATTGATTGTATAGTGGAACTGTACAACCAATCATGGTCAGTGGAAAGTCCTTCTACCATTAATTTCATAAAATGTGTAAATCATTGTACATATATACAGATACCTCCTGTGCTTTCCTGACTGTTTGCTTCATGTGGTTCTTGTTTCTCAATCCCATTACCACCTTCTGCACCACCATCTTTAGAGGATCAAAGAAACCGTGTACGTTTATAATGAGGTTGTAAGCATGTTCAGTAGGGTCAAAATGTGTGTGTATTTTAATAGTAGGTACTATGTTCAGATGTTGCAAGCAAACTAATCAACCTGTGTTTTTATTACTGGTAGCTATTAATTTATCTCAGAAATGCAGGACTTTTTCAGGAGAGGAGGTTATTTTTAGGACTGGTATGTGAATGGTAAAATTATGGTTTTCCTGGACATGTACAAACCTTGTGACACATTACTGTCTTTCTAAGAATTTAGATAATAAGTATTACTAGAAGACACATCGCTAAACATCAGAAATCTTACAATATTACTGTGAACATTCTTCTAAATAATTAACTATTACGCATGGGTGTTTGAAGGACAATTTAAATTTTATTAGGTGGAAATTTTTTCAGGGCATATCCCTCCCTGAAGTCGCACATTTTGTTTTTAGTAATGGTCTAACTATGTGGCAAGGTTTCCAGATATTACACATCCCCCCTGAAACCGCATATTTTATTCCCCAGTAAAGATCTGGCTATGTGACATGGTTTTTTAAATATTACGTATATTAAAGTCAATAATGATCACAAGTCGGTCAGTTAAAATATGCGGCATGCATGATGCTGGCCACTTACTGAAGTAGTAGTTCCTGTTGGACAGCAAAACATTGGGAATTCCCCATCAAATAGTCAATACAGTGAATAACCACGGGGGTAAATACTATAAACATGGAGGGTTGTACCCCTGTGTTATTAAGAGATGGTACATGCGAGGCAAATTGGGAGAAAAACCCAGGAGGTTGAAACCTCTAGGGTTTCATGAAACCGTATGCACCAGGACCGTATGCACCAGGTGTGGCACTGAGAAGTGTGACAATCTATAGGCCTACATATTATAGAATCAGATAACGGGTCATGAATTGGAAGAATTATTTCACCATTGAACTTGAAAAAGTGAATATATAGCAGGCTAGACTATTGCTACTAATCCTAACATTACCTATATTATGAATTTATAAGTCATGTTAGGTGTACAGTCATAGACCTAGGCTATGGTAATTTACTTTCTAAATTACAGTTCTCTAGTCTAGGCCTACATGTAGGCTACTTTGATTGAAAATTTTGGTATGAGATAAATATACAATACCATGGCTAAACTTGTCTCTTCCCTCATATCAGCCCTCCCTAATTGTATTCTACTTCGGGTCATCTTATATCGCCCTTAGACCTGCGGTCCTCAGGCGATAAAAGACCCATGACCCTCTGGAGAAGATTAGTTCGGGCTGATATTCGAGACTCTACAACTTTAGCCATGGTGGATTCTATAATTATCACTAAAATATTCAACAGATCCTGTGTCAATAACTGAAATTATAAATTAAACTATATATAATGCGCCATGTCCCTCTCTATATAGAGAGGGACATGGCGCAATGGTTAGAGCGTGGCGCTCTGCCGATGTAGCTGCCTGTCGTGCTGTTTTGAATCCCACTTGGTGCAGGATTTATCAGAGAAATATCATGTTTCTCCCCCCTCAATCTTGGGACATTGTTAAGATGATGTGTCCTTGGACAAGACACTTCACCCTCAAATGCTTCACTTGACTCAGGTGAAAATGAGTACACGTAGGACAGAGATGACAATGTGTACGATAAGTTCAATGCGCCGAAACGGCTGCAGGACTGTATGCTCCCCGGGGAGTTGAAATGGCACATGAATGAACAGGTCCGGTGACCAGGGGATAAAATGTAAAGTCCGATGATAGGTCTTCAGACTTGATATCAGACTACAAAAAACCTGCACCTTTACTTAATACGTAATCATTCATAATGATTGTGTTTATATTAGGATATTACATTTTTTTGAACAGGAATAGGTTAACTGTTCAATACCAACAATTAGATAATAATATGAAATATCTATGAGTACTTTTGTGGAAATACTTGACCTTAGCACTTAAAGTGATACATAGAGGCATAACCAACCCAAGTGAGCATGAAAAATTCACCAATTCTGGTTCAATACGGGCCCAACGTTGCAGACGCTGAGCCAACACTAAAACAACACCACATGAATGTATTAATTTTCTGGGCAGTGCGTTGTCGCTTTCAGAAAACCACGATGGCTCTGGTCTACATGTAGATGTTTGTAACACCCCACACCCCTCTGTTACAGGCCTATGCACCTATAACAACGACCGATTCCCCCACCACAATTTGCCACACATGAAATGACCTGCATTAGGGCCAATGATTGTTAAAATGGGTCAGAACATTGATTGTATAGTGGAACTGTACAACCAATCATGGTCAGTGGAAAGTCCTTCTACCATTAATTTCATAAAATGTGTAAATCATTGTACATATATACAGATACCTCCTGTGCTTTCCTGACTGTTTGCTTCATGTGGTTCTTGTTTCTCAATCCCATTACCACCTTCTGCACCACCATCTTTAGAGGATCAAAGAAACCGTGTACGTTTATAATGAGGTTGTAAGCATGTTCAGTAGGGTCAAAATGTGTGTGTATTTTAATAGTAGGTACTATGTTCAGATGTTGCAAGCAAACCAATCAACCTGTGTTTTTATTACTGGTAGCTATTAATTTATCTCAGAAATGCAGGACTTTTTCAGGAGAGGAGGTTATTTTTAGGACTGGTATGTGAATGGTAAAATTATGGTTTTCCTGGACATGTACAAACCTTGTGACACATTACTGTCTTTCTAAGAATTTAGATAATAAGTATTACTAGAAGACACATCGCTAAACATCAGAAATCTTACAATATTACTGTGAACATTCTTCTAAATAATTAACTATTACGCATGGGTGTTTGAAGGACAATTTAAATTTTATTAGGTGGAAATTTTTTCAGGGCATATCCCTCCCTGAAGTCGCACATTTTGTTTTTAGTAATGGTCTAACTATGTGGCAAGGTTTCCAGATATTACACATCCCCCCTGAAACCGCATATTTTATTCCCCAGTAAAGATCTGGCTATGTGACATGGTTTTTTAAATATTACGTATATTAAAGTCAATAATGATCACAAGTCGGTCAGTTAAAATATGCGGCATGCATGATGCTGGCCACTTACTGAAGTAGTAGTTCCTGTTGGACAGCAAAACATTGGGAATTCCCCATCAAATAGTCAATACAGTGAATAACCACGGGGGTAAATACTATAAACATGGAGGGTTGTACCCCTGTGTTATTAAGAGATGGTACATGCGAGGCAAATTGGGAGAAAAACCCAGGAGGTTGAAACCTCTAGGGTTTCATGAAACCGTATGCACCAGGACCGCATGCACCAGGTGTGGCACTGAGAAGTGTGACAATCTATAGGCCTACATATTATAGAATCAGATAACGGGTCATGAATTGGAAGAATTATTTCACCATTGAACTTGAAAAAGTGAATATATAGCAGGCTAGACTATTGCTACTAATCCTAACATTACCTATATTATGAATTTATAAGTCATGTTAGGTGTACAGTCATAGACCTAGGCTATGGTAATTTACTTTCTAAATTACAGTTCTCTAGTCTAGGCCTACATGTAGGCTACTTTGATTGAAAATTTTGGTATGAGATAAAAATACAATACCATGGCTAAACTTGTCTCTTCCCTCATATCAGCCCTCCCTAATTGTATTCTACTACGGGTCCTCTTATATCGCCCTTAGACCTGCGGTCCTCAGGCGATAAAAGACCCATGACCCTCTGGAGAAGATTAGTTCGGGCTGATATTCGAGACTCTACAACTTTAGCCATGGTGGATTCTATAATTATCACTAAAATATTCAACAGATCCTGTGTCAATAACTGAAATTATAAATTAAACTATATATAATGCGCCATGTCCCTCTCTATATAGAGAGGGACATGGCGCAATGGTTAGAGCGTGGCGCTCTGCCGATGTAGCTGGCTGCCGTGCCGTTTTGAATCCCACTTGGTGCAGGATTTATCAGAGAAATATCATGTTTCTCCCCCCTCAATCTTGGGACATTGTTAAGATGATGTGTCCTTGGACAAGACACTTCACCCTCAAATGCTTCACTTGACTCAGGTGAAAATGAGTACACGTAGGACAGAGATGACAATGTGTACGATAAGTTCAATGCGCCGAAACGGCTGCGGGACTGTATGCTCCCCGGGGAGTTGAAATGGCACATGAATGAACAGGTCCAGTGACCAGGGGATAAAATGTAAAGTCCGATGATAGGTCTTCAGACTTGATATCAGACTACAAAAAACCTGCACCTTTACTTAATACGTAATCATTCATAATGATTGTGTTTATATTAGGATATTACATTTTTTTGAACAGGAATAGGTTAACTGTTCAATACCAACAATTAGATAATAATATGAAATATCTATGAGTACTTTTGTGGAAAAACTTGACCTTAGCACTTAAAGTGATACATAGAGGCATAACCAACCCAAGTGAGCATGAAAAATTCACCAATTCTGGTTCAATACGGGCCCAACGTTGCAGACGCTGAGCCAACACTAAAACAACACCACATGAATGTATTAATTTTCTGGGCAGTGCGTTGTCGCTTTCAGAAAACCACGATGGCTCTGGTCTACATGTAGATGTTTGTAACACCCCACACCCCTCTGTTACAGGCCCATGCACCTATAACAACGACCGATTCCCCCACCACAATTTGCCACACATGAAATGACCTGCATTAGGGCCAATGATTGTTAAAATGGGTCAGAACATTGATTGTATAGTGGAACTGTACAACCAATCATGGTCAGTGGAAAGTCCTTCTACCATTAATTTCATAAAATGTGTAAATCATTGTACATATATACAGATACCTCCTGTGCTTTCCTGACTGTTTGCTTCATGTGGTTCTTGTTTCTCAATCCCATTACCACCTTCTGCACCACCATCTTTAGAGGATCAAAGAAACCGTGTACGTTTATAATGAGGTTGTAAGCATGTTCAGTAGGGTCAAAATGTGTGTGTATTTTAATAGTAGGTACTATGTTCAGATGTTGCAAGCAAACTAATCAACCTGTGTTTTTATTACTGGTAGCTATTAATTTATCTCAGAAATGCAGGACTTTTTCAGGAGAGGAGGTTATTTTTAGGACTGGTATGTGAATGGTAAAATTATGGTTTTCCTGGACATGTACAAACCTTGTGACACATTACTGTCTTTCTAAGAATTTAGATAATAAGTATTACTAGAAGACACATCGCTAAACATCAGAAATCTTACAATATTACTGTGAACATTCTTCTAAATAATTAACTATTACGCATGGGTGTTTGAAGGACAATTTAAATTTTATTAGGTGGAAATTTTTTCAGGGCATATCCCTCCCTGAAGTCGCACATTTTGTTTTTAGTAATGGTCTAACTATGTGGCAAGGTTTCCAGATATTACACATCCCCCCTGAAACCGCATATTTTATTCCCCAGTAAAGATCTGGCTATGTGACATGGTTTTTTAAATATTACGTATATTAAAGTCAATAATGATCACAAGTCGGTCAGTTAAAATATGCGGCATGCATGATGCTGGCCACTTACTGAAGTAGTAGTTCCTGTTGGACAGCAAAACATTGGGAATTCCCCATCAAATAGTCAATACAGTGAATAACCACGGGGGTAAATACTATAAACATGGAGGGTTGTACCCCTGTGTTATTAAGAGATGGTACATGCGAGGCAAATTGGGAGAAAAACCCAGGAGGTTGAAACCTCTAGGGTTTCATGAAACCGTATGCACCAGGACCGTATGCACCAGGTGTGGCACTGAGAAGTGTGACAATCTATAGGCCTACATATTATAGAATCAGATAACGGGTCATGAATTGGAAGAATTATTTCACCATTGAACTTGAAAAAGTGAATATATAGCAGGCTAGACTATTGCTACTAATCCTAACATTACCTATATTATGAATTTATAAGTCATGTTAGGTGTACAGTCATAGACCTAGGCTATGGTAATTTACTTTCTAAATTACAGTTCTCTAGTCTAGGCCTACATGTAGGCTACTTTGATTGAAAATTTTGGTATGAGATAAATATACAATACCATGGCTAAACTTGTCTCTTCCCTCATATCAGCCCTCCCTAATTGTATTCTACTTCGGGTCATCTTATATCGCCCTTAGACCTGCGGTCCTCAGGCGATAAAAGACCCATGACCCTCTGGAGAAGATTAGTTCGGGCTGATATTCGAGACTCTACAACTTTAGCCATGGTGGATTCTATAATTATCACTAAAATATTCAACAGATCCTGTGTCAATAACTGAAATTATAAATTAAACTATATATAATGCGCCATGTCCCTCTCTATATAGAGAGGGACATGGCGCAATGGTTAGAGCGTGGCGCTCTGCCGATGTAGCTGCCTGTCGTGCTGTTTTGAATCCCACTTGGTGCAGGATTTATCAGAGAAATATCATGTTTCTCCCCCCTCAATCTTGGGACATTGTTAAGATGATGTGTCCTTGGACAAGACACTTCACCCTCAAATGCTTCACTTGACTCAGGTGAAAATGAGTACACGTAGGACAGAGATGACAATGTGTACGATAAGTTCAATGCGCCGAAACGGCTGCAGGACTGTATGCTCCCCGGGGAGTTGAAATGGCACATGAATGAACAGGTCCGGTGACCAGGGGATAAAATGTAAAGTCCGATGATAGGTCTTCAGACTTGATATCAGACTACAAAAAACCTGCACCTTTACTTAATACGTAATCATTCATAATGATTGTGTTTATATTAGGATATTACATTTTTTTGAACAGGAATAGGTTAACTGTTCAATACCAACAATTAGATAATAATATGAAATATCTATGAGTACTTTTGTGGAAATACTTGACCTTAGCACTTAAAGTGATACATAGAGGCATAACCAACCCAAGTGAGCATGAAAAATTCACCAATTCTGGTTCAATACGGGCCCAACGTTGCAGACGCTGAGCCAACACTAAAACAACACCACATGAATGTATTAATTTTCTGGGCAGTGCGTTGTCGCTTTCAGAAAACCACGATGGCTCTGGTCTACATGTAGATGTTTGTAACACCCCACACCCCTCTGTTACAGGCCTATGCACCTATAACAACGACCGATTCCCCCACCACAATTTGCCACACATGAAATGACCTGCATTAGGGCCAATGATTGTTAAAATGGGTCAGAACATTGATTGTATAGTGGAACTGTACAACCAATCATGGTCAGTGGAAAGTCCTTCTACCATTAATTTCATAAAATGTGTAAATCATTGTACATATATACAGATACCTCCTGTGCTTTCCTGACCGCTTGCTTCATGTGTTTCTTGTTTCTCATTCCCATTACCACCTTCTGTACCACCATCTTTAGAGGATCAAAGAAACCGTGTACGTTTATAATGAGGTTGTAAGCATGTTCAGTAGGGTCAAAATGTGTGTGTATTTTAATAGTAGGTACTATGTTCAGATGTTGCAAGCAAACTAATCAACCTGTGTTTTTATTACTGGTAGCTATTAATTTATCTCAGAAATGCAGGACTTTTTCAGGAGAGGAGGTTATTTTTAGGACTGGTATGTGAATGGTAAAATTATGGTTTTCCTGGACATGTACAAACCTTGTGACACATTACTGTCTTTCTAAGAATTTAGATAATAAGTATTACTAGAAGACACATCGCTAAACATCAGAAATCTTACAATATTACTGTGAACATTCTTCTAAATAATTAACTATTACGCATGGGTGTTTGAAGGACAATTTAAATTTTATTAGGTGGAAATTTTTTCAGGGCATATCCCTCCCTGAAGTCGCACATTTTGTTTTTAGTAATGGTCTAACTATGTGGCAAGGTTTCCAGATATTACACATCCCCCCTGAAACCGCATATTTTGTTCCCCAGTAAAGATCTGGCTATGTGACATGGTTTTTTAAATATTACGTATATTAAAGTCAATAATGATCACAAGTCGGTCAGTTAAAATATGCGGCATGCATGATGCTGGCCACTTACTGAAGTAGTAGTTCCTGTTGGACAGCAAAACATTGGGAATTCCCCATCAAATAGTCAATACAGTGAATAACCACGGGGGTAAATACTATAAACATGGAGGGTTGTACCCCTGTGTTATTAAGAGATGGTACATGCGAGGCAAATTGGGAGAAAAACCCAGGAGGTTGAAACCTCTAGGGTTTCATGAAACCGTATGCACCAGGACCGTATGCACCAGGTGTGGCACTGAGAAGTGTGACAATCTATAGGCCTACATATTATAGAATCAGATAACGGGTCATGAATTGGAAGAATTATTTCACCATTGAACTTGAAAAAGTGAATATATAGCAGGCTAGACTATTGCTACTAATCCTAACATTACCTATATTATGAATTTATAAGTCATGTTAGGTGTACAGTCATAGACCTAGGCTATGGTAATTTACTTTCTAAATTACAGTCCTCTAGTCTAGGCCTACATGTAGGCTACTTTGACTGAAAATTTTGGTATGAGATAAATATACAATACCATGGCTAAACTTGTCTCTTCCCTCATATCAGCCCTCCCTAATTGTATTCTACTTCGGGTCATCTTATATCGCCCTTAGACCTGCGGTCCTCAGGCGATAAAAGACCCATGACTCTCTGGAGAAGATTAGTTCGGGCTGATATTCGAGACTATACAAATTTAGCCATGGTGGATTCTATAATTATCACTAAAATATTCAACAGATCCTGTGTCAATAACTGAAATTATAAATTAAACTATATATAATGCGCCATGTCCCTCTCTATATAGAGAGGGACATGGCGCAATGGTTAGAGCGTGGCGCTCTGCCGATGTGGCTGCCTGCCGTGCCGTTTTGAATCCCACTTGGTGCAGGATTTATCAGAGAAATATCATGTTTCTCCCCCCTCAATCTTGGGACATTGTTAAGATGATGTGTCCTTGGACAAGACACTTCACCCTCAAATGCTTCACTTGACTCAGGTGAAAATGAGTACACGTAGGACAGAGATGACAATGTGTACGATAAGTTCAATGCGCCGAAACGGCTGCAGGACTGTATGCTCCCCGGGGAGTTGAGATGGCACATGAATGAACAGGTCCAGTGACCAGGCGATAAAATGTAAAGTCCGATGATAGGTCTTCAGACTTGATATCAGACTACAAAAAACCTGCACCTTTACTTAACACGTAATCATTCATAATGATTGTGTTTATATTAGGATATTACATTTTTTTGAACAGGAATAGGTTAACTGTTCAATACCAACAATTAGATAATAATATGAAATATCTATGAGTACTTTTGTGGAAATACTTGACCTTAGCACTTAAAGTGATACATAGAGGCATAACCAACCCAAGTGAGCATGAAAAATTCACCAATTCTGGTTCAATATGGGCCCAACGTTGCAGACGCTGAGCCAACACTAAAACAACACCACATGAATGTATTAATTTTCTGGGCAGTGCGTTGTCGCTTTCAGAAAACCACGATGGCTCTGGTCTACATGTAGATGTTTGTAACACCCCACACCCCTCTGTTACAGGCCCATGCACCTATAACGACGACTGATTCCCCCACCACAATTTGCCACACATGAAATGACCTGCATTAGGGCCAATGATTGTTAAAATGGGTCAGAACATTGATTGTATAGTGGAACTGTACAACCAATCATGGTCAGTGGAAAGTCCTTCTACCATTAATTTCAAAAAATGTGTAAATCATTGTACATATATATACAGATACCTCCTGTGCTTTCCCGACTGTTTGCTTCATGTGGTTCTTGTTTCTCATTCCCATTACCACCTTCTGCACCACCATCTTTAGAGGATCAAAGAAACCGTGTACGTTTATAATAAGGTTGTAAGCATCTTCAGTAGGGTCAAAATGTGTGTGTATTTTAATAGTAGGTACTATGTTCAGATGTTGCAAGCAAACTAATCAACCTGTATATTTATTACTGGTAGCTATTAATTTATCTCAGAAATGCAGGACTTTTTCAGGAGAGGAGGTTATTTTTAGGACTGGTATGTGAATGGTAAAATTATGGTTTTCCTGGACATGTACAAACCTTGTGACACATTACTGTCTTTCTAAGAATTTAGATAATAAGTATTACTAGAAGACACATTGCTAAACATCAGAAATCTTACAATATTACTGTGAACATTCTTCTAAATAATTAACTATTACGCATGGGTGTTTGAAGGACAATTTAAATTTTATTAGGTGGAAATTTTTTCAGGGCATATCCCTCCCTGAAGTCGCACATTTTGTTTTTAGTAATGGTCTAACTATGTGGCAAGGTTTCCAGATATTACACATCCCCCCTGAAACCGCATATTTTGTTCCCCAGTAATGATCTGGCAATATGATATGGTTTTTTAAATATTACGTATATTAAAGTCAATAATGGTCACAAGTCGGTCAGTTAAAATATGCGGCATGCATGATGCCGGCCACTTACTGAAGTAGTAGTTCCTGTTGGACAGCAAAACATTGGGAATTCCCCATCAAATAGTCAATACAGTGAATAACCACGGGGGTAAATTCTATAAACATGGAGGGTTGTACCCCTGTGTTATTAAGAGATGGTACATGCGAGGCAAATTTGGAGAAAAACCCAGGAGGTTGAAACCTCTAGGGTTTCATGAAACCGTATGCACCAGGACCGTATGCACCAGGTGTGGCACTGAGAAGTGTGACAATCTATAGGCCTACATATTATTGAATCAGATCACGGGTCATGAACTGGAAGAATTATATCACCATTGAACTTGAAAAAATGAATAAAAAGCAGGCTAGACTATTGCTACTAATCCCAACATTACCTATATTATGAATTTATAAGTCATGTTAGGTGTACAGTCATAGACCTAGGCTATGGTAATTTACTTTCTAAATTACAGTACTCTAGTCTAGGCCTACATGTAGGCTACTTTGACTGAAAATTTTGGTATGAGATAAATATACAATACCATGGCTAAACTTGTCTTTTCCCTCATATCAGCCCTCCCTAATTGTATTCTACTTCGGGTCATCTTGTATCGCCCTCAGACCTGCGGTCCTCAGGCGATAAAAGACCAATGACCCTCTGGAGAAGATTAGTTCGGGCTGATATGCGAGACTATACATTTTTAGCAATGGTGTAATCTATAATTATCACTAAAATATTCAACAGATCCTGTGTCAATAACTGAAATTATAAATTAAACTATATATAATGCCCCATGTCCCTTTTTATATAGAGAGGGACATGGCGCAATGGTTAGAGCGTGGCGCTCTGCTGATGTCGCTGCCTGCCGTGCCGTTTCGAATCCCGCTTGGTGCAGGATTTTTCAGAGAAATATCATGTTTCTCCACCCTCAATCTTGGGACATTGTTAAGATGATGTGTCCTTGGGCAAGACACTTCACCCTCAAATGCTTCACTTGACTCAGGTGAAAATAAGTACCTGGTAGGACAGAGATGACAATGTGTACGATAAGTTCAATGCGCCGAAAGGCTGCAGGACTGTATGCTCCCCGGGGAGTTGAAATGGAACATGAATGAACAGGTCCAGTGACCAGGGGATAAAATGTAAAGTCCGATGATAGATCTTCAGACTTGATATCAGACTACAAAAAACCTGCACTTTTACTTAACACGTAATCATTCATAATGATTGTGTTTATATTAGGATATTACATTTTTTTGAACAGGAATATGTTAACTGTTCAATACCAACAATTAGAAAATAATATGAAATATCTACGAGTACTTTTATGGAAATACTTGACCTTAGCACTTAAAGTGATACATAGAGGCATAACCAACCCAAGTGAGCATGAAAAATTCACCAATTCTGGCTCAATACAGGCCCAACATTGCAGATGCTGACCCAACACTAAAACAACACCACATGAATGTATCAATTTTCTGGGCAGCGCGTTGTCGCTTTCAGAAAACCACGATGGCTCTGGTCTACATGCAGATGTTTGTAACACCCCACAAAATGTGTAAATCATTGTACATATATACAGATACCTCCTGTGCTTTCCTGACTGTTTGCTTCATGTGGTTCTTGTTTCTCATTCCCATTACCACCTTCTGCACCACCATTTTTAGAGGATCAAAGAAACCGTGTACGTTTATAATAAGGTTGTAAGCATGTTCAGTAGGGTCAAAATGGGTGTCTATTTTAATAGTAGGTACTATGTTCAGATGTTGCAAGCAAACTAATCAACCTGTATATTTATTACTGGTAGCTATTAATTTATCTCAGAAAAAGCAGGACTTTTTCAGGAGAGGAGGTTATTTTTAGGACTGGTATGTGAATGGTAAAATTATGGTTTTCCTGGACATGTACAAACCTTGTGACACATTACTGTTTTTCTAAAAATTTAGATAATTGATAATAAGTATTACTAGAAGGCACATTGCTAAACAGGAGAGGAGGTTATTTTTAGGACTGGTATGTGAATGGTAAAATTATGGTTTTCCTGGACATGTACAAACCTTGTGACACATTACTGTTTTTCTAAAAATTTAGATAATTGATAATAAGTATTACTAGAAGGCACATTGCTAAACATCAAAAATCTTACAATATTACTCAGAACATTCTTCTAAATAATTAACTATTACGCATGTGTGTTTGAAGGACAATTTAAATTTTATGAAGTGGAATTTTTTTCAGGGCATATCCCTCCCTGAAGTCGCACATTTTGTTTTTAGTAATGGTCTAACAATGTGGCAAGGTTTTCCAGATATTACAAATCCCCCCTGAAACCGCATATTTTGTTCCCCAGTAATTATCTGGCTATGTGACATGGTTTTTTAAATATTACGTATATTAAAGTCAATAAAGGTCACAAGTCGGTCAGTTAAAATATGCGGCATGCATGATACTGGCCACTTACTGAAGTAGTAGTTCTTGTTGGACAGCAAAACATTGGGAATTCCCCATCAAATAGTAAATACAGTGAATAACCACGGGGGTAAATCCTATAAACATGGAGGGTTGTACCCCTGTGTTATTAAGAGATGGTACATGCGAGGCAAATTTGGAGAAAAACCCAGGAGGTTGAAACCTCAAGGGTTACATGAAACCGTATGCACCAGGACCGTATGCACCAGGTGTAGCACTGAGAAGTGTGACAATCTATAGGCCTACATATTATTGAATCAGATCACGGGTCATGAATTGGAAGAATTATTTCACCATTGAACTTGGAAAAATGAATATATAGCAGGCTAGACTATTGCTACTAATCCTAACATTACCTATATTATGAATTTATAAGTCATGTTAGGTGTACAGTCATAGACCTAGGCTATGGTAATTTACTTTCTAAATTACAGTACTCTAGTCTAGGCCTACATGTAGGCTACTTTGACTGAAAATTTTGGTATGAGATAAATATACAATACCATGGCTAAACTTGTCTTTTCCCTCATATCAGCCCTCCCTAATTGTATTCTACTTCGGGTCATCTTGTATCGCCCTCAGACCTGCGGTCCTCAGGCGATAAAAGACCCATGACCCTCTGGAGAAGATTAGTTCGGGCTGATATGCGAGACTATACAACTTTAGCCATGGTGTAATCTATAATTATCACTAAAATATTCAACAGATCCTGTGTCAATAACTGAAATTATAAATTAAACTATATATAATGCGCCATGTCCCTCTCTGTATAGAGAGGGACATGGCGCAATGGTTAGAGCGTGGCGCTCTGCCGATGTCGCTGCCTGCCGTGCCGTTACGAATCCCGCTTGGTGCAGGATTTTTCAGAGAGATATCATGTTTCTCCACCCTCAATCTCGGGACATTGTTAAGATGATGTGTCCTTGGGCAAGACACTTCACCCTCAAATGCTTCACTTGACTCAGGTGAAAATGAGTACCTAGTAGGACAGAGATGACAATGTGTACGATAAGTTCAATGCGCCGAAAGGCTGCAGGACTGTATGCTCCCCGGAGAGTTGAAATGGAACAGGTCCAGTGACTAGGGGATAAAATGTAAAGTTCGATGATAGGTCTTCAGACTTGATATCAGACTACAAAAAACCTGCACCTTTACTTAACACGTAATCATTCATAATGATTGTGTTTATATTAGGATATTACATTTTTTTGAACAGGAATATGTTAACTGTTCAATACCAACAATTAGATAATAATATGAAATATCTACGAGTACTTTTATGGAAATACTTGACCTTAGCACTTAAAGTGATACATAGAGGCATAACCAACCCAAGTGAGCATGAAAAATTCACCAATTCTGGCTCAATACGGGCCCAACGTTGCAGACGCTGGCACAACACTAAAACAACACCACATGAATGTATCAATTTTCTGGGCAGTGCGTTGTCGTTTTCAGAAAACCACGATGGCTCTGGTCTACATGTAGATGTTTGTAACACCCCACACCCCTTTGTTACAGGCCCATGCACCTTTAACGACGACTGATTCCCCCACCACAATTTGCCACACATAAAATGGCCTGCATTAGGGCCAGTGATTGATAAAATGGGTAAAAACATTGATTGTATAGTGGAACTGTAAAACCAATCATGGTCAGTGGAAAGTCCTTCTACCATTAATTTCATAAAATGTGTAAATCATTGTACATATATACAGATACCTCCTGTGCTTTCCTGACCGCTTGCTTCATGTGTTTCTTGTTTCTCATTCCCATTACCACCTTCTGCACCACCATCTTTAGAGGATCAAAGAAACCGTGTACGTTTATAATAAGGTTGTAAGCATGTTCAGTAGGGTCAAAATGGGTGTCTATTTTAATAGCAGGTACTATGTTCAGATGTTGCAAGCAAACTAATCAACCTGTATATTTATTACTGGTAGCTATTAATTTATCTCAGAAATGCAGGACTTTTTCAGGAGAGGAGGTTATTTTCAGGACTGGTATGTGAATGGTAAAATTCTGGTTTTCATGGACATGTACAAACCTTGTGACACATAACTGTCTTTCTAAGAATTTAGATAATTGATAAGAAGTATTACTAGAAGGCACATTGCTAAACATCAGAAATCTTACAATATTACTCTGAACATTCTTCTAAATAATTAACTATTACGCATGGGTGTTTGAAGGACAATTCAAATTTTATGAAGTGGACATTTTTTCAGGGCATATCCCTCCCTGAAGTCGCACATTTTGTTTTTAGTAATGGTCTAACTATGTGGCAAGGTTTCCAGATATTACACATCCCCCCTGAAACCGCATATTTTGTTCCCCAGTAATGATCTGGCTATGTGACATGGTTTTTTAAATATTACGTATATTAAAGTCAATAATGGCCACAAGTCGGTCATTTAAAATATGCGGCATGAATGATGCTGGCCACTTACTGAAGTAGTAGTTCTTGTTGGACAGCAAAACATTGGGAATTCCCTATCAAATAGTCAATACAGTGAATAACCACGGGGGTAAATTCTATAAACATGGAGGGTTGTACCCCTGTGTTATTAAGAGATGGCACATGCGAGGCAAATTTGAAGAAAAACCCAGGAGGTTGAAACCTCTAGGGTTTCATGAAACCGTATGCACCAGGACCGTATGCACCAGGTGTGGCACTGAGAAGTGTGACAATCTATAGGCCTAAATATTATTGAATCAGATCACGGGTCATGAATTGGAAGAATTATTTCACCATTGAACTTGAAAAAGTGAATATATAGCAGGCTAGACTATTGCTACTAATCCTAACATTACCTATATTATGAATTTATAAGTCATGTTAGGTGTACAGTCATAGACCTAGGCTATGGTAATTTACTTTCTAAATTACAGTCCTCTAGTCTAGGCCTACATCTTGGCAACTTTGACGGAAAATTTTGGTATGAGATAAATACACAATACCATGGCTAAACTTGTCTTTTCCCTCATATCAGCCCTCCCTAATTGTATTCTCCTTCAGGTCATCTTGTATCGCCCTTAGACCTGCGGTCCTCAGGTGATAAAAGACCCATGACCCTCTGGAGAAGATTAGTTCGGGCTGATATGCGAGACTATACAACTTTAGCCATGGTGTAATCTATAATTATCACTGGAATATTCAACAGATCCTGTGTCAATAACTGAAATTATAAATTAAACTATATATAATGCGCCATGTCCCTCTCTATATAGAGAGGGACATGGCGCAATGGTTAGTGCGTGGCGCTCTGCCGATGTCGCTGCCCGCCGTGCGGTTTCGAATCCCGATTGGTGCAGGATTTTCAGAGAAATATCATGTTTCCCCCCTCTCAATCTTGGGACATTGTTAAGATGATGTGTCCTTGGGTAAGACACTTCACCCTCAAATGCTTCACTTGACTCAGGTGAAAATGAGTACCTGGTAGGACAGAGATGGCAATGTGTACAATAAGTTCAATGCACCGAAACGGCTGCAGGACTGTATGCTCCCTGGGGAGTTGAAATGGCACATGAATGAACAGGTCCAGTGACCAGGGGGTAAAATGTAAAGTCCGATGATAGGTCTTCAGACTCGATATCAGACTATAAAAAACCTGCACCTTTACCTTTAGTTAACACGTAATCATTCATAATGATTGCGTTTATATTAGCATATTACATTTTTTTGAACAAGAATAGTTTAACTATTCAATACCAACAATTAAATAATAATATGAAATATCTACGAGAACTTTTATGGAAATACTTGACCTCAGCACTTAAAGTGATACATAGTGGCATAACCAACCCCAGTGAGCATGAAAAATGCACCAATTCTGGCTCAATACAGACCCAATGTTGCAGACGCTGACCCAACACTAAAACAACACCACATGAATGTATCAATTTTCTGGGCAGTGCGTTGTCGCTTTCAGAAAACCACGATGGCTCTGGTCTACATATAGATGTTTCTAACACCCCACACCCCTCTGTTACAGGCCCATGCACCTTTAACGATGACTGATTCCCCCCCACTACAATTTGCCACACATGAAATGGCCTGCATTAGGGCCAGTGATTGTTAAAATGGGTCAGAACATTGATTGTATAGTGGAACTGTAAAACCAATTATGGTCAGTGGAAAGTCCTTCTACCATTAATTTCATAAAATGTGTAAATCATTGTACATATATACAGATACCTCCTGTGCTTTCCTGATCACTTGCTTCATGTGTTTCTTGTTTCTCATTCCCATTACCACCTTCTGCACCACCATCTTTAGAGGATTAAAGAAACCGTGTACTTTTATAATAAGGTTGTAAGCATGGTCAGTAGGGTCAAAATGGGTGTCTATTTTTATAGTAGGTAGTATGTTCAGAGAAGAGGTTATTTTCAGGACTGGTATGTGAATGGTAAAATTCTTGTTTTTATGGACATGTACAAACCTTGTGACACATTACTGTCTTTCTAAGAATTTAGATAATTGATAATAAGTATTACTAGAAGACACATTGCTAAACATCAGAAATCTTACAATATTACTCTGAACATTCTTCTAAATAATTAACTATTACACATGGATATTTGAAGGACATTTCAAATTTTATAAAGTGGAAATTTTTCAGAGCATATGCCTCCCTGAAGTCACACATTTTGTTTTATACTAATGGTCTAGCTATCTGGCACGGTTCGCCAGATATCAGGCATATTAAAGGTAATTAGGGCCAGTAGTTTGCCATTTGGAATTTGACTAATACAAATTGTAATTTTTCAGGGCATATCCCTGCCTGAAACCACACATTTTGTTTAATGGTATTTAGTAATGGCTCAGTTCGCCAGATATCAGCAATATTTAACAAGAGGCCAGCCGGCCACCATAATCTACTGCCCCGTCCACGTGAAATGTTTTTTACAGGGTGCATACCGTAAAAGGTGGAAAATAATGTGCCCCGTTGTATAACGCGCAGAAGGGTAAAAGTGACCCTTTACAGGGTAAAATCCTTACATAACGCGCTCCGTTATATACCGCGCTCCTAAATCTCTGTCAATCGCCAAACATTACAGGACGTGTGGCGCACGTCAGCAAATATTGGCTATTGTCTGGAGAAACCCGGCAGCCGTCTACAGTCGCTATTTTCAGCAGTTAATATGTTCCTTTTTACACTGTTTAATTGTGCATTTTAATTTGATGAGATTATTTAGGCATTTAAGTTTGATAGAGTAAAGGCATCAGGGCTCGAAATTGGACTAAATTGCCACTTGTCCAGTCGGAAAACTGGCTAAAAAATCGACTAGTACTTCCCACAAATATTACTTGTCCTTCCCAGTATTTGTCAAGCAGGAGCACTCGTCCAGTAGGACAAGCTCATTGAAACTTAGCACGTCCTTCCCAGATTGCTGGTCGTCTCCGACGATCGAACGGGGCCAATTTTAGCCCTGGGCTTTTTAATTTGATTTAGGAAGTGGCGACTCTGGAGCAGCGTTGGCCGGTGAAGAGCCTAATTAGGAATGGGGTTATATCAGGCATGGGGTGTCAAGTCAGGGTCAGGTATATGCGCAGGGTGTGGTGCGCAGTGGTTGGGGAGGGGGTGGGTGGCAACGGGAAGTACTGTTAGTGTAGCAGTGGTGAATGATTATCATCTAGATTGTTTGTCAACCTGGATATTTAAGCTGAAACAAGTGAAACAACAAATCACATAACGTAAAACAAAATAATCAGACCAAGTTTACCATTCAAGGATGTTAGGCACATTTCAAAATATGCTGAGTATTCTGAAAGCTGTCTTAGACAATTTGGAAAGAGAACATCACTGAGAAAATATCACCAACACTACAGATACGACACTGGAGGTAAGGTAATGCATACTTTAATAATGTTAATTATAACTGAAGTGTTTTGCTCATGTTTTAAAATGCCATAGCTATAGCAGTTCCTTTTTATGACATTCACATGATTCTGGTAGGCCTAATTTATAATTTATCAACCAGGCGCATTCCTAATTTTGCCATTGACGAGTCATGATTATTTAACTCAGCAGGTACATTTCGAATTTCACCACTGTCATGTAATCTCTAATTTATTAACTAATGCTAATTTATTAACCAGGCGCATTCCTAATTTTACCACTATCAGGTCAGGCTTAATATATCAATCAGGTGCATTCCTAACTTTACAAGTGTCAAGTCATGCTTAATATATCAATCAGGCGCATTCCTAATTTTGACACTGTCAGGTCATGCTTAATTTATCAACCATGCGCATTCCTAATTTTGACACTGTCAAGTCATGCTTAGAATATCAATGAGGCGCATTCCTAGTTTTACCACTGTAAGGTAATGTTTAATTTATCAACCATGCGCATTCCGAATTTTGACACTGCCAAGTCATGATTCAATCAAGTGCATTCCTAATTTGATCACTGTCAAATCCACTATCAGGTCAGGCTTAATATATCAATCAGGTGCATTCCTAACTTTACAAGTGTCAAGTCATGCTTAATATATCAATCAGGCGCATTCCTAATTTTGACGCTGTCAGGTCATGCTTAATTTATCAACCATGCGCATTCCTAATTTTGACACTGTCAAGTCATGCTTAGTGTATCAATGAGGCGCATTCCTAGTTTTACCACTGTCAGGTCATGTTTAATTTATCAACCATGCGCATTCCTAATTTTGACACTGTCAAGTCATGCTTAGTGTATCAATGAGGCGCATTCCTAGTTTTACCACTGTCAGGTCATGTTTAATTTATCAACCATGCGCATTCCTAATTTTGACACTGCCAAGTCATGATTCAATCAAGTGCATTCCTAATTTGATCACTGTCAAATCATGTTTAATTTATCACCCTGGCGTATTCCTAATTTTGACACTATCAAGTCATGCTTAATTTATCAATCAGGCGCATTCCTAATTTTACCACTGTCTGGTCATGCTTAATTAATCAACCATGCGCATTCCTAATTTTACCACTGTCAGGTCATGCTTAGTGTATCAATGAGGTGCACTTCTAATTTTGACACTGTCAAGTCATGCGTCAATCAAGTGCATTCCTAATTGATCACTGTCAGGTCATGTTCAATTTATCAACTAGGCGCATTCCTAATTTTGACACCAGAGAAACAGTCTCTGTTGACACTGTCAAGTCATGCTTAATTTATCAATCAGATGCGTTCCTCATTTTACCACTGTTAGTTTATGTTTAATTTATCCTAATATTTGTTATTTTATCTCTTGTTCTCTATGGCATACATGTAATATTGTTATATTGCTATATAATGATCAGTAAACAAAAGTAATTCGATATTCATATATGTCATATTGTTTTCTACTCATATATTGTTCTCATAAGTCTTACCACGATTACTATAATATAATATCGCTTATACTTCCTAAGTGATATGCTCCTGTTAACACTTCTAACCAATTAACATTATCGGCCTTTGCGATATGTACCCGCGCTTAGCGACATTGATGAACTCGTCACACTTAGGCGACAAGATCTTGAGGTCAAATGAAAAAAAATTGTTTCTGACTTCAATCAAAGCATAATCTCTATTATGCTCTCAGTTCTCCGAAAAGCTTCTACTATGTTTTTGCAAAACTAATGATCTAATTTTGTGACAGCAATTCAGCTTTAACAAGTGAGAGATTATCTCTTCGGTTTCAATTGAAATTATACATTCTAGAGAAATTGACGATATTTTAACATTTATAAATGCCACGGGGACGGGATCAATTTATATCGGCAAGCAGGTAAATTGGCTATAATATATACATAATCAGTTAGTTACAATGGTAATATTGAATCATTATTTACATTTCGAAAGTGAATAAAACATGATTTAATTTGAATACATGACAAAGTTGTATGTTTTAAATAATGACAATAAAATGGTTGACATATAATAAATAATTGTTGTTGTCATAAATTCTTCATTCTACTTGATACCTATTACACTAACAAGTCACTGATTTTATATGAAATATAATAATTAAACATTTCTCGCTAGCCAATGATTCAGATAATTGTGTATATAAGTAACCTCAATGAAGCATCCGTGGCAAGGAGCAGCGTAATAAACTTTTCCCTTTAATCTTTAGACGGGCGATACATAATGTTGTTTTAGTGATTGGCCGCGACAAGTAGCCGTACAATCTATTGACCTGAAAGGAGGGGGGGGGGGGGGGGCAGCTATCAAGTCACACTAAATAAGGTGTGATCGCATTGTCTACTGTCGCCCCTTAATGACCATCTAGTTCCAAGAGGCGTTTATTCAAAATGTTAACGTCCCGTATATAATGATGCTAATAATCTATTTGTTACAATAAAATATAATCAATATTATTTTTTTATTATTATTTCTGATGAATAAGTCTTCTATTTCTCTTTTTTATTTCACGAGATGTACTCTTAGCTTCGACCGATCCCAGTCGCCACAAGAAAATACAAACACCTTGCATTTGCGCAAAGTGTTGATAACCTGAACACCTAAAGAGGTGTGATTATCATTTAGTCTCATTCCCCACTCTTTGCGTCCAACTTAACTGACATGTTTATAATGTACGTTATTTTTTAAATCATCCATATATTTATTTTCCATATATTTATTTAAAAAAAAAGATTTATAGTTGCTATCAAAATATATCTGCTGTTAAAGGTTTCATATAATATATATAATTGAATAAAATACTTGATACCATGATAATTCTCACACGGGAATAATACGTTTTTTTTCAGCTTGACAGGAATTTAACTGATTTCCACGTCACACTGGTGGAAAGAGGGTTCAGCGTGAAATTACAACGACATTCTATTGGGCCAGGCGCAGTAGTTCAACTAAGTCGTAAATCCGATTCATCTACTGTTTTAATAGTAGACATAAATCACTATTTTTATTTTTAACTCTAGGTACACCTTGGCGCTAGATCGACCTTTGCAGCATATATAGGGTTATTTTTAAATATATTTTACAAATAACCTTAGATGATGTAGAGGTTGATTTTTTTTCTATGCTAAATGCTTAAGAGGAGTGCTGAATGTTCATTGTCAGAAATTTCACTGCATTACAATGGGTTTTTTGATGTTTTTTTTCAATTTGACCCACAGAACTAGTCGAGTCTGTTCATTATTATGATATGGCTTCATGTTGTTTTCTGCAAACGGTTCAGGTTTTAGTTTAATCTATTAAAGCTCTTACAGTTTTATGAAGGTGTTAACATAATGTTTTAATTAAGTTTTATCACATACTTTTCACTATGATTGTATCGTTTTGTGTTTTCCACGTGCTATAAGTATAATGCCATAATTGTGAACTTGACAGTTGATAATCATGTTATATCTGATGAAAATAAACAAATGTTTTATTTGAATAAGGCTGTGTTGTGTTACTTTTTTAATTTGCAGTTCTTTCTATAAATCGATAGATGTGATGTAATCAAATACTGATATAAGTGATACTGTTCCACTGTGTGTCAATACCGCCGACATCCACAAAATTAAGCATTAGCTTGCTGACACGTCACGGTCAATGCATGGACAGTAGGCTGTCAGCAAGGTGATGCCTAATTTCGCAGGCCTCTGACCAGGCGTTGTCAAGCCACACAGTTGACCACATTAGTACATGTAATGCTAGGCGTAATATCCTTTATTTGAGCCAACTTAGAATTGTTATTAATCCTGATATCATTTAAGTTTACATATACATAAAAGTCTGTAATTATTAAAAAGTTTTTATTTATTTATACGAGTTCTGTATTTTATTAAATCATACAGGATTTCTTATTATTACTGGTTTATAATATGACATCTTTAGTGAGATAGACTCCCCCAAAATAATATCATTTGACACACATTAATGTCTATTTAGTGATATACTGATATGATCATTAATTAGAAAATGTCGATCTCCATGGATTGCGTAATTATTATAAATTTGTCATCACTATTATTATTATTAGACTGCACAGTTTAATTACACATACTAAAACCCCTTGATCAGCATATCTCTAATACACAACATTAATATATATTTGAGCTTACCGCATCTTCGACAACAACAAAAAATGAAAATATACAATTACATTAATATAAAAAATTCGCTGCATGATTATCCGTAGGCGTTACACACAGTCATGCGCAATGAGTAGGAATTGAGGCCATGCCTAATATCTACCCCATGGCTAATTTCGCTTGACACCGGATTAGCTGTGCCATGTAAATGTCATGTATCATGAACTGCCGGCGACGACTGGCAGGTGTTGTTTCAACAGTAACCGACTGTCGCTGTGACCCCGTGGACGCTAGCGGGCAGTAATAGGCCGTTATTCAGCGAATGCGTCATAATAATTATATCCCAGCAAACACGATAGTTAAATCAATGCTGATTTATTTCACATGACTGGCAGGTGTTTTTTCAACAGTAAGTGACTGTCGCTGTGACCCCGTGGACGCTAGCATATTAAAGTTAATTAGGGCCAATAGTCGGCCGTTTTAAATTTGATAAAATTCACATTTTCCAGGGCATATCCCTAGCTGAAACTGCACATTTTGTATTATACAGGGTTCATACTCCCATGAAGAAAAATTCCAGGACTTTTCAAGGACTTTTCCAGGACCTAATCAGATTTTTCAAGGACTTGAGAATACACGATAACTCACACATTTTTTCCCAAAAACAACTTGAAACTACATTTTCTATATCTTTCAAAATTGATAATAACATCGGGCAGGTAGATCTATTTCAACTTGTTCCAAAAAGGGTAGCTTGACTCTAGCAAATACCATTTTTGCAATCTCTTTTCTCACTATTTAAAATTCCAGGATTTTCAAGCACTTTCAACAAAATTCCAGGACTTTCAAGGCCTGGATTTTTAATTTTTTAAATTCAAGGACTTATTAGGATTTCCAGGACCAGTGCGAACCCTGATTATAGTAATGGTCTGTCTATCTGGCACGGTTTGTAAGATATAAGGCATAATAAAGTTAAGTACCGCTGGTAGTTGGCCATTTTGAATTTGAGCAAGTTGAAAATTTTCAGGGAATATCCCTATCTGTAACTGCACATTTGTTTTATACTAATGGTCTAGCTACATGTATCTGGCACGGTTTGCCAGATATCAGGCATATTAAAGTTAATTATGGCCGATGGTCAGTAGGTCAAATTTCATAAACCAAAAAGGAATATCTACACCGCCTAAGGGATGTGTCTGTGGCCAAAAATCAGGCATAACAGTAAGCTAATTGTGGTCGATGGTCGGCCAATTATGTAGGTAAAATTTCAAAAACTCCAAAAGGCACATCTACACCCCCTGACGGATGGCAGGCCGGACATCTGAGGCGACAAAGAAAATCCCCCCATGGTGATTTTTGGGTTTCCGGAATACTCAAAATGCAGACAAACTGACGAATAGCCTGACGATGCCATAATCCAAATGCTTCGTTCATTAACATTCCTCAGTAAATTTATATCATATGCTTTGCTGCGTTTAATACTGCTATAGGTTTTTATTCGAATATTAAGTGGTTGTATTTAATTAATTGATATTAAATAATGTAATTAATTATTTACATGTACCGTATCCCCGCGCATAAACGTGCATGCACTTATATTTGAAGATGCACTTAGTTTTCGAAAACAGGTGCATGTACTTATATTCGAACATAAAAAATATTTTAAGAAAAATACATGCACTTATATTCGAACTTGAAATGACCTTGATAATAAACAAATGATAAATATTTTGATATGAAAATGCAAATTTGTAATCGTATTTGTTTTGTAACAACATTTATAGTACGCATAACTTTATTAATACACTATCTTAGCATTGAGATGTGCATTACATAACCTTATATATATATCTAGAAAACAACAACATATAAATATAAATCTGTAGTTGCCAGGCGCAAACAAATCTTCACTGTTTCAACAGGCTAGTGCATGTTTGGAACATCACAGCTATCGTCAACAGTCGCGTCCACACCTCTGTCTATAGGAGTGCTCAAGCGAGATCATTGTTATAAAAACATAACGTTCTCATTGAATGAGATGAATGACTTGTCCAGCTACGGAGTCTCTCCCCTCTGACATGACGCCTCCTCATTCTCCCACCCTTTGTGAGCTGCTGCCCCCACTTGTGCATTATTTTGTCTTCGCAGATTAGTACTCCACAAGAATCTGTTTGAGTGCAAAGTTTATTTCAATAATTCTGGCGTCTTAACAATAATCGGCTAAATGGGGGCGGGTGTTACGGGGGTGATTCATATAATAATTTATAATGTGATTTAATAGACTAATTTCTACTTTCCGTTTAAGGTGTCAGATTTGGCGACACAATTCTTATTTAGAGGGGTGCACTTAGTTTGCGAAAACAAGTGCATGCACTTATATTCAAACATAAAGCAATTTTAAAACATCCCTAAAACATGCGATTTTCACTTATAAGTGCATGCACGTTTATGCGCGGGGATACGGTAAAAATACATATTTCAAATAAAAAAATCCTTTTGGATGGTTTATTTAAAATTATTTAAACAAATAAATATATTTAACAAGAGGACTGAAGTCCTATATCATCCCCCGCCATAAATTAGGTTAGATTTTTTGCGGTCACAAATATTTAAAAAGTTGATTTGTGGTGGCCATTTTAAATTTCAGTAAAATCACATGCACATTTCCAGATGGTGGGTAATGTGATTGTACAATGTGAATTATTGCTGATTTCAATTTTTCAGTTTTTGCGCCCACAAGAAAATATGAAGTTTATCCATGGTGGCCATTTTGAATTTCAGTAAAACCTTTAAAAAATCACCTGGACATCTCCATATCGTGGGAAATGTTTTGTAGTTTTTGCGCCCACAAAAAATTTTGGAGTTGACCTCTAGCGGCCATATTGAAATTTGGTAGCAACTTTTAAAAAATCACTTGCCCATCCCCATGTTACTAGGAATGTGATGTTAAAATTTTAAAAAAAATTGAACAAACAAATTTTTTGAGTTTTCACACCCCCCAAAAAATTAAAGTTGATCTGTGGCGGCCATTTTCAATTTCAGTAAAACCTTGAAAAAGTCACCTGCACATCTCCATATCATGATGGGGAATGTGATAGTAAAATTTGAATAATTTCTGAATTTAAGTTTTATAGTTTTTGCACCCACAAAAAATTTTAGAGTTGCCCTCTTGTGGCCATTTTAAATTTTGGTAGCATTTCTAAAAAATCACTTGCACATCCCCATGTTGCTACGAATGTCATGTTAAAATTTCAAAAAGATTTGACCAGTAGTTTTTGAGTTTTTGCGCCAACAAGAAAACGTGACGCCGGACATAATCCTGGCGCGACTAAAATCCCCCTTCCCCTACGGGCGGGGGATAAAAAGAGATGGGCTTTCTGTTATTTTGTAAGAATTGTATTTTGAAATGTTCAAATATCCTTCACTTTGGTTTGAATAAGAGATAGTAATAACGGTTTAAGCCTAATAAATAGTAATTTCCTCTCTTATGTGATCAGGTACGTGTAGTTGTATTATTCCATTTTATAAAAAATGCCTATGGGATTGATTTTGTGCAGATGGGTCACAAATGTGAATAACCTTGTAGTTTAACCGTAAGAGTGATGAAATTGTTTAATTAACAGAGCTGAGGAGAAAGGTTTTTCACTTTGTAAATGTTACAGATGCCTTAGTTAGTTATTAACGGTTTATTCGTTATCTATGTTATCATGGTTATGTGTCTATGATTAACAGAGCTCAGAAGAAGGGTTCTTCACTTAGTAAATGTTACAAATGCCTTAGTTAGCAGTGGTTAGCTATTTATGGTTTACTTGTTAGCATGGTTATGTGTCTATGATTAACAGAGCTCTGGAGAATGAATCTTCACTTTGTAAATGTTAAAGATGCCTGAATTAGTCATTCAGTGTTTATAAAAAATTGTTATCTATGTTATCATGGTTATGTGTCTATGATAAACAGAGCTCAGAAGAAGGGTTCTTCACTTAGTAAATGTTACAAATGCCTTAGTTAGCAGTGGTTAGCTATTTATGGTTTACTTGTTATCATGGTTATGTGTCTATGATTAACAGAGCTCAGGAGAATGGTTCTTCACTTTGTAAATGTTACAGATTTCTTAGTTATTCAGGATTTATTATGTCTCCCATTCATTTCTCTCCAGCGCTTTCCATCTTGCAGGCAGTCAAACACGAGACGTTGACCAAATGCTGGGCTGATGTTGGCCCACCGTCTACGATGCTGACCCAACATTAGCCCAGTATTGGGTTACTGTGTTGTGTCTGGCGCCACACTAAATGTGGGCCAGCGTCACAGACGGCGGGTCAACATTAACCCAGCTTTGGTTCGTAGCATCGTGCCCGTACTGCCAGCATGCAGCCTGTACCGGCAGCATGCAGGTACCGGCAGCATGAAGTACTGACTAGGACTGAATGGAAACTGGCCAGCACCAGCGATGCTGGCCCAACATTTAACAGACATTGGGTAAGTGTCGGCTTGTAATCGCGCCAGCAGTATTAAGCAATATCAGACCAGCTGCTATTCCCAGCAAACACAAAACATTTGCATAACATTTATATACAACATCGGCCGAACGTCTTCGACGTTGGGCCAACATTGTGCAAATGTTATACAAAATGTTTTGTGTTTACTGTGGTTGAAACATCGCCCATTCACGTTCACGTAACGCTGTGCTGACCAGGCGTCTATGCATGCAGTAATCATTGCACCCCTCCCCACCCCTTCGATGCCACACTGTGGGGAAGTGCGACCACGGACAACACGTCGGATTAACCTTCTGACTGCTACTGTTCAAAATAAAATAATAAGTAGCAATTATGTGACAGCGCTATATATGTTATATCGCGGTATATGGTGATCCAGTAAGTTACCGCGGTATAAATTTAAAGAGGTGAATAAAAGAATCTCAGTTCTGATGATACTGTTAGGCCTCTACCGCGGTATATGGTGATCCAGTTACCGCGGTATAAATTTAAAGAGGTGAATAAAAGATTCTGAGTTCTGATGATACTGTTAGGCCTATACCGCGGTATATGATGATCAAGTTACAGCGGTATAAAATTAAAAGAGGTGAATAAACATGATAAATAATTCTGAGTTCTGATGATACCGTTAGGCCTATACCGCGGTATATGGTGATCCAGTTACCGCGGTATAAATTTAAAAAAGGTGAATAAATGATTTTGAGTTCTGATGATACTGTTAGGCCTATACCGCGGTATAAGGTGATCCAGGAACCGCGGTATGGAAGAGGAGAATAAATGATTCTGAGTTCTGATACTGTTATGGACCATCGTGAAATAGTAATTATCGTCTGGTATATGCTCATTTAAACAAAGGGGGCTATTTAGCGCCAATAGCCCAATTTAGGAATGACACGTAGATCTTTTGACCAGTGTGGATGATTGTTCCGGTTTAACAACTCACCTGTGCGATGTTATGCTTGTGCAAGATCACAGCAGGAGGACAATACCAATTAGTTGCGTGTATGTAACACATTTAATAAGTACACCTTACTCTCAATAATCAGCACTGGCACATTAACTGTCTGGCCGTCTGTGTACATTAACAGTACTGGAGCTTAACAGGTCTTCTATTGTGACGGCACGTTACGCAATACGTTACTGAATACGGCACAATGCCGGGCCAACGTCTCAAATAAAATAAACTTTATTCCGAGAGGGTATACCATTTAGCGCTAAAGCAGTGGTTAGCAATGGACAATCACGATGTTGATCCAGCATTGAAACAGCGTTGTGCTGTAGTCACGCGATGACGCTATACTACACCTATATCTATTGTGACCTCAAGAAAAATGTACAGTATGGGAAACAAATAATTCTCGTCGTATCTCAAGGCCTCGTGAATATACGATACAAAGCCCACCCTCTCGTAATACCTGTCAATCTAACTGTTCCAAAGCGTTGATTGGTGGTAGGAGAGCTCATCCCGTCTCTATCTGGCATAACACCGTGATGCCCGGGAGATAGTGCGAGGTTTTGTCCATGCACACGGGAATAATCAGAGATATAGTCCACATTCATACATGATAAACAGTTTTCTAATTGTTGCGTCAACGCTGGCATAACATTTTCAATTTGGGTCAGTGCTGGCTGATATATATGCACCTCATTTTTTTTGTATGAAACAGAAGAGACAGAAAACGTCTACCAAATGTTGTTTTAATGTTGGCCCGCCGTCTTCGACGTCGGCCCAACAATAAAACAACATTGGGGCAATGCCTCGTGTTAGTGGGGTAACCTAATCACGCTTTGAGTGATCCCATAGCATTCACAGGGTCGGTGTAGATCCCTTACACGTTTCATTCACGACTAAAGTCGCACTTCAATCTGTTAACTACACATGGAGTCATTTCAAGGTGGACAAGATGTCATCATATCTCCGAGTAGCCAAAAGGTTCTAATTGCGTCAACTAGAAAAACATGAGACTAAATAACTTGCCCACCATAGTGTTATATAAAGAGTGAATTTTCAATCGAACTGGCATATTTGCTTTGACCACGAAACAGACAGCATCGCTTCAAAAATATTGTACACAATTTATTTATTGAATTAATTTAGCCAATAAATGATGAATTAAATATTGCTTATTTCCAATTCATTATTTATTCCGTTCATTTGTAATAAATACAGAGTTATATCTAGCACATAGCATCTACCACTGCCGCGTATAGCGTGTCCATATAGACCCAATGTATTGACCATCAGCGGTAGAACGGTCATCCCGCTATAACGCGATCCACTTATAACGCGGATCCGTTTTTTAGACCCCAACTACCGCGTTATAACGGGATTCTACTGTAGTCTCTACTGTCCACAGGAGCCATTTATTTATGTTCATTAATTACAAAAGCCATTGACACTACAATCAATTAGCTATCAACTTTAATGGTTATGCTGCTAGAGGGGACTCTGACATCTCCAGTTTTTTGTTCACTACACCCTTCTAGTTTGTTATCTACGCTATCATGGTTATGTTTCTATGATTAACAGAGCTCAGGAGAATGATTCTTCACTTTATAAATGTTACAGATGCCTTAGTTAGCCATTCACGGCTAATTTATCAATGTTATGTCTCTATCACCATTATATTGTACGTCTTTCAGTGTGGGGAAAGACATTTGACGTCTGTGCACTGAAAGGGTTTATGACAAATAGATTACTGAAACCAGCACAGCTTTAAAAACCCACATTTTTTGTGATTTATTTGAATATCTATTTAAATTTTATTACCCTCATGTCAAAAGTGAATCCCAGCATTGTTTGAAACAATGGGTTAACATGGGTGTTCATCTTGACAAAATAGGTAACGATTCAGCTGCTTTATAAGAGGACTAAAAGCAGCAAACATGGGGAACTGATGTTGGTATGAAGCTCAGCCAACATCATAGATAAAAATGTGAATTATTTCAAAGATTATATTTTTTAAAATAAAAAATGCTGCAGACCGTAATTGCCGGAATATACAGTCAGTTAGTGCGCTTATGCTGCCTGTTATTTCATCTGCCAAGAATGTGTTGTATCTATTGCCTCTTTCGTGAATCACTATACAACCACAACACAAGGTGTGCAGTATTTAAAGGTTGCGCATAATGGATGTCTCAAGCATGAACAACTTATTTCGGCCTCGGGCGCTATACAACAGAGTGTGTTATAGTCTGGCAATTAGGTCTGTTACAGAGAATTTAGTTGAATGACAATGCTATAAATTCCATAATATTTATTTAATTATACGTATACATGTATAATTTTCAACTAACACAGAAAATGTTTTCTAAAAATCTTTTACAATTTATTTGATAAAACATTTCTATTTGATGGGTAAATCGGTGGAAAGAAATACTTAGAAATCATCGCTTTTCTATGTATATCGCAAATGGGGTTGAATAAAAATAAACAGGATAATTTAGTTAAGGGGTAAATCAGCTTTACCTTTGTTTTGTGATGCTTCTTTATCTATTGGCTCTGGTGAAGTATTATCTTTTGTTTCCTTTTCGCTACTGGTACCTGTGGCTCCCACAGCCAGACTTTCATGGCAACAATTCAGAGATAAAAATGCAATACCCAGAAGGAAACTGATCTTAACTTTCCATGTGATCATCTTCACTGAATCAGTATGCCTGGGGCTTTGTCACTCAATTTAGACTCAAAGAGTTTAGAATGTATGTTGTTGTAACCCTTCCAGCTGGTGCCTGAATTCTGTCACTCAACTATGTTTTTTTCACTCTCTGTTTTCTGCTCAACCATCAGCCTATACAACTGAAAGTAAACATATAGTAGAAATGTAGAAAATACAAATACATGATGATCCATGTGCTATTAGCATGATTAGTTCTAAAATACTATGTAAATGTAGCTTAGAAGAAAAGCATTTAATTGTATAACCTATTTATCAGTCATATATTAGCATACCGGTACTTTCAACGATAACTAATTCCCATATTGCAGTAATCAATTATCAAAGGATATCCAAGTCAAGGGAATTTTACATTGATCATCCTCAGCAATGTGTTATTTTAGAAATTATCTGTATTAACCTTTAGAGTTCTGATGACGACTATAGTGGTATTTCTCCGCATTTATTTGCATTTGTGTAACCGAGTGAAAAATGCCTTATACTGTGAAATTGAGACAATATATTTACAACCTAATTTTTCAAATCCAATTAATTTTCAGTCATTTGAAATTGTCGATACAACTACAAGTAAAAATTAATTTTTATTAGCTGAGCTCAATGAATTAAAGGAGATCAATATTCTCAGATTTCAAAAAAGGATAATATCATTGAATATAAGATATTACCAATTTTTTAATCGCCATTCACCATTTGGTTGATGAACCAATGTGTACATGTGATACAAATTACATTTTCAGGTATGAGAACTGGTCAAGAAACAAAATGACCTAGGAAGATGTTAAAAACACCGGAAAAATGACCTTGGGACTGCAGGAAATTTTCATCCCTGCATTTTAAACACCATTGAATACATATACATCTGTGTTTACAGCTAGATATGCTAGCTCTATGACATGGCAGGTTTCAAAACAAGAGAGCTGACGGCCGCTAACGATATCCCTCGCCATAAATTAGAGTCAATAATGGCCTCAAAGTCAAAGGTTAAAAAATAGGTGAAAGGTCACAACCCCCCCAAAAAGCACATATACACCCCCTGAGGGATGCGTGTGGCAATATAAAAACAATCCAGCAAACGCTTTCCGAGCTATCGTCCGGAAAATGAACTTATCGTCTGCCATCAATTAAAGTCAATAATGGCCTCAAAATTAAAGGTAAAAAATTAGGTCAAAGGTCATAACCCCCAAAAGGCACATCTACACACCTCGAGAGATGTGTGTATGCAATATGAAAACAATCCAGCAAACGCTTTTTGAGATATCATCCGGAAACTGAACTTATCATCCTCCAGCAATTAAAATAAAAATGGCCTCAAAATCAAAGGTAAAAAATTAGGTCAAAGGTCACAAACCCCAAAAGGCACATCTACACCTCTGGGGGATGTGTGTATGCAATATGAAAACAATCCAGCAAACGCTTTGCGAGATAACATTTGGAAACTGAACTTATCATCTGCAATCAATTAAAGTTGATAATCGCCTTAAAATCAAAGGTCAACAAGACTACATAAGTCCAGGAGCTCCCGCGACGAATTAGAATTTGATTTAAGCAATTTTGTGTAGGGTTTTTAATGTAGTCCTAGGCTAGGTCAAAAATCAAGACGCAAGACAACTAGGTCTAAGAAGCTCAGTCTAAGAGTAAGATAAGAACTAGACAGTCTGTCAGAGATTGCAAACCTCCATTGAAATTAATGATCCTAATCAGTATCCCAGTAATGGTCTACCTATCTGGCATGGTTTACCCGATATCAGGCCAATTGAGGTAACTAATAGCTGATTTACGGTCATTTTGAATTCGATATGAACTAGTTAAAAACTTAGGGTGCATCCTCCCCCGAAACCTCAAATTTTGTTTTATAGTAATGGACTAACATCTAACACAGTTTGCAAAATATTGGGCATGTGAAAGTAAATAATGGCCGATAGGGGGCCATTTTGAATTTAATCGAGTCAGAATCTTTCAAGATGCATCCTCAGCTGAAATCTCACATTTCATTCTATAGTAATCGTCTAGCTATCTAGCACGGTTTACCAAATATCGGCCATGTGAAAGTGAATAATGGCCTAAAGGCGGCCATTTTGAATTTGATCAAGTCAAAATTTTCCAAGATGCATCCTCAGCTGAAATCTCACATTTCATTCTATAGTAATGGTCTAGCCATCTAGCACGGTTTACCAAATATCGCCCATGTGAAAGTGAATAATGGCCGATAGGAGGCCATTTTGAATTTGATCAAGTCAAAATTTTTCAAGATGCATCCTCTCCTGAAATCTCACAATTTGTTTTATAGTAATGGTCTAGCCATCTAGCACGGTTTACCAAATAACAGCCATGTGAAAGTGAATAATGGGAGAAAGGCAGCCATTTTGAATTTGTTCAAGTCAAATTTTTTCAAGATGCATCCTCTCCTGAAATCTCACATTTGTTTTTCTAGGGTTTTAATTAGATCAGGTTAATTAGGTCAGGTTTCTATTTATGGAGTATCTGAAAGTAGGTCAGCCAGCTATCAGTGTTTAGTCAGTTATATTAAATTACATCAATTGTAAGTTGGTCGGTGAGATGGATACAAGAGTTGTAAGAGGTACATGTTAGGCCACAGTTTTTTAATCTCCTGTTTTACGGACCCGCCGACCCCAATTTTGCAATTTAAGAATAAAATTAAAATTCTGAAATGACCTTTTTTTTATTTCCGCCGACCTAACCCATCTTGTATTTATATAAAAAAAAATTGATAACCCAATTTCCCAACGAAAACAAATAAAATAAATTTGGGGTGTTCAATACAGGCCGCGGAATCGCGCCATTAGCGCACAATTTGCCTAATTGCTGCACTGTGAGAAATCCCATTGAGCCACGATGGCGCGTTGCTGTAAACATGTCTTTTTGGAAGTTTTTGTTTGTGATAGCCAGCCCTGGAAGCAGACATCTGGGCCTTCCGATCATCGATAGCGAAGTATCAGAACTATGCATATTCTAGAGTTTGTCGTTGTGTTCACATGGCTGCCTCATGTGACTGACGCGGGCCAATCAGGAACTAGCTTACGTCTGGATGAGTCTGGGAGCCAATCACATGTACTGTTTTTAGTGTATGTGTATGATCAATCAATTAAAGATTGGCTGCTGCTCGTTTGGACCATGTTCTATTATGTTATGATAGTCAGAAGTCATTTAGTGGAGTATCTGGCTGAAGGCGCGCTGCTGCTTGGGAGGATACTTCAGGCAGGCAGACCTGTGTGTTTTGAAGGCAGGCAGGCCTACTGAGCTAATAGGCCTTCACTGACAGTTTATAATAGACCTGTGCTAATCTACAGTATAAATTAGCAAGAATAAGAATATTTATTGGGTAGAACCAATCAGCTTTTTGAAATGTGACTATAAATTGCTGTTTTTCGTGGTGCCCATGCAGATAGCAAATGTTATTCATTCTTGGCCATGGCATACGTTTTTGGTAGACTGTTCTTATAACTTTGATTTAATGGCAAATGTAGCAGGTGGTAGATCTATTTACTGGTCAACATTAAAAATGTCCCAGCATTTACAATTGTTGATAGTTGAATGTGTGCTATAGGCCTAGGTTTACCGCTTAATAGTAAATATTCGAGACATATATCAACCCTTTATCTATAACAGTTTTTTGATATTCCATTTCTGCATCAAAAAACTTCTCACAGATTTGGAATTTGAAAAAATGAGAGGAGGTACTTGCACCCTCAACCGGCTTCCCCAGGAGTGTCTAACGCTTAAGTGCATATTTGGGCTAAGTGTCTCAAACTGGGGCTACCACAATTTCAATACTGGTAACCCAGTAGGCACTATTTTTTTAATCATTTGATGAGCCCATAATTTTTGGTCCCTCTTTTTTTTTCATTCTCTAAAACTGACTATTTATGACCTTTTTTTCCCTGCATGCTCTATGCATGACGTCGTCTGATTGGCTAAGCCTATCCCTCACGAGTGGAGATTTCTAATTGGTTTACACACTGTCATTGTTGAAGAAAATGGCGCCGTAACCTAATTTGATTTTTTTTTTCCTCCGACCCAATTTTTTTTAATGAAAAAATAAAAACTTTCCTTAGCGCTGATTCTGTAGAATGATGTTTCCTGTAGGCCGATTGTAATGAACTAGATAGATGGTTATTTTTTATATGAGCTTGCAGCCAATTGGCTACTACCTTTTCTAAGATTGTTGAAATGAAACTTGAGTTGGATACAGGACTGTTATTTTTCAGTTCGTTTTAGAAAGAGATGTTTTATCAGGTAGTGGTCTGACATTGAGCTTCTTTGAAATTTTGAGGAAATGTACCAGGGTTGGCAAAAACCCGGGTAATATTAATATTACCCGGCCTTTAATATTACCCGGGCCACCCGGGCAATAATGGGCAATATGGATAAATACGGGTTTTAATGGGCAATAATGGGCAATTTTGGCCGGCTGCCTATATTCTCCATTTCATACATTTTTTAATTCAGACCCCCTGATCCCTATGTTTGCTTTATTTACATTAAAAATATTAATTTAATATCAGTCACGATATCATTTTATTTTTATTTTATAGATATATAATTGATATGAAAAACTACGTGTTTTATGATTTTAAGTGAAATCTGTTGGTGGGAATATAAGTGGTTTATGGCATAAATTAACTCAACACTCAACAACATGTTGTTTTCATGTGTACACACACACTGCCGCTGATGAATCCTTTGAGGCTGGTATTCTCGGTTATTATATCTAATTAAATTTCTTATCTAATTTAATTTCTTATCAAATATAATTTCTTATTAGTTAAAGAAAAAGGCCTACACTGCCGCTAATAAATGATCTTGTCAAATTCAATTTAGATGAAAATCAGTATTTGTTATAAACTGGAAAAGGAGGAACACAACAACAGGCTATTAAATAATATAAATACGAACCCTAGACCACAAACGCTAATTCCCGTGTCACATGTCGCCTTCTAAGATCAAAGCTGCATGGTCATCGTGAACAATGGTTGTTTCTTTTCCTTACAAACACGGGGTACATTGAATCAATGTCGACTTAATGTTGTTCCAAAGTCTGCGATGCTTGCGGGACAATAAAACAGCATTGGGTCGAAATCTGGTGCAGTGGGTAAATTCACCCAATGCCGGCTGAATTACGTACAGGCGCGCTGCAATCACACCTCTTGTCAATAGAAAGTTTACCGCCTGGAGGCGTCTGCACATTACGTAACCATAAGCCTAGGAGAGGACGTCTCTTTGATAGCGTAACCTATATAGTCGTGTACATCGCTGACTGTTTTATCTTGTCTAAATAATATCCGAATGGAGTTTTTTTTAAATTGATTTGTAAGTTTCACTGAAAGGCACTGTGAATCGATACCAAATATTTAAATTCAACACTAAAACTAGTGAATTGCACATTTAGAGCCCAAATGGTTTCATGGTACGAGCAGTCGTGCATGGCACGCATTCAGTACCCAAGGGACTACACAATTATAAATTTACTGTTGAGATTATCTATGAAAAACACATTTAGTACATTCGACTAGCCCTCCCTTATGACAAGTAAAATAATATTGCCCATCAACTACCTTTTTTACGATTGCTTTCTACATTTCACTGAAAGGCACTGTAGATTGATACCAATTATTTAAATATAGCACTAAAACTGATAAATTGCACATTTAGAACCTAAATGGTGTAAAGTGTTACAAAATGAACAATGAAAGGAGAATTATAAGTTATGGATATTTTTTAATAAATGTTTGCTTATAATGAATGAAATGAACAATGAAATGAGAATTATAAGTTATGAATATTTATAAATAAATGTTTGCATATAATAAAAATATGACATGAATGTTTTGTTTTTAGTTATTTGTCCTTTATTTAAATATTTACACAATATTGCCCAATTCCACTGCCACACTTCGTCATTTATTTTTTGTTTATCTCTTTTCTTTTGCAATTGGCAAATATTATTGCCTATTATTGCGTGCTTTGACAATATTATTTTTACTTTTCACTTTGTGATATTCTAGTATTTTTTATTTTTTATTATTGCCCATTATTGCCCACTTTGGCTAGAAAAGCATTATTGCCCACCCCGGGTTTTCCCGAGGTGGGAAAACCCAGGCTGGACCATTTTGCCAACCCTGAAATGTACTAGTTTCCATTGAAATGTTAATTATATCAGTGATGGGAGTTATTAATATATATCAAAACAATTTTTCAGCACGCTTGTAGGAATGAGGTCCAAATCACATGATCATGACGATGACCTTAAAATAAGCTATTTAATTTCATTTTCTGTCGCACGTTCAAAAACGTTCATTTTGGATTTAATTTCTGTTTTTTTTGCGCTGATGGAATATTGTGTACTTTATACGGGAATTCAGAACGGATTGGTCCTAATTTTATCAACAAAATATTTAGAGAAATGGTCACAAAGTGATTTTACTGATGTGAAGTCTGGCAGAGCCGGCAGTGGAATTTTATGCAGAATATTATTTATTGAGTTCCATAGACGACAGGGATTGTCCAAATTTTCTGAAATAACATCAGCTAAATATTTTGATGTATCTTTTGTCATCATTCTGTTACACAGGTGGCACTGATGTTTGTAACTAGAACGATCTAGATGTGTGCGAGATCTGCACCATGTTCGTTCGAGATTGTTGCGAAGGGTTTTAGCCTTCATTATTTCTTGAGTCATCCATGGAGTTGGTGGTTTAGTTATAAATAAATCTCTAACATGGGAAAAGGCAGGCAGGGGAAATTGTAAACATAATGAGATGCCTAAAATATACTCTTTCTCAGAAAGCACTTGAACAACTTCTTATTTATTGTATCAGACCTATAATAGAATATGCAGATGTAATACATGTATGACAATTGTCCCAAATATTTAGCAGACAGACAGGGTGTGCACATGGAAGCTGCCCGGATATGTAGTCCTACTGGTGTGATGAGGCAAACTAGCTTCAAAAAATTCTTAGTAGAACTTGGCTGGGAACCCTTTTTTAAACGAAGGAAGTGGTATAAATGAATGTATTTTTTTTTTGTATTGCAAAAAATGAAGATAGACTATGTCCACTGCCCTATAGGTGAGGAGGTTCTGGAGGATTATTATTTCATTTGAAACCGTTTGGACAGAACAATGTGGGAATCTCAAAGAATTGAGATACCTGGGGATGGCTGCACTAAGTTGCCCAGGGTAAAACCTGGGTGAAGTTTTGTTTGCTTGCCCTGCAGACGCGGCCGTAAAGTATAATGTAAACCCCTCAATAGATCATTCCATTAATCACTCTAATCCATCTGCAATTCCGTAACTCGTAATTAAATTAATTTCCTGAAGAATTGTTCTTTCGAATACAGCAATGTTTTTATATAAATTATTAAAACAATTAGTTAAGTTTTTATTAGCTTTTTACACAATTTTTATAATTATACGGAAACATCCATGTCAAATGTATATATTATGTCGCAAATCATCACAATTTTATTAGTGATTTTAAAGCTGTTAGGCTGACGTACATTCTTATTTAAATATCATAAGCCCAATATTACAACAACATAAGTTTTATTGTGGAGATCTGTCTGCTGCTCTGCTATGCAAAGCCAAAAGAATAGATTTGAATAGACTCGGGCCAGGCAGTAAAAGGTGTGCTCGCCGTTCCAATAACAGAGAATAGACAAACTACGCTGTGTTAAGGCTGGGCCTGCATTGGCACAGCGATGATCAACTGCCTCTTCATTGAACGCGGCACGGTGACCCACTATTGGTTTGCTGCTGGTTCGACGTTGCAGATGGCGGGACACCATTGATTCAGCATTGGGTTGGAGTCTCCTGTTTACTGCAGTTAATAAGAGTAACTTCCCGTCAGACTGGGCTAATTGACACTTTAAACACTACTAGATTTTAGGTCTCAAGGGAGATTTCTCCATTTTCTATGGGTTTTTTCATGTTACAAAATCAAAGGAATCATTGCTTACAGTAACAATTTTACAAACATCTGTTTCCTCTTTTATTGATAAGTGTTTTGTAGCTAATGATATTAAATAAAAATGATATTAAATATTGATGTGTTTAAAAAATAATGTTAAATTATATTATTAAAGTATATCTCAAATAATATATGGCTGTATCCATGGTATATATGGATTTTGTACTTTGGCTAGTTGATGCGATTTGCTAATCATGATATTAAATACTGATGTATTTATAAATTATGTCTAATTACATTAATACAATATAATTATTTTAAATAATTTGTAGAGCCTATATATGGATTGAGTACTTCGGCCAGTTGATGCAAGTTGCTAATCACCACCCGTAATAATAGTTCTTTATCAATAATATATACATGGGCCTCATAGCTTGACACCGGTAAAGGGTGTTTGTTGGTGACACACATAACTTGGCTGTTTAGCGCCAAGAAGCGAGAAAATATAATAAAACACAACGGCTGTCTGGTTGAACGTCTGATCATATACATGCTGTCACTGCTGGCTGAGCTGTCAATCATTTGAAGGCTCACTGTGATTGGTCGAGAACACCCGCCCACAGGTCATCGTCACGTCTCGTCGTTCACCGCACATGTAACGATATGTTGCGTGATTTTACGTGTGGCATTCCCGTCAATCGCGGGACATCGCTGCACTGTTGTATTATTGTCGGTCCGCCGTCTACAACGCTAAGCCGGCATTTCTTCATCATTGGGATAATATCATGTGTGTGCCTATGCATGCATGCGTAATATTGCACATCCAATTAATCACCTTACTCAAACTATCATACCAGCGCTCTGACAATAGGCATAAATATAGTCAAAATGACACATGGAACACAGCAGTGGATTTAGATGCCGCAGCGTTCTTAGGGTCAGTCCAGACCTGTTGCAATCGTCTCTAACACCTACATCGCGAGCATAAGTGACATTATTATTATAATTTTATTACACTTACAACAGCAGAGTGACTATACATACAGACGGCCAATGGAAGTCCACAGTGGCCAGTAAATGAAGTTCAGTAGTTTGAAAAAGAGTCGATAATATTTCGTTCAGAAATATGAAAATTAATTATAATTATGCCAGCTGCCAAACTGTCTTGCTGTGATGTTTGGCATTCACGCTGACGATTTTATTGTATCGCGCTTAGTACTGACATGTACTATAAGTACTGTATATTATCATTTCATAGAGGCCGGTAATTGAAAGTCAAATGGTGACTTGCTGACCGATATATAGTGGCCGGTAAGATGCTTTTCAGAAGTTTATTATTATCGGCCGTGGGCGTTTAACAATCTGTATAAAATTAACGCCAGTGGCTGCCGCTGATGATATAATAATCAACTTATATATATAGCCTATGCCTAGATACCGGTAATTGGAGGTCAAATATTGACTTGATCCTGTAAATTCACTGGCCGTGTCCTAATATTACAACAACCAATGCAAAAATGACGCCAGCACTTATCATTTTTTCGCCGCAATGTCTGTTATTTAGGCCGACGATTTTATTAAGGCCTAAGAAAAATAATCGTTGGTTTCCGATTGGTTGTGAAAATAGAACAGGGTAGGTAGCAATATTATTTTAATCTTGTTCATTATTTTTTTTTTTTAATTTATTCAGGGTAGGTAGGAAAAATATTTGATTTTATTATTTTATTTTTTTACATTACCTTTTCCTCAATTTCCTTGCAAACATTGATACGGTTCAAGAGTTAAAAGGTTAAAACCCTGAATTGAAATGAGGTGTAAATAACTGACATCGTTATGGGCAAACCCATGCAGAATCAGTCTGCACGAGTTGCCAAGTCACAGTTAATCTGTTGATTTTGTGGAACCTTGTGATTTTGCGTAATCAATAACATCAGTCTTCCCAGAACAAAACATATAGGCCCTACATTTGTTGACAACAACATTTGACTACGATTATATGAGCAAAAATCAGAGTAGGCCAACTTCAAAGAGTGTGTAGCATAGGCCCCCTACTGTCACATGTGTACCGCTATGTTATAAATTCTGGCTTACACATGTTAGTGATGTTACAGTGTACACACAACTCTGATCAGCACATACACAGGGTTTCCGCCAGGGGGGGTCCGGGGGGGGTCCGGACCCCCCACTCAGCACCACAGGGGGTGATATCCCCCCCATGTTGGCAAGAAAATTTTAAAAAAAATCCATATTTTACTGTTGTTTCAGTTAAAATAGGCCATTTTGAACACCAAAATTTGAAAACTCTTGATTTTTTTCTCCTGGGGGAGTACCCTCCAGACCCCCCACCCGTTTTGGACCCCCCCTCTCAAACATTCCTGGCGGGAACCATGAATTACATGTTTACCTGCCAAAGTCTGGCGTGTCACCCAGTGACTAAAACACAAAATCGGCCGTTTTCCGATATATAGCTTAGATCATAGATGCCTTTGAAATCATGTTCCTGGATTTTTTCGGATCTTGGGATGTCGATCTTTCACACTTAACGCCACTTTAAAAAACGCTGAATCCTGTGGCAAACAAGTCGTTTTAATTTGATTTGGATAATGAAATAGTTGTTGATATAAAGAAGATTTTAGTATGATATTTCTTCAGTTTAAAAATTAAAAAGATTCACATGGCTATTAGTATTACTTAGTTCAGCCATAGTGGTTGCCGCTAATAATTAGCATTTGAGACATCGTCATGCAGTGAGCACTGGTGAGGGGGCCGCGAGGAACAGCCGTCAGTGCGTGTGCGCATAGGAAGTGAGCTGTTTCGTATCTTTATTTTGTACACAAACACGAGATACATTCGATCCTTGCCGTGAGATAGTGACTGATCGACAATGAGGAAAGGCCCTGGCAGCCTTATTCGAGGCTAGCTATCCCAAAAAAAAAAAAAAAAAAACATATGACGATCGCCGAGTTTGCCGCTGCCGATAAACGGACTTGTTTTCTTGTAAAGAGATTTAAAATAATTTTGCTGTAGCCTATTACCATTCAACGACTGACGGCCGGCAATATTTTATATTCTTGACAGGCATAAAATTTATTGAGTCGCAAACATCGGCAAGGGTCGGTCAGCAATCGGAGACCAACAATTATTTTTTTTAGGCCTAAATTGGCCGACAAAAAGTGGGCGCCGATATATAGTGGCCGGAAAATGGAGGTAAAAAATTGACTTGTTGCTAAAAAATCACTGGCCGTGGCCGCGTTATGGAGGTGGCTGGTCATTAGAAGTCATTTATACAGAAAATGCATTTGGAACTCCAAATGGTGACTGTTGAGTGGAGGTGGCCTTTCAAACTGGTGACCGGCCAAGACAAGTTATACTGTAGTCAGTTTCACATTAAATTCATCAACCAGGATTATTGAATTTCGCGGATTTCTCAGTCAATTATCAACCTATTTTCATGAAATTTTACACACACTATTTTCCATTCATGTCGTAACTACCCTGAAAATTTTGCAAAGTTTTGATAAGTATTTTAGAAGTTAGACCATTTGACATGTAATAAAATTCTAAAACGAAGCTTATGGGTTTATAGATGGCAACATTTTTATTTATTTACTACATGTCAAATGGTCTAACTTCTTAAATACTTATCAAAACTTCACAAAATTTTCAGGGCAGTCTAGTCTAGCATGGCGCCACCTATCATTTGGGGGCACCTTATTATCAGGTATTGCGTCATAGGTGTGAACGCGCGACATCAGTGACTAGGGTCTTTTTGACTGTCACATTGGCCTGGGTGGGTTGATTATTACGTAACAATAGTTCAAAGAGGCAGATCACCTTCTGAATATAAGAAAGGCAACATGGCGCACACGAAGGGGACCATATACCATCTTAAAAGCCTACAAGTGCTTTATACGCCCTGTCCTTGAATATGGTTCACTGATAACTGGAGCTTTAAGGGAATCACAAGTGAAGGAAATGCAGATCTTTCAAAACAAGTGCCTGAGACTAGCACTTGGTGTAACCTACCTGGACAGAATGAGAACAATAGATCTGCATGACCTCACTAACGTCCCTATGATCAAAACTAGGATGACAGCACTGGCGGTTAAAACATTTAGATCACTTGAAAACACACAGTGTTTCAAGGATCTGGTGTTGAATCATGAGATCGTACAAAAACGATCAGGCTCTAATACAATTCTGGATCAATTGCTGGCTGAAATCCAGGCTGACGCTTAAACACGGTTGACGGTTGACGGTTGACGATTGACGGATAACGGTTGAGCTCCTGTTCCCACATAGACCAGGGGCTCTGGGGGCGCCGTTCTGTGTGACATACCAAAAGCAGGGAGTTCCCTATCACTCCACTGCATGAGACAAGAACACGGTTGACGGTTGACGGTTGACGGATATCGGTTGAACTCCTGAACTCCTGTTCCCACAGAGAGCAGGGGCTCTGAAAGGAGCCGTTTTGTGAGACACATAAGGCAGTGGGCTTTCAATCATAGCACTGAAGGAGACGGATTCTGGTCTTAAGCAATGAGCTCTCTATCATTACATTGCTAGCTTGGGTGATGGCACGGCGGACACGGATGGTTGGCTGACGATGACGGTTCATGATGGTGGTTTCAAACACACTGCTCAGAAAGCAGAGCACATCTCAAAGGGTCAGTCCTTGCCCTTACTCTGGTGGCTGGTCGCCTCTTCCCTGGTTCCTTGTCTCCTGGACTTCTTCTTGCCATTGCTTGTACAATCACCTACCTCACCAGGTGAAAAGAGAGAGGCACTATAAGGTTTATACCAGAACTAGTGCATAATCTCGCGTCAGCCCTCGCGCTGCGCGCTCCTCTAGCACACGAAGGGCAACATGGCGCTCATAAAGGGCAACATGGCGCTCTCAAACAGAGAAATCGGCGAAATTCATTCACCACAGTTAATGTGAATCCGACTACCGTATACTCGCCGTCAAATTAACCAGGATCGCATGATTTTCGGCGATTTCTCCGCAAATTCTGATCCGATTTTCTTGAAATTTTGCAAAGGCCATTTTCTATTCAAATCCTAACAGCGGTAAAAATTTCGTAAAATTATATTTAATATTACAAAAGTTAGACCATTTGACATGTAATAAAATTCTAGAATTAGTTTAATGGGTTTATAGAGGGACGTCGAAATTTCAATTTATTACATGTCAAATGGTCTAACTTTTGAGATACGATATATAATTTTACGAAATTTTCACGGATATTAGGATTCTGCTCAAATATGATAGTTACCAAATTTCATAAAAATCGGTTGACAATTGACCGAGAAATCGACGAAAGACATGCGATCCTGGTTGATCACTTTTAATGTGACTTTGGGTATATAGATAATAATGCCATGGTTAAAGTCTGTCTACGGTGGTAGATGGTCCAAAATGAAAGTTAGCTTTTTGGTATCCAGTCAGTCAATTCACAAGCGAATGTCACAAAATTTTGCAACCAATATTATTTATACCCGGATTCACCTTTCACCGTGGTGGATGCTTTTTTGCTCTCATATCAATATTTACCGTTTTTAGTCGATTTTTTTTACATATATATTCACTTACTTTGTATGATGGGGCGATTTTATTTTCAGACGATTATTCAATTCAGTGTGATTACTGGCTGTGAAATGAGAAAATAAAAAAACATCTCCCCAAAATTCCGCCCAGCATGTTTGTTGATCTTTCCTCTTGTGCACATGGGCTGTTATCCTGGTACTTTGGCTCACCCCACTCATTTTAAAAGGTGCTGGGTGGCGCGGGGGTCTACATTCTCATTTTCTATACCATTGGCGTATTAAACAAACGGGTCATTCTCATGCTACGCTAGCAATTTAAGCATTCTAAATGGAAATAGTTTGGAAAACTATTTAATGTAAAGTAAATAGACTATGACAATCAACGCTTGTTTTGCACGCATGGTAGCACACACAAAATATATATATAATATATTTATATGGATTTATCAGATAAAGGCATCTAGGCCTATTTGCCGTGATGCACTCTCCAAAATGTGCCTGTTCCCGTTGTAGCCTAAACTTCCAGGCACATTTGGGACTATATAAGGCCTATCTGGTATCAGTTATGTGCCTTTATAATAGGCTGTAGCTTTTTATGTAGCTCATTTTATGATTATGAGAAAAGTAGCAGACTTTAATTCATATTTTTGTATACATAGGGCCTACCGGCTATACCGATAAGACAAATATGGAAACTATCAGGAACTGTTATAGCCTGCATGAATAACAAAATTACTGGTAATGAGGCCCTAGATCTATGCATAAAACAATTTTTAGGTTGACATTTTTTATAAGGAAAAGTTAGGCCCTACGGAGATAATATTAATTATAATAGGCTATATAAATTATTAGGCCTTACCTACATTTTATTTTTCATAATAATTAGAACACCCCCTGTACGTGATTAGAGGGGGGTGGTGGAGTATTAGATTAGGCTATTATTCACTTATCATATATAGTGTAAACTACATGCTATATCGTGGGTTTTATTTTCAAATCAGGGGTGCACTGAGCGTTTATTTGATTATGGGCTTTATTAGATTGAATACGGTATAACTAAACCTTTAAAAAATCACAAAGAAATTCCTGACTGTACACTTATCTTATACACGTGTGATTCCCTTTATATAAACTCAATTTTTATCATGTACATATGGTGGTCCAAGCGTGATAAACAGTGAGATATCAGAGTGACTAAAAATACCACTGTGTTGGAAAGCTAGAAACACTTGAAGATGCGACACTGTAGGCTAGCCCCAGTGGCTGAAACAGGTTTCAGCCACAGATTGACTGCATACGAAATCGTGGGACATTTCTTTGACTGTCATATTGGAAAATACGGGCCATGATCAGGTCGAAAATAGTTTTTTTTAGAATCAGCAACATTTCAGTTCCATGCCGGCATGCTCAGCTCGGTGGTCGCACAGTCACTAAAAAGTTATGGACATTTATCGGACCTTAGGGTCGCGTTCGCTCTCAGTCACCGCCTTGTTGAATTTTTCGGGTAAAGCAAATACATCAATCCACGGCCTGGGAGGGGACGACAAGGCTAACTGTAGGCCTGCAAGAGAGGCTCCAGAAACCCAGATGACGAAAAATAAGAGACACAGTGATTTACAAGCAAGACGGAATTATCATTTATTTTCAAAGAAAAGGAAAAAACTAATAGCTAATGGTACAAATTTGACATTTTCAGGGAACCACAGGGACGTGGATATATAATCCAGCCCCTCCGCCTCCCGGAGATTGAATAGTGCCCCCCTCCCCCCCTAACAGTTATGTTGACTATAATTATATATAGTTAATTTAACTGCCTGCAGTGAGTCCCATATGGGTGACTTGAAGTCCCGGGAGCGTGGGGACTTAGATTAATAGATCTACCATTATAATGGGATAAATAAAAATATTCTTTTGTTGTTGTGGGTCGAGGGGGTTGTGGGTCTAGGATTGAGGGTTTGTGGGTCGAGGCTTGAAGGTCGAGAGTTGTGGGTGAGGGTTCGAGGATGTCAAGGGGGATTTGAAGAACACCTGCGAGTAGGAACATAAAAAAATTGCCGAGCATAGCCCGTGGGATTACAGCTCAAAAGGCCTACAGAAATGCCCAAGAAGCCCCTCCTTTTCAGGCAAGGTTTCGAATCATTGATTCAAAATATTTACTTCTTGGGTTAATCTACCTCATGGGGGTGGGCCTACAACCTGTGCACAAAGACCAAGCACCTACTAACTAATCAATTAAAAGAAACTAGCCCGTCACCCAATTTTAGCCAAATTCAAATTTTGCAAGGAGTATCAAGATTCTTTCAGTTTATGTTATTTTTTATTGTTGAAATGCTTTAATCTAATGATATTTTAGCAATTCAAACTTTTAATGTACCAGGCAAGTTTCGACTTTTGTAGGTGGACTGGTACCTTTAGCCCCAGTAGCTGAAACAGGTTTCAGCCACAGATTGACCCCGTACAAAATTGGACGATCATATCAAAGACTTGCCCTCGAATAATCAGGCCGAAAATAGTTTTTTTCATAGAATCATAATCATGATAATTGCTGCTTTTCTTGGCTCTCTTGTATTTCTTCACTCTCCATTTCGCTTTCCAGCATTTTGTGACTGGAAAAAATTGCTTTGCCGAAATTTAGCCCTGTTTCATCTGCAGTAGAGGATGTGAACCGTGTGAGGTGCGATTATAAGGCTCATCAGTTATTGGACTTATATCCATTTATGCTTGGTCATCAATAATCAAAGACATTATAAATACATTTTTGACCGTTTAGGCTATATGTCAACTTTGACATATTGGTAATTTTGTTTTCTTTATTTCTTTATAAGTTTTTTGATGCGGCGCAAATCGGTTATAAATACGTTTCTGTCGTCATTATCCCACGAATTTGAACAGTTTGGGTCACTGCATGTGTGTACCAAGGAAAGATATCGGCCACAGCGGGACTCGAACCCGATACACCAGTGGCCTGAGTTAGCCAATGAGCCTGGCGCCACAATATACCAATAATTTGTATTGTCAACATCAATCAATCACCTATATTATATAGGCTATGTCGGTCACTTATTAAGTGAATTTCTGGCAATATATATTGGCCTATGCCCAGCAAACTTATGAGACGTTGGACCGATTTGCAACGCTGGTTTACCGTTGGACCAGCGTTGCAGACAGTAAACCATCGTTGGGCAACGTCTCATGTTTGCTGGGATAGGGCCCATGCGTCATCACCAAACAGGCGTGTTTTTTTTATCTTTATATAAAAGCTATTGAATTCAACATCTATAAGTAGGCTAAATATCTTAATTCAATTGGTGTAGAGCTATTTTGTTATGTTTATGATGAAATTACCAGTAGGCCTAGCCTATATTGCACCGTTGTAGAAAATAGTTTCATTCTATTCACTTAACTTGTTCAACATTTTGCTAATTGTTGCTTACCAGTTATACATAAGCCTATACTATATTAAATCTAATCAAATCAATAAAGTCTATAAAATGTTTATATACAAACATATCAACTTTATACAGTGATAATAAAAATAAATAAAGTATGGCACCTTACATTATATTGGCATGAAATTATTGTTTGAAAGGAAGTGAAATGAAATCAATGATTATGTTCACTTCCCATTTACCATGTTCACATTGAGTAATAGCCTACATCTGTGATTGCCGCTAAATAGGTAAATATTATTTTATAACAACATCCAACTATTGAAACTGACAATTGAAAAGTAATTGCGCGATCAAATTGCACATGGAGGTAATGTTACCCACTCTTCAGGAGCCCCAGCCACCCCTCACCTGCAAGGGGTGATAATCAGTTCATGCTGGTACCAGCATACACAATAGGCTAAGTGGATCACAGAGCCTGATTGATATACAACGCACCTGCATACCTAACAATTAAAACAACCTGCTCAAACCGTCAGGCTTATACTCGCTGGCAAATTAACCAGGATCGCATGATTTTCGGCGATTTCTCCGTCAATTCTAAACCGATTTTCTTAAAATTTTGCAAAGGCCATTTTCTATTCAAATCCTAACATCCCTGAAAATTTCATAAAATTATGTAGCGTATTTCAAAAGTTAGACCATTTGACATGTAATGAATTGAAATTACGGGTAGCAGGTCACTTCGTACCATGTCCACTTCGTAACCTACCACTTCGTACCACAAAAAATAATAGACCTACCAGTTCGTACCACCTCTACCTACCAGTTCGTACCACCTCTACCTACCACTTCGTTCCCCTTTTTTCAAATGTTTTATGTCGCGAGATGGAGTCTATTATAAATCTTATAATAATAACAGTAGATATATAATAACAATAACCATATTGAATATATATTTTCTAAACTCCGGCAGTAGATTCACGCTAGAACTGTTATACCTCCGTTTTATAGTTATCAATTCACAGGAACCTACATGAATTTGAATTACCTGTGACGTATTATAACCAGTTTTTTCGTAGGTTCTCACGCATTCAGCGAAGGGAGTAGGCCTATTACCTAGGAGAAGGTGAGTAGTAAATCTACTCCTGTGACTCACGAGAAGGTGTGAAGGTGACGAAAGGCAATTGGATTTTAAAAGTGTTGATTATAAAATTACAATAATTAAAAACGGACACATACTTATAGATTATTAGTCTATAAACTAATTAGTCACAGAATCACAGAATTATTTTCGTAGCGATGTTGTGAAGAGAGTAATATCACAGAGAAGGGAGTGGTACACTGACTGCTGACAAGTTCAGACAATAGCCAATATTTTCAGACAATACAATATTTTTATTGCATAAAAGATCAGTTGCGAGAAGACTTTGATTTACTATATTTAAACTTCTATTTGTCAAATGAATTCAATCCTTAAAAGTTAAGTTTATTTAATTTTTCACCCACTTAGAGTTGTGTCTCGCTGCCGCAAGCCACAACTTCAAGTGTGTGGACATTACTCATATTTGTGTAATTTGAGACGAAATATTTGCATCAATAACAGTGACTTGATCGCCTGAAAAAAATAATTTTAATAATGACTATAGTAGTGATTAGCGGTGAAAAGGTTGATCTTTGAGGTTCATTTCTCGAAATGTGCGACCGGTTTTTATATGGCACATATATATCACATATATATGACACTAATATTGAGTATGTTGTACTTTATAAACGTTTTATTATAATTTATAACAGCCGATTATCGGGAATAACTAACGGCTTAAACGTGATGTGAAAAAGATTGAAGATGGAGTGCCGAGCTCATCTGGTGATGTATAAATAATATTTTTCAAATTAATTAGGCCTCTAAATCGGTGTCTCTCTACATATCCAAAGGGTGCCAGTGGTGCAAGAATTAACGGCTTAAGCGATGCAAAGGTGTGTTTTCATAACAATGCCTGTGGCAATTAGCGGCATCATCTGCACTGATTATAGTAATGGGGTTAATTAGACTGTTGACGTATCTGAAGCCAAATACAGTGCGTCTGACATTTTATTAAATAACATTTCTATTTTTTCAGTCTGTTTGTTTTTTCTGCTATCAGCTAGTAAGGAGTAGGCCTATATTATCAACTGATTATGAGTACAATATGTCTCATTGTTGAAATTATTTAAGCGCTACAGTATTTACCAAACAGTAAATTATAAACATTTTATCAAGCGTGGGCTTTATCACTCGATTACGATTTCTTAATTATAAGCTGTTTCATAATAAAGTAAGACATGTTAGCTTTTTTGTGGTTTATTCAACTTCCTATAATAAACTGTTGTAGAGTTAGTCCATGTAGAGGTAAGTGACAGCTTAAAACCCTTAAATCGCTAAGCGCGACTATTGTAATGTTCACCCACTTGAAGTTGTGGGTTGCGGTAACAAGACACAACTTTAAGTGAGTGAACATTTAAAATATTTAATTTAGCGGTTGTTATCGGCTTGCACGGGTGAAAGCTGTGATCTGAATTTTAAACACTTAGCAGGCCTACCTGTGGTAATCATGTAGTAATCGATCATCAAATATCATATATATAATTATATATAGCATAACAAACATGTCTACTACTAGTCTAGTAGGCTACAATTAAGAAAAAAACATATATATTTTTTCTGGTACGAAGTGGACATGGTACGAAGTGTCTAGAAACCAAATTCCGACGTTGCTCTTTAAACCCATTAAACTAATTTTAGAGTTTTATTACATGGCAAATGGTCTAACTTTTGAAATATTGAATATTATTTTGCGAAATTTTTACCCCTGTTAGGATTTTATTAAAAAGTAGCTTCAGCAAAATTTCAAGGAAAGCGGTTCAGAATTGACGGAGAAATCGCCGAAAATCATGCGATCCTGGTTGATCATTTTTAATTTGACGGCGAGTATAATTGACTTGTCCACGTGTACACGTGTGAACGGCTGCAGTAAACATAACTTGTTTATTTGGTTGAGTGGCGAACCGTAACTAAATCAAGTAATATTTTAACCCTTTCCATCTGTGGCATTATTCAAACTAATCAAATGAAAATAAGTTGTGTTACATGTATGTCAAATGGTCTAACTTTTGAACTATCCTATTCCTATATTTTTTTACGAAATTTTCAGGATCGATGCCAAATGACTTGAAAATAGGGTTTACAAAATTTCTTGAAAATCGCTTGACTTGAGAATTGACTGACTGGATACCGAAAAGCTAACTTTCATTTCGGACCATCCTCCAACGTCGGACAGACTTGAGAGTTTACACAATTTCGTGACAATCGCTTGAAAATTCACTGACTGGATACCGAAAAGCTAACTTTCATTTTGGACCACCCTCCACCGTCGGACAGACTGTAGGCGTGTAGCCTAGGCTGTGATCTACAGACTAACGTTACAGTTACCAGTTGCACCCTTATTATCGCCTGGCCTGTGACAGTGTGAGTGACAGTAGTCTAACGTTAAACAATTACTGAATTAGGCTACATTCATCATAAATTCAATACATTACACCTAGGTCTAATAAATAATAATAGACTAAGTTAAGAGCAGTGAGCTAAAGCTACAAACGTTATAGTTTTAAAAAGAACCACTCGTTTATTTGCAGGAGAAAATTACCGAGGATGTGAGGATGACGTGTTGCCTGTTTGTTTGTTTGTTTGTTTGTTTGGGATAGCTAGCCCTCAAGTGGGGCTGCCCGGGCCTTCCGACTTTGTCAATCGCTCTCTAACTCCCGGCAAACCGTGCAATGATCAATGTATCTCTTAGAACCCATGAGTGCCGAGCCGATCGCCTCACTTTACGAATCTGCCGACCAGCCACTCCCCTCATCCTCTGCTTCTCCTCAGTGCACCTCCAGACTTCGAAGAGTCTCAGATCGCTGTGGTGATGCTGAAGATGCCGGGAAGCAGTGGTCTAACCAAGACGAGTGACCACGTCTTCTCGCACTCAACAAGCCCGCATTGATCCGCTGCCAAGCGGAGCAGCCCAATTAAATCATATCGGCGACGGACTGTCTGTCTGTTTCCAGACCCCTATTTAGAGTCTGTTGCCGGCCTCGGCGACGGCGGAACCGTATCTGTTGATCTGTCATCACATCACTGATTGCGACAAAGGAGGTGAGTATCCGCATCCATGGTTTGCGACTGCCTCAGACTTGCTATGGTGTGCTGCATGTCATGAACACCCATACTCATCGCCATATCCACAGTGTGACAGTGGTTTTGTCTGTTGCCAGACTGTCTGTTTAACTGTTGCTAGACCCTTGAGCAGTCTTAGAGTCTGCTGTGAGAAAAAGGCCGATGACAGAGCCACCCTTTATTTGTCTGTTTGCAGACCGACTGCTTGTCTGTAGTCAGATGCTTTGTGTCTGTCTGCTGGCCCGGAAAGCTATCAGTACGGTTCGCCACAGGGACGGTTCGCCACAGGACAATTCTCCACAGTTTTGGACGGTTCGCCACAGCTTCGGACTGTTCACCACAGCATAGCTGAGAACGGTTCACCACAAGTCAAAAATATAAAATAGAACAATAATAATTTATTTATATGCCACCATGTATTATAGCCTATATTGGATGGATCTATAAATCACAGTAGCCTACATGTGTCTATAAGTTAAGAGTAAGTCAACATTTGTAAGTTTTAATTGTATGTATGTAACATACATGTATTTTTAATTATTTAAGATTGAGCAAATGTAGTCAACATGGTTCAGAAATGTACAGAATTTCTTTCAAATTTTCCCCAGTCATAGGTAGAAATATAGTGACTTACACCAAGATGTGTCTAAGCACACAACCTGGCTAGGCCTATATGATGCTGGATTAGGCCTAATGCCGATTCATTGTTTCGCTAGTCCAGTCGAAATCTATAACACTTGTGTGTGTTGCAATGTGTTTCAAACCCACAAGATTTATTAGGTCAGTCATAAGGTCACATAATGCCCCTCGTAGTAATTACAGGCGAGGGTGGAGGTTAATAGTCTGATGTCAAGTTTGACGATTCAACAGGCGACTTCACCCCCCCCCCTCCCCCCTGGTCACTCTACCTGTTCATCCATGTGCCATTTTAACTCCACGGTGAGGATACAGTCCTGCAGCCGTTTCGGAGCAATGTAGGCCTACTTATCGCAAGCATTACATCTCCACCCCATCAAGTACTCATCTACTCCAGAGTCAAGTGAAACATTTGAGGGTGAAGTGCCCTGCCCAAAGACACAACATCGAAACAATGTGCTAATTCTGCACTAAGCGGGGTTCGAAACTTCACATTAGGCAACGACATTGGCAAAGCCCGACTCTTTTCCTATTGTGTCACCTCTTTAATGCAAACTCTTCGCTGTTGTATTACAGGCTCACTCACTTTGTGTTTTCTGAATCCTTATCGAGCTAACATGGGACGTATCAGGCGCAGATCCCCCTTTTTGCGCTAAATTTCTTAAAATGTCCCCTAAATTGTCCTAAATGCGCCCCAAAAATCTTGAGCCGAGCCTTCCAGACCATCTATGCCCCCTCCTTTTTCAAATCCTGGATCAGCCTTAACGCATGGTTGGGGTAAATATAGACCAATTATCATAATAGTGACTGGCTCGCCCCATGCAAATGAAATGAAATGAATCGGGCTTTAGGCCACCTTTGTGCACATATAGGCTAAACTGGGCCAAGAGAACCTCCTGAGGATGGTGAGATGAATGAGATGACACTGTCCTCTAGACACAGGATCCGAAATTCGAGCCCTGGCGGTCTGAGGCCGAGCACGCTACCGGGAACCGAACCCTGAACTCCCATGCATGCACACTAGTCCGGAGCATAGCATCAAAATTTAGGATTATCGCAAATTCATGATGTTGGTGTCTAGCATACAGGTTTCAGTTATTCCTGACATATCGATGTAGTCAAAAAGTACTTTGAATATTGCATTGTGAATAAAATACAAGATGACAGTCATTTGTGCAAGGTGGAACAATAAATTGATATTATTTTTGCTAGAATAAAATCAAAATCAGAATGTAGCCCACATTAGTCATTGTATTTTCAGAAACAATCAAGATTGCCGCCATTTGTGCAAGGTCAAAACAATAAATTTATATAATTTTCGACACAAAATAGAAGGTGCGTTACGATTTAGAGGTCTACCAGGTATGCCCGATTTAGTTGCGTGGCCAGAGAGTAGTTTAAACATTGCACTGTTGGTAAAATTCAAGATGGCGGCGTTTGACCAGGGCAAACAAAGTTGAATCAACATTGATTCAAAGTATTGTGTTGGTTGGTGGTAAATATGCACCATCCAAAATGTCTTTATTGGAGGGGTGGACGAGCTCATGGGGTATTGATCATAATAAATTGATTTGATTGAAAAGCGAGTTTTAGATATTATATAATCTCTGGAATATCTATATTTCTAAAATGGTTTGTGTTACAAATACAACAACCCATGCGCCGCATCATTGTGTGTCAAACTCTGCAGCTGTGATGCCAGGCTTCCCGGCAAACAAAAGTCGGTGAACCAATGTTGATAATTGCATGTTGGCCCAACGTCGCAGTTGTGAGGAAGCATTAAAATTACATTTGTTAAATGTATTTTGTTTGTTGCGAATTGCCACATTTATTGTACCGCTTTTTATTATATTTGGTTTCTAAAAATACCATATAATTTTTTTACCATTGTCTTATTTCATACTCCAATTACTGTAGCATAATTATGCACTTGCATATATTTTTGGTTTCTACGCTTTCCAGAGTGTCTTTTTTGCTTCTATATATAATTAGTGTGTTATGCATAGTAGTTATTTTATCTCTGGTTTTGGTGCGGGAAACAAAATGATCGACCCCCATGTTATCTTGGCAATGCCTTTTAATTTATATCACCGAAATACCCAGTTTTTATTATGGCAATGTCACTTAGCATGATTTTAGTTGTGCGTCATACCATGTATATTGTCATATGATTTTAACAAACTAACATTCTTGTATATGCATGCATATATATCGCTCTTATTACTATGACAAATAAATCTGTAATGACTTTTCTGTCAATACAATATCTGTATGTCTGTCTGGTACTCCAGCAGCACCTTCTATGTGGAGTATCAGGCTGTATCAGGCTTCATCAGGCTTCTCTTCTTCTTTTTCTTCTTCTTCTTCTTCTTCTTCTTCTTCTTCTTCTGTTACAGCAATCACTCTTGACACAGAGTATTATTTGCCGGTAAAATTGGTTGTGCAAAATAAAAGTTTAAAGAATGAATTGGTGTTGTTAACTGTAACAAAAAATAGTGCAGATTAAAAACAGTGGGCCTAGTTATGTAGTTTAAATATCTGAGAGTGCCACCCTGACTGAGTTTAGAGTGGCACAGTCAACTAGTCTACTACTGGGGGGTAAAGCATTCCATGCAATAATTGTGCGTGGAATAATTGAAAATTTAAACGTAGGCCTATAACGATGGGTGCAAATTTCCAAGAGTGAGATCCTCTTGTGTACAGAGGGTTAGGAATAAGTAGGACCTACATTGTTCTGTAGCCAATTTAAGGTATGTCCACCAGACCATGCACGACTTTTTATACACCATATGGGCAAAGCCCGCGACTTCAAGACTTTTCCACAAGCTACATATAAAAAAATCAACTTCTCACTAGACCTATTTTTGCAACTTTATTTTAAAATATAGAAAACAAATTCTTCTCCTAAAAAGTTGTGATAGGCCTGTCGGTACCAAGTCAAAAACCTCAATTTTAATCATTTTTTCAAATGAACAATTAAAAGCACAAAAAAAACACACACAGAATAGGCCTACGTTACATTTTTTTATAGTTTAAACATGTTTTTTTATTTTATTTTTTCATAATAAGAACAGTATAGTATGTACATGTTCAATAACCATTCAATATTGTTTAAAATAAACCTAAGCAATAAAATAAATTGTGTGTATCATTGCTACCAGCCCTATTTTATCTACTATCTCACTATACTTCACCAGGCGCAAAATCATTATCAGAATTAAAAGTAACGTATTATGTATTTGTGAGTATAATGAAAGTTATTGCACACTGCTACATAGAATATTCGATGTGTTTTTTTGATTATTTTTATAACGATATATACTTAGTTTCTGTCATTTCGTGCCTGTTGGTTAATATTTCAAATAAAAATGCAAAATACGTTACTAAAGTACGTTACATAACTAACAAAATTCATGATATGATACTGTAATGATATTTATTGACACTATATCCATTAAATAATTGCTACAAAGTGTGGGTGTTTTGTACTTTTGTTATGAAACAGAATGCACTATTACAACATTGTTTAGTGTAGAGCAAAATACGTTACCAAAATACGTTACCAAAATACGTTACAAAATGTAACGTATTTGTGTTAACACGTATTCTGGATTTTTTTTCTTTTTGCACAATTGTGAAGCTGGGCTCAGTGGCCAAGCTTATTTTATTATTTATCGTACAAAAAACAGACACATAAAATGGGGAAAATTTGTTTATTAAAAATAAACATCAAATTAAACGACTACAAATAAAAAGGGCTTCACTTCAAATGTTGTTAATGTAAACGTGGTTGTAACAGAGTGAAGCCCTAAGACCAAAATAGGTATAAATTTACTTGACAGTCAGTTAACAGGATTAACCAGTGAATATTTATACATGTCTCTAATTGATCTAATCTACTATGAATATTTATACATGTCTCAAATTGATCAAATCTACTAGGACTATTTATACATGTCTCTGATTGATCTGATCTACTATGAATATTTATACATGTCAACTATCAATAACAATCTAGTAATTGTTCACACAAAACCAAACCTATCAATAACAATCTACTAATTGTTCACATTAATATATTAATGAACATTGACTCTTGTATCATTACATACAAATTACATAATATTGACAAAATCTATCAATAACATTATTAAACAAGATTATCTGTTGTTGAGGAGGGTATGAAAACGGTCAGAAGAAAAATGAACAAAAAACTTGCAGCGGATGGAAGAGGGAGGAGGTGGGATTTTCTTGATAGACATAGAATCTGCTATATAAATTTATATTTCTTTCGGATTAATTTTTGGTTTGAACTACCCTCAAGATTTCATTGCTAAAAGAGACTGTTACAAACAAATCGAGATCCGAACAAACCACGAATTACATAGCTTGGGATTCGCCTAAGATTAATAATCTATTTTGTGTCCGATAAAAAGAGCTTTCATTTTACGAAAACTCTGTATTTATCGTACAAAAAACAGACACATAAAATGGGGAAAATTTGTTTATTAAAAATAAACATCAAATTAAACGACTACAAATAAAAAGGGCTTCACTTCAAATGTTGTTAATGTAAACGTGGTTGTAACAGAGTGAAGCCCTAAGACCAAAATAGGTATAAATTTACTTGACAGTCAGTTAACAGGATTAACCAGTGAATATTTATACATGTCTCTAATTGATCTAATCTACTATGAATATTTATACATGTCTCAAATTGATCAAATCTACTAGGACTATTTATACATGTCTCTGATTGATCTGATCTACTATGAATATTTATACATGTCTCTGATTGATCTAATCTACTATTTAAATGTGAACTTTGACTCTTGTATCATTACAAACAAATTAGATAATATCAACCAAACTATCAATAACAATCTAGTAATTGTTCACACAAAACCAAACCTATCAATAACAATCTACTAATTGTTCACATTAATATATTAATGAACATTGACTCTTGTATCATTACATACAAATTACATAATATTGACAAAATCTATCAATAACATTATTAAACAAGATTATCTGTTGTTGAGGAGGGTATGAAAACGGCACACAGACACAAAGTGTCTGACCCCCACAACACAAACTTACGAATGCATCGTAAGAGCACATATGAATTCCAACCTCTCATCTGTCTAATCCACCATTACTTGCGGCATCAGAAACAACACTAATTCTAAATAGTGAAGTGCTATATAGTCTGAAATTTAGTTTTTAAATTGAAATTAGGATGTCTACAGAAGTGAAACTTGAAATTTACATGTAATGAATAGATAACCGAATAATTAAAATTTCCAAATGTAGATAATAAGGGACACATTATCATAACATCTAATGTATTTATAATTCCTGAAGCAAGTCTGAGTAGTGTTTTGACTGGCTGGATTTATATGTCAGTGGAATTTTATTTTCTGTAAGTGTAAAATCTGACAACAGAAGTATACAGACCTCATTTTGAGCTGACCTAGGTATTGCAGACACACTTTGAAAACATAAGAAGACCACAAAACATAGATTTAGAAGGATTTGAAGCAAATTAGGAACATGAGGAAATGGTCCACATCTTGAGTATTGCTGTATTCACTAAAAATGGTGTTTACATATACATTCAAAAGCAAGATCTAAAGAATTCTAAAAAAAAAAAAATAATAATAATAATTATAATTTCTTACTCACGCAGTTATTGACGAAAAAGTAAAATTTTAGCTTTTTCTTCTCTTCTACGGGAGAAGAAAAAGGACATAAATCATTCACATTTAAAGTAATTCCACCTGTAAGAATGAGCTTGTGGATATTGTATCAAAAACCGACTGGCCGAAATCGGGTTGGCAAATCACTCCCCATCATGTTTTCCATTGTTAGAACAGCTGGCGCAAGTCCTGCCGAACTAACAAATGGAAAATCATATGTTTGGTTCTTCACAAAGTTTATTGCATCTGGCGCAAGTCCGGATGCATCCTGCCCATACTTGCTAGCACTGATTTCAGCAGCTGGTGCAAATCCTGATGCTAGAATAAACTAATTCCACCTGTAAGAATGAGCTTGTGGATATTGTATCAAAAAACCGGCTGGCCGAAATCGGGTTGGCAAATCACTCCCCATCCTGTTTTCCATTGTTAGAACAGCTGGCGCAAGTCCTGCCGAACTAACAAATGAAAAATCATATGTTTGGTTCTTCACAAAGTTTATTGCATCCTGCCCATCCTTGCTAGCACTGATTTCAGCAGCTGGCGCAAATCCAGTTGGCAAATCACTCCCCATCATGTTTGCTATAGTTAGAACAGCTGGCGCAAGTCCTGCCGAACTAACAAATGAATAATCATATGTTTGGTTCTTCATGAAGTTCATTGCATCTGGCGCAAGTCCGACTGCATCCTGTCTATCATTACTAGCACTGATTTCAGCAGCTGGCGCAAGTCCTGATGCTAGATTAATCAAGCTAGACAGAGAGCATCATGTAGTTGGCGTATAAGGCATGCAATAATTACTGCGGCCTGTAACAACTGGCCAAGTCTTGTTGTAACTGACCTTGTATTTATTGACTAATAATATGTTCTTGCAGTAGTTTAATTGAATAATTATATTGCTTTTACCTTACACTCCTACACTTGGATACTCTTCCGAATTATTTTAATTTACAAATTATTTATTATATATATATATATCTAAGTATGAATGATGAAAGATTTAATTCTTGTGGCCATTTTTTTTTTTTTTTTTTTTTTTTTTTTTTTTTTTTTTTGTTATTATTATTTAATTTCAAAGCAGCTGGATCACTAAGCTTTACAAAACAAACAACAAAGAAGAAAACTTAGAAAGAAAAAGGTGACCCAAAACATAATTTCGTAGGATCCACTTGAAACCTAAGGTCACTTTGGCAAAGCCAGAGAATGGCCTACAGGAAAACCAGCCCCTGGGATTATTCCAGAGTCATCACAAATTGGCATAATTGCATTAATTATATAAAATGAAATCAAGAAATTATCAACTATATCTCTTCTCATTAATTTAAATTATTACTAATGAGAACGTTAAATCTTAACTTCCTAACATGAATTATTTTTAAATATCCTTATGAGCACTAATATTGTATATTTTATTTTGAGATTAAGAGTGGCTGGTATGTATGCTTCATTGACCAAAAGTAACAAAAAAAAGAAAACTCCAATCAAAGAGGAATCAGTGGGTCCACCACAAATTGGCATCAGCCAATGTGATTATCGCCTCCAGAGTTTATCAATTCTTGCTAAATCAAATCCTAGAAACAACAATTGCTCCTCTTATTTATTTATATTATTTGGAAATTTTTGCCCTACAAATCACACGATAAAATGTACCCAAAAAATTTAAGTAACAAAGACGAAACTCCAAAAAATGAGGAAAAAGGCCAAAAACATATGTTCCTGACAACAAGACCTATCTGAAACCCCATAAGGCCGCAGTGGCAATGCCAAAGAATGGCCCACAGGAAAAACAGTTCCTGAAAGGAATCAGTGAGTCAACCACAAATTGGCATAAATGCATAAAAGCAGCCAAAGTGGTTATCGCCTCCAGAGTTAATCAATCTTTGTTAAACAAATTCTCTGAGACAATTATCATTGATTTATAAAATTAATATTGTCTATTGCATTAAAGTGAGCACCATCTCAAATGTTTACTCAGCAAATCACAACAAGAATCAATCTTCTTATCAAGATAATTTATAAAGTTGACCCTGCAAATCACACAATAAAATGTACCCAAAAAATTTAAGTAACAAAGATGAAACTCCCAACGAGGAAAAAGGCCAAAAACATATGTTCCTGACAACAAGACCTATCTGTGGCAATGCCAAAGAATGGCCCACAGGAAAAACAGTTCCTGAAAGGAATCAGTGAGTCAACCACAAACTAGCATAAAAGCAGCTCAAGTGGTTATCGCCTCAAGAGTTAATCAATCCTTGTTAAACAAATTCTCTGACACAATTATCGTCGATTTATAAAATTAATATTGTCTAAAGTGAACGCCATCTCAAATTTTTACTCAGCGAATCACCACAAGTTAACATAGTACTTTTTCACCTGAATGAAACCAAAATTTTTATATACCAAAGATGAAACTATTTTCCATCCCCCTTGACATATTAAAAGTTATGGAAGCATCATCCAAACCCAAATTTGGATGCAAAAATGCAAATGATTTTTTCATTATGTTATTCATGCAAATGTTTAATAAATGAGAAACCGATCAGTGTTACTCTGCATTATGAGAATTCTTGTTTTATGCTCAATTTGTTAAATTTGATAATTTAATAACAACGGAAATTCACGATTGAAACGAAGAATGAGTGAACGATAATGTAAGGTTAAGAGACTGACTAGACCACATGGAAAGCCAACAATGTCAATGAGACAAAGATAAGGGTCATAATCCAAATAATTGGTCAGACAGATTCAATAAATACCACGCAAAGCTGTTATCAAATATATACACAAACTATTAAAAACATAAATTTTATTTTTAGATCTTTATAGTCATATAAAAATAAAGTATAGACAGCTACAAATTTTTTATGTGCAATTGGTTATCTCCTCAAAAAGTTCATCAAATCTTGCTATTTTAAATCAAATTTAAAACTGGTGAACTATCACCACTCTCATTGATTTAAATTAAATCAAAATTATATGGTCATTGTGCTTTTAACTTAATTTAAAGTTAACACTAGCGCTTAAATTTCTAAGATTGTATATTTTTTAGACTACACTTTATTAAAATCATGAAAGAACAGTCCAAACCAAATTTAATCCAGATGAATTTTGTATTATGAATTTGTCACTCCAAAAATATGTCACTAGTGACTGGAAGTGCTGCCGACTATTACACTAATAATGACGATTCAACCAGTCTTATGGTAGACTAGTCTACATCATATATTTTAATTTTAATTCCATGAAAATGAGGTTAAGCAGCGCAAATTTTTTGATTTCATGAAATGAAACGAAAAGCGATTAGACTAGGCCTATATACGTTTTTGTAGACAGCCACAATTTTGTAATGTGCAATGTCTAGAATTAGACTATTAGATTTAAAATGAATTAGACCAAAGTCTAGTCCTAGCCCTGGCCTAGGGCGGCTAGGCCAGGAGCCATAGTCTATACTAGTCTATAGTATAGTCTGAGTCTACTAACAGTTAGAGTAACAATTAGAGCCGAGTCTAGACACAATCTAGACTCAAGTAACTTTGACATTTGATTAACAGCGCGTACGGATAATACTATTAATAATAGTTAATGAAAACACGAATTCAGCGTGAGCGATAATATAAGAATTTGAAGTGGACTTAGCCACGTGACTGCGACCGGATCGATGTCGGCGATGTCAATCGAAGTCATAATCTAAAAAACCACTGACACATGGTTGAATATATTCAAAAACAATGCAAAACTATATCTATCATATAAAAGAACTATTGAAACGTATTTAAAATACAAGATTTTCTTGATAGACATAGAATCTGCTATATAAATTTATATTTCTTTCGGATTAATTTTTGGTTTGAACTACCCTCAAGATTTCATTGCTAAAAGAGACTGTTACAAACAAATCGAGATCCGAACAAACCACGAATTACATAGCTTGGGATTCGCCTAAGATTAATAATCTATTTTGTGTCCGATAAAAAGAGCTTTCATTTTACGAAAACTCTGTATTTGCTGCTTGGAGACATACCTAGTGAGTAACCAAAGTGTCATTTGTTGTTAAGTGTGCATACACTATATCTTAGGAGTCCATGTACGGTAACGTATTCTGTTTTCTTAAAACATAAATAGTGTATGCTTGTGTTACTTGATTATTGGAAGAGTAGCACTGTTAGTATCACATTTGTTTTAGGAAGTGTCTATTGACACAGTACCGTGTAAATAATAGCCAAGAGATCGTTATTGACACTGAACCAATCAGCGTTGAGGTCACAATATCCACATGATTTATGTGATGAGAGATTAATAAAGACTTACTACACTATACTATGTTTTTCATTGTCTGTACTGTATAGTCTAGACAGCATACATTTCACGTGCAACAGGTTATAAATAGGTGGTTTGCACGCACGTGGTGCAGTCGGCAGCTATCACCAGGCGAGACGGAGGTGAATGCTTCTTTTCATGTCTATTTGAGGACGTTAAAACAATATATGAAAGATTCTCAATAAGGTACGCTACCAACAGGCCTATTGTTAGTTAAAGTAGTGTTCTCTCAACTTAAGGGCATCAGTAATATATTAAATTAAATTTTTCAATACTATTGGATCTTTTACTTCCATAATATGCTGGGAACACTTGTCTTGTGCATGCTAAATCAGAGGGGGGGGGGGCGTTATAGAAAAAATTGGAGTGGGCTTTTTAGGCACATGAGAAAATATCAAAACATGGTCATTTCCTGAAAATACCTTGTGCCAGGCTATTTATGCTATCTATGATAGTTTAGGTATAATCACTGCAGTTCAAAATTGTGCAAAAATAACATCAAAAAGTATCACATTACATTTGAGTATGGCACATCAAAGCTGACCTGTGTCTATGCAGCCAAGTTCTGCATTAAGGAAAGTCATGACGTCATAAATGAATTAAACACGGCGGAATTATGACTAAAAAAGTGGCGGGTGGGCGTTTTGGGCAAGGTGGGTGTCTTAGGCCAGTTCCCCAACGTCACGCTAAATATCTAATAAAAAACTGAACACTTTTAACATATGTAAATATGCGAAAACTGTGAATTACTGTTTGTCATAGACTATGCGCTTGTTCACGGCTTATTAGAAAACAGGACACCATTTTAGAAAGAGTATCATGCATGACACCATGTTAGAAAGAGTATCTGCATGACAGGTCTACAGGGGTGTAGGCTCTGCCTGTGCCTGTGCCTGCAGCCTTCCTCGCCACTTGGAGAGAAGTTGAAGACACCTGACCTGCATCAAGGGGCAGAGCCTAGACCCATAAACTGCAATATAATCTACATGTAGGCCTGTGGGGATAGCGTCTCATCCGTTCGGGACTGCTCGGATTTACGACTTCTGTCTGACGAGTGGCCGTTGCCCATGCAGCCTCGCTTTGAATACCTCTGCTGCCAACCGAGCGCGCGACACTTATCTCGCAGCCACTGAGTCGTACGGACGCTCTGTCTCGACTGCAGGGCCAAGCCGCATGGCGTTAGGTCGTAGCGCTCCGCTTGGGGATTGTGTGCACTATTGAATGTCTTGACTACAATAAAGAGAGAATGAACAGAAGAATGAATTAAAAGGAGTTATTTATTCCCCTCGTCCAGACGGAAGAGTTGATGGAAATATAGAGGAGCAAAGCACTTCTATATTACTGTATTGGTGACCCGACAGTGAATCGAATACGCCCTTTGCTGTTTTTACAGCCTGGAGTCAGCAACTGCAGACATACGACACGAACCCCTCTCTCAGCTGTGAAGTTCTACGTCTGATTTTTCGGTGTCACTACCACTGACACCACATCTATATTACCATATTGGTGACCCACGACGTCGAAACGAACTTGCAACCTTCTGCCAGCCAATTGTTTTCATAAACCAACCACACGACGGTGCAAACCACTGGTTTTGAGCCAGCCCGGGATAGTTTTAAAATTAGGGGATTTTTTAAAAAAAATGACACATCATTTTTTTACAAAGTACGTGATAGTTGTAGGTCATTATCAAATAATGCAAGTAAGGTTAGTTAGAAAGAGAGGTACACACGTTTTCGCTGAAAACTGCGAAAATTTCAATAAATTTGGTCGACAACCACGTGCGATTAGTCTTTTTAAGATGGCCGACATACTGGATTGCTCAATGAAATTAGACTGATTGGTCCAACCCTCAAGTCTTAAGAATTAGAAAAAAAATATCTTTTTATTTACGCCGGTTTAGGCGACTAGAAAAATCGTTTGACACCATAATTGGGTGATTCAATTTTCTCGGTCAATATAAGAAATATCACTAATAAATTTTATTGTCTAAACGTCAAAAAAAGAAAATTTTCGAGCCAAAAATATCGCCTCGACTCAGAGAGCTTCTAATAGGATTAGAGTCACTTAAAATTGTCTTATTTGGTCTATAATTACATTATTGTTAGGACCGTAGGTCGATATTTTGTGATTGTAATCATATTTTTATTTCAGAGGAAACAGATATATTTTACTATGAAATGGTAAGAGCAGCCATCTTGGCAGCTGGTGCCCCTAACCTTAGCTCGAATGGCTTGCTTAGCCTCACGTGTTCCCGCCCACCCGGCATCCACGGCGAAGATCACCTCATCGACTCAACTCATCATAATTAGCATAAATTAAGCCGCCATCTTTAATCAGTGGCGTGAACGGCACACACCGCTCACAGGTCAAGGCCAAATAGGCCGGCAACAGCGTCTGGAAATACAGTCTAGACATTTAAAAAAAAAAATTTAATATTTTTTTCAGTCCTGAAGCGAGACTGACTTCATTTTAGTATGTGCTTCGAGAAATCGCACATTATATCACACGTCGTGTGATAGTTTGTGTCGGAATTTTTTTTCCATACTTTCGTGCTGACATGTTTTCTGGCAGGTCAGAGTTCAAATAGGCTAAGCCATGCGCCCACCGTTGGCGGCATACTTAGCTGCTGAATATGTTAATGAGTTGAGGTGATGCGGCAAGCTGAACAGTCATACGCACACTGTGCACGATAACCGAAGCGCTCACCGCCCTGACAGAGGCGCAGCAGCGTGCCACCATACATACACCACACACACCACACAACCGTACAGTCTACATCGATGGGCACTAGCCTACACGCGCAGATACAAATCAAAGCGATCGACCGATATTGACGTCACTAAGAATAATTTTCATGATGAACATTTTATAAAAAAAAGGTATGTTTATTATGGGAAATATTCGTCAATAAAATCAATACTATGCAGTCCTTAAAGACTACTGTCAGTCAAGAATTACAACAAATAATTCTAAAAATTAAGTCGAACTGTAGATGATTATTACAGTCGCACTCAGCCTATCGTCACGAGAACGAAATTTTCTCATGATGGCCAGACTTTAATTGTTACTTATTTACTCCGAATTTATGACTTGACAGTTGCGCTATGGTGACTATTTTATTATTTTGTGTGTTTTTCAACTTATGTGGAAAACTTTCATAGCTTTCATAGCTTAGAATAGCATTTTAACATTTATTCTGGCATTTTTACATACAGTTCACGACCTACAATCATCACAATTTATTTGTTAAATGGAATAGGATGATCCCAACAAAGCACAATTTCTACATAGAGATTTTTCAGATATTTCAGCAACCCCTGTAATCTACAGCCTGCGACCTAACATGGAAAATTCTCATACACAAATTCATCACACATCAAGACTTTCTCTCAACTAGACAACTGTGCACACAGTTCTCCACGCGAAGTGCGACGACCCAAATAGTTGGTATGTTTTAAATGCATACCATTTCAACAACCGTTTGACTAATGCATGGTAGCTAATAGGCCAGCAAACTAAACGTTTTACTTTTTTAATAATTGCAATAAAAAAACATTTCAAAATGGCTACCAAAGGAGACAGCGAAGGTTTCGTGTCATCACCCTTCGAAGGCTTCGAAGGCTTGTCATAAAGACTCGTATTTTCCTGTGAGCGACGAGAACACAGCCGAGTTAAGAGACACTGACGCAGAGTTTAAAAGGCTCAAAGCAAACGTTTGTACAGATTGCACGCAACAGACGTCGGAGAGATTTTTCAAGGAGTGAATCCTCAAGGAGCCCTTCGCCAGTTCGATGTCAGACACAACGGCGATCAACAAATCTCCCAGAGTTTAAAATCACCACTTTTTACTCAACAGACGTGGAGTTGTGGTTCAACCAAATTGAAACATAATTCGAATTACATCAGATTACGGACGATGACGAATGCTACAGATTAACCTGTGCTGCGCTCTCTGGCGAGGTAGCGTCTGACGTCAGAGACGTGTTACTTCAGCCTTTTCTCACACACAAATATGAGAATCTGAAAGGCATTTTGATCGAACGTAGAGGTTTGACTACCCCAGAGAGAGTCAATAAAGTGATTTCGGGAGAGAAAATTGGATCTGACATACCATCTACAGACGGCTACAGAAGACAGCTGGATTTGGAACTAAAACAGTGGTAGGAAAAGCAGTCATCAGCAGTCATTCGACAGATGCCCACCTCAATATGTGCTCACTTAGCTACACAGCCAGACAGTGCGTCATTGGAAAGTTTGGCCATGCTAGCCGACCAAGCCATCGCTTCAGAAAACGACGCTGAGGAAGCTAAGCAGGGGGTTGCTGAAATACAAGTCAGCGAGAGTGGGAAGTCAGTTGCACTGTTGGAAGACCTGTCTCGCAGGCTTAAAAAATTAGAGACAGCCACAGCCACAGCAGCAAAGAAGAAGACCTTCGGACGTTCACAAACAGCCGAGAATTGTGCCCCCAAGACACCGTGCGTAGGCCTACCTAATGTACAAGCAAAACCATTTGTGTCTAATAACTAAAATGTTAATAGACAAGGTTTTTTTGAAACACTAAGCAAGATAGTCGTCCTAACGCACCGCCGCCGCATACACAGCAAAATAATACTGTTCAACCGGCCGACACAGTCAATGCACAGGTTTGCTACTATCACCAAACTTTCAGTGAAAAGGCAGTTGTGCAGTGAACCTTGTTCGTACTATAAAACGATAGGCCAGCACGAAGTAGCGAATATTGCTTCATATCCGGCTAAATTATTGTACGTCGACGACAAACGCAACAAGTGCAAATACCTAACTGACACGGGCGCTGCAGTCAGCGTCTTACCTAAGTCTTGTGCTAACAGGACTACAGACGCTGCCTGTCTGCCCCTAGTTGCAGCTAATAACACTACTAAAAATACCTACAGTACTAGTAGACGTATCGTCGACGTTGGTCGCAAACGAGATTACGCTTGGACATTCATAGTAGTGGACATTAAACAACCAATTATAGGAGCAGATTTTCTTATACATTACAGCTTACTGGTGGAGTCGTTGTCTGAGAGACATGCGAACCGGTTTAGCTATACCAGCTACCTTATCATCCATTAAACCCTTATCACTGAATAGAGTTGACACCATTCATAACGACTACACAAAATTACTAGGTCAGTTCCCGGAACTGACTCATCCTACGACAAAGGGCGAGACAGTAAAGCACGGTATTACACATAAAATAGTGACCAAAGGATACCATGTATTGGCGTGCCCACGACGATTAGCACCTGATAAGCTAGTCACTACGAAATGCGAGTTCGATGATATGATAAAGTTAGGCGTTATCGAACCCAGCGACAGTGAATGGTCATCAGCGCTTCATATAGTGCCGTTCTTGCAAAGGTTGCCAGACCGCCAAAATATCTTGCCATAATAAGCCAGTTTTCGGCAAATTTACCGGACCTACCGAGAGATTTTACCACGTACATATCGACATAGTCGGACCCCTACAGTACTCCGACAGTTTTAGATATCTACTGACTTGTGTCGATCGTTTTACACGTTGGCCGGAAGCCATACCGTTAGTGGATATTCGAGCTGAAACGGTCGCCGATGCCTTCTTCAGTGAGTGGATAGCACGCTTTGGGACACCCGCCACTATCACCACGGATAGAGGCGCCCAGTTCGAATCAAAATTATGGGATGGTTTATGCAACCAATTCGGGATAGTAAGAAATCGCACAACGAGCTACCACCCCCAATCGAATTGCATGGTCGAACGTTTCCACCGTCAGCTAAAGACAGCCATTATGGCACACGAGTCCATGGACGACAACACTACCTGCTGTATTACTAGGCGCTCGTCCCGCCGTTAAAGAGTTATTGGGTAGGTCAGCTGCCGAATTGATTTATGGTACGACACTCAGACTACCAGGTGAATTTACACAGAATTACACCGTCGACGCACGTACAGACTTAGACAACTATTCTGATAAGCTACGAGTAGCCATGTCGCGTCCCTGTTTGTGCCCACCGCGCGACACACCTCAGAAAAACATTTTCCAATATAAGGAAATCGACACATGCCTTAAGACGGCCCATATAAGGTCATCGTAAGGAGCGGCAGAGTCATAAAAATCCTGATAAAAGGCAAGGTGCAAACGTTAGAGGGACCTGAAGGACAAAATAATATCCAGTAGCACTCTCACTCAGAAGCCCGACAGGACGAGAGTTAAACCGACAGCGAATAAACAGACACAGTCTGCAGCGACTAAAATTGGTAAGAATCTGGCCACTACTCCACAGCATCAAGCCCACAGAGTAAATTTGCCTAAACAATTCACACCTTATGTAGTGCCGCATTCGCAAGCCCCTGCCGTTTCCTGCGCTAACGGGAGCAGCGGCGGTTTGCGAATGTATTCACGTGTACCCTTATATTTACGGGGTAAAACCCCTAATACAGCCGACAGGACCAAAACATCGAAAGTTAGAAATAATTTGAACATCGCCGATGGCGACAAAATTATATTGGACGCAACCCTAAAACAGACTAGAATTGGGCGAAAAATCAACACCCCCACACAATTCGTGCCGATGGTTCACGCCTTAGTGGCGCCTAACGACATCTACGGCGAGACCAACTACACAAACCGTAATAATCAGAATTTGTAAATATAAATTCGCCAGGCCTGGCAAAATTAAATTAAACATGTGAAATGTGACTTAACTAAATTACCTAAAGAAGTAATTTTGTTATTTAGTATTGAATGTATTAATTAAACTCACATAGGTTGGCTGTTACCCGTATCGCAGCAGCATAATACATAACGTAAAGGAAGACTGGTGTTAGGAGGATTGGAACAATGGTGTTAAGAAGATCGGAACAATGGTGTTAAGAGGATCGGAACAATGGTGTTAAGAGGATGGGAACTAGAATATAATCAATAAATTTTAATTCATTATGCTGCGCCTGCGACGTTCACCAATCACCCACGCTGTATATTCACACACGACTGTTTTACTGTTTGGTTAATGTATGCTGGCTTTGTGCACTTTCCCAAACGGAACGACGAACCGACACTGTACCCACAAGTTGGTTTGGTTAATACGTTGTCACTTAACCCGGGGTAATGTGGGGATAGCGTCTCATCCGTTCGGGACTGCTCGGGTTTACGACTTCTGACAAGTGGCTGTTGCCCACGCAGCCTCGCTTTGAATACCTCTGCCGCCAAACGAGCGCGCGTCACTTATCTCGCAGGCACTGAGTCGTACGGACGTTCCTTCTCGACTGCAGGGCCAAGCCGCATGGAGTTTTGTCGTCACGCTGTGCTTGGGGATTGTGTGCACTATTGAATGTCTAGACTACAATAAAGAGAGAATGAACAGAAGAATTAATTAACAGGAGTTATTGATTCCCGTTGACCAGATGGAAGAGTTGATGGAAATGTAGAGGAGCAAAGCACTTCTATATTACCATAGGCCCACATATCTGCCACATTCCCTCTCTGATATCGGTATCAATGTGTAGATAAGACGCTGGTGATAAGACGCTGTACTAACGTTGTGCCGATGACGCATACTTTTTCCGGGGGGGGGCACTTCGAGGGGGGGGGCACTTCCATACTTGAGAGTAGGCCTACTGGGGATGTGCCACTGGACAGTGTGCCTTCCAGCTTTGGCACAGGGTGTCTTTTTTGAGCTTCCGGAATTGGGACAGGGTCCTTTTTTGAGCTTCCAACTCTGGGCATCCGCTTAGCATGTATTTTGCTGATTTTTCAGGCCATTATCAGCCGAACTCCACCACATTTGTTAGCCTAATAGCCTCACAATGTTATAAACAAATACTAAAAAGCTTAAAAAGCCCATAAATCATGAAATATATAGGTAGAATTACACCATAAGCCGATCAATTAAATTCAGTGTTAATTTCCAAATTGGGACAGGGTGTCTTTTTAGCCACGAGGCGAATTAGGACAGGGTTGGGTTTTGAACATACCGGAGGCACACCCCTACCCATTTCTAAGGCTAGTACCCCTCACAATGAAATTATAACTGAACAGATTTAGGCCTCCTTGTTTTCCAATAATAACAAACGTCGACTTGTCATCTCTCTCACCAAGATAAATCTGAGGTGTGCCAATATCTTGACAGCTATAATGTGGCCACCTGGTGATAGATATGGTATGGTGATTGATATGGTGTTACATGATTCATAGACCTATAACATGTATAGCTGTTAACTATACATTTTCTGAGAGGTCTATGCATGAATTAAATGATAAAATTAGTTAAACAAAAGTGGAGATCACACGATTATTGAAGTGGCGAGCTCTGCCCATCCTATTATGTTTTCGACAATGGGAATGTCAAATATATTATTCTTTAGAATGTATGTATGGACTGGTAATTATGAACAAAACATATATATTATCATCCTTGAGCAATTTAGATTGCGACAGAGTGTACAAAATTCAAGGTCAAAAGTCAATTTCAAAATCGAAATATATTATTGTTTTTCAACAAATAAAGGTAGAAACAAGTATAGGCCTATTAATAGACCTACCAATACCTCTTTTTCGTGTAATTTTGACTGGAAAATCAATTCCTTATGATTGAAAAGCAATTTCCTATAATTGAAACCGTGGATTGAGTATCAAAGTGGCATTGGTACCAGCTTTAAATTTCTGCTATGCTATTATGTTTAAGATATCAAGGCGACATACGTATGTCCGAAATGTATCAGTGATAGTAGTAACAATCGCTAGTATTAAACGACAGATCTCATATATTATATGTTTTCTGAAACGCCATCAAAAATGACTCCAATTATGTTGATATTATTTCATGAAAGAATAATTTTGCGGGGTTGTATCACTTGTTTTTTGTTGTTATTATTTATACTCTATGGACGACTGTCACAAGGAATTGTGCGTCTTGGAGATCCAAATGGTGACTGTGTCGTCTCAGTGCCAGGCAATAACAGACCAGTATCAGAATTTTCAGAGCATGCTGAGAGAGGCCATGTCACATGTCGAAATAGGTCACTGGTACAATAAGGTGCCACGTACTAAAAAACCCTACACTCTACCCGATTTTATTTAGAAGAGTTGGTGATATAGGCCTGTCAAAACCAGCAATGGTTGTCACTCGTTTCAATTGGGAGTGCTCAAATAGGTGGAAGAGGCCTCATCGCATTCAGGGGTAGAGTGAGAACGAATACAACTGAAGTCTCTACAGGGTGATTTTATTGTACATAGCTATTAATTCCTTTCATTTTTATAAATATATATCCTAGCATTTACTGTCTTGACAATTGCTTTGTTGTATGATAACATATTATGTAAACTATTCCTAATTTTGAACTTTTATTTCTTTAATAATTACAGGCACTATTTGAATTTTATTTTTAGTTATTAAAAAATGTCATCATTCATAATCATTTGATAGTTTACATAATAAATAATTTTACCCATATTTGTGTTTGTTTGAGTGTTTCTACAAATAAATATTACCGAAGGTTTACTTCTATTTTTTATCCAATGATTTGTTGGTTAGTCATCAATACTCTTTAATAGTCTTCTTCCCTTTGGTACCTCAGGGGTTGATGCGCCCGTATAAAAAAGTATGCATATTCATTGTTTACAAACAACAGGTGACGCCCAGCTAACTCGAGACGTCGACTCAATTATAGTGTAATGCTGGTCCAAGGTTTGCAGTGCTGGACCAGCATTACCCCATCATTGGTTCATCTTCTCGTATCTGCTGGCAGGTGACATGAGTACAAGGGTAGATACGGACAAAGAAAACCAAGATAAGGGCAATGGAAATAATATATATACTATAAAAACAATATTACTTTATATTATAGTCTAATGACACGGATCATTTATCATTTTTATCATTCGGAATATACCTGAACAGAAATATTTTGTTTATATAAAGCATGTTACTGTTACTCCTGATTCTGTCACAGAATTAGCTCATTCAATGCTGAAATCATTCACGCCACAAAAGGGTATTACCATTGAGGAGGAGAATTTTCTTGCATAATATTATATATCAGTGGATATCTTTGTCGCAAAGTGTCGCGATCTGCATGTGATCAATGTAAAGTAATTTTGATGCCACTAATAAATCGCATACATTTCTGTCTAAGAAGCAATATTTGAATATTCAAGGTGCGGGGCTTTTGTTTCACGTCAAAACTTAATACAATTAATTGGTTCAAATGAACGAATTTTCGGAAATATACCTGAACACACTCTACATTGGAGTCACAACAGAGATCAAATTATTACCATCATCAAAGACACTAAATCACGTGCAAGTTGTGAATGTTTCACGTTAATATTACATATTTATGTTCCCATTTGGCTACACCATGTACTGTGGGAAAACAATGAACACCTTAAAACCAGTAACGGCAGGATAAACCGAAAATTATTAAAATTCAACTATAAATAAATTGTGTTATAAAAATGAACGTGTCTTGTTTTCAAGATATCAGTATATACTGCTAACGCTCCAGTCCTCAGTGACATTGATGACAGTGGTCCGAGAGAGAAGGCTCACATATTATAATTTATTATATTGCTTTTGTGCCCTTATCTTGGTTATCTTGGTTTGTGTTTTTAAATAATAAAAGTTTGAATCGAAATACACGTCTGCCAAGTTATGATTGTAACCAACGTTTTGCCCCGATCTCCTTTGTGGTCGCTATGCTTGACGACATATCGTCACCCCCTCCCGTTCTGTGCCCACATATTTGTGTACTTTCTGTACACAGCTCTTCTATTATTTAAATGAAGACATTTTAATTTCTAAAATTGTATGATAATATAACATGTCTTTTCCGCTATATTAGCAGTTATTTTCGTTCCAAAATTAAATATTGCAGAGATATTGTCATAACTGTCAAATCTAGAAAAACATTATTTTTTATTTGGAGGCTAAAGTGGTGAAATTATCACTTGTTTTATATGATGATACACTTGCTAAAGCGTAGTTCCAACTTCCGTTAAAAGGGGACAGCACTGCACAATGTATTACACGCATTTGTATGGTGAACTCCGTAAGTTGATCATCTTATTGTACAGGATCTTTGGGCATACCCTAACTGAGAGGGTTCTTTTTTCCTTGTTGTATATATTGTAAAGCAGCTGCATGGTCCTCTGTGTACAATGCAACTGTATCAATCCTCAAGTGTTCTGGACTCTTGACTTGCGTCTTTGCCAAACATTCCGAGAGTCATTATGGCTCTGCATGACTTTTAATAATAATAATAATAATATACACTTATATGGCGCCATATCCAACCTCAAGTTGCTCTTTGGCGCTACAAACAAAATAAACATGATCAACTTGGTACATTAAAGGGACTGGCCCAGGCTAAAATCATCAAAAAATCGGTGATTTTATTTCGGGTTCTTAATATGACCATATGATGTAAACATGTACATAGACTAGAACTGCAAATTTTTATAATTTTTGTGCTGCGCATTCATCAGTTAGACTAGATATAGAGACGAAATTCCCGCATTTCCTATTTTTGACATGGTTGTCAATAATTAGAAATCTGGAATTTCGTCTCTATATCTAGCCTAACTGGTGAATGCGCAGCACAAAAATTATAAAAAATTGCAGTTCTAGTCTATGTACATGTTTACATCATATGGTCATATTAAGAACCCGAAATAAAATCACCGATTTTTTTATGATTTTAGCGTGGGCCAGTCCCTTTAAGGTGAAAAAATCATAGCATCTCTACAAGTATGCGATATTGAACAAATGACTTTTTAAGTGTCGCTTAAATTGATCAAGTTTGTTACAGCTTCGTATATGATATGGTAATTTGTTCCAAAGTAAGGGGGTAGCTTTATTAAATGATCTATCACCATATGTTTTTAACTTTGTGGGAGGCACCACCAACAGATGTTTGGTGCGCAGTGGGCGACATGGAGAATAAGGGATGATACAGTCTTGAAGGTAACTGGGTGCTAGGCCATGTTGCGCTTTGAAGCAAAGAAGGAGAAGTTTATATTGTATCATTTGTCTGATTGTCAGCCAATGCAATTGTTTCAAGAGAGGAGTCACATGATCAAATTTCTTTCTCCGATATATAATTCTTGCTGCACTATTTTGAATTCGTTGTAGTTTTAAAATACAGCTATTTGGCAAGCCATACAAGAGAGAGTTGCAACAGTCAAGTTGAGATGTGACGTAGGCGTTGATGAGATGCTCAGTGGTAACAATCGATAAACAATTTCCAATGTCACCAATCTTTTTCAAAAGAAATTGTGCTTTTTTGCAAATTTGATTCACATGCTGACACATGTTAAGATGTTTGTCAAACATTACTCCTAAATTATTTGCACTCACTGATGGCTCAATTTCGATTCCACTAATATTAATAGGGCGTAATGTTATCTTTGTTAAAATGTTTGGAGATGCAACAATAAGATACTCAGTCTTATCAGCATTTAGTTGAAGTTTATTGTTCTTCATCCATATCTGTATTTCATTGATACAAGCTTCTACACGACACAGTGCAGCGATTGTTTCTGTGTAGCGTGAAAATCGGAACGACACATATAATTGAGTGTCATCTGCGTATAGATGTATTTTAAAATTATGTTTTGCTGCTATGGCTCTAATATGTTTTGTATAATAACTGAAAAGTAAAGGTCCCAGGACTGAACCCTGAGGAACACCAAAATTCAATTTTGTGTATTCAGAGGAATTGTCTTTAATATGTACAGACTGATATCGATCAGTGCGATATGATTCCAACCAATCAAGTGCTCTTTCACATAGTCATTTCGCAAACGATTAACAAGAATGGTATGATCAATTGTGTCAAATGCAGCGGAAAAGTCCAAAAATACAACTAGTGATGCTTTGTGATCGTCCATTGCCAACAACAAATCACTCTGAATTTTCAAAAGAGCAGTCTCTGTGCCGTGATGGCGTTTATAAGCCGACTGTAGTGGCTCTCCAAGATTATTTGATTTTATGTGGTCTAACAGCCGAGATGATACAATTTTCTCAAGAATCTTTGAAATGAAAGAAAGGTTAGACACAGGACGATAATTTTTCAAAACATCCTTGTCAAGCGTTAGTTTTTTTAAGAGTGAGCTGACAGTCGCCTTTTTCATTGAACGAGGTACCGTTCCTGTTTCCAGTGAAATGTTAATAATTTTTGTGATTGTTGGTAGCAGTGTAGGTAAAATATCTATAAAAAATCCAGCTGGTATTGGATCTAAAGTACATGATTTCTTAGGACTTTTGCTAATAAACTTAAACACCTCCTCTTCAGTTGATGGTCTAAAAGTGTTCAAAGAAATATCAAAAGATTTAATGTCAGAGATACCTGTGAAACTTATATCAGTGCAGCTATCAGAATCAAGTTTTTGTCTGATTTGGGAAATTTTTGTGATGAAAAACTTGTTGAAAATATCAGGTAATTCACTAATTGAGCCGGATGATGGTAGTGCCATTTATTTTCTCTTGTTCTGGAGACTATTTATAATATTAAACATAGCCTTTTGATCTGCTCCACATTCTTCAATTTTGTCTGCATAGTATTTCGATTTCATACGATTACTCACAAGTTGTCTTTGTCCCACAAATATCTCTCGATGAACAATAGAACCTGTTTTTCGCCATTTTTGTTCAAATTTTCTACGTTTTCTTTTTTCTGATCTAAACTCTTCATTCAGCCAGGGATAGTTTGGTTTGATGGCAACGCGCTTTTTTGTAATTGTCCATGATCATCTAATGTTGCAGCAACCGCGGTGTTGTACTGGTCAGTCAATGTGGTGAGGTCAGAGGATGGAGATTTGTATAACGATGAAGATTAGATATCTTCTTGGAATTTCGCCTTGTCTATATTGTTTATTTTTCTCGATTGAACAACTGTATATTGAGTCTGTGGTTTGGGATGTGTCAATTCAAAAAGTACAGACTCGTGATCAGATATAAACGAGCCAGGTCGGACATCCGTTACTACGGTGTTATCACTATCTCAGATCACAAGATCTAATGTGTGTCCACTCGTGCGAGTTGGCCAATGGACATGTTGCTGGAGATCAGCTGACTGGAGTAAATCAATGAACTGAGCAGCATCGTTTTTTCTAAGAAGTCCACGTGTATATTAAAATCCCTTGACATAACAGTTTTAGCAGAGCTTGTAGAATGGTGTTCCAATAGTGTTGAAAAATCAGCCATATAATTTTCAACTGAACAGGTATGTTTTCCTGGACAGTAAACTGCCACAAGACATATTGAAGACGTTTTGTTTGTGATGACCGCCTCAAAGCATTCAAACGTTGCGTATTTTGTGCACTTACGTGTTGTTAAAGCAAGTCCAATTTTGTGGAGAAATGCTATTCCCCCTCCTCGCTTTTCGTGACGAGGTAAATGAGGTGTATCCTGGTGGTGTATCCTGGTGGAGAGAGGCTGCCTATAACATTATCAAAATTGGCACCTCCACCTAGTCAGGTTTCAGTAATAACAGCTAAATCAATATCATTGCTTATAATATAATCCAAAATAATGTCATTTTTATTACACACTGACCGTGCATTGATGAGACAGCATGAAATGTGTGCATCAAACGTAGATGTTGTGGAAATTTGAATCAGGGTTTTTGGATTTGCTTTCCGTAGATTTTCAGAATGAGCAAGCCTCTTAGCTGGGGATAAAACTGGTATACGACGTCTGGATCCACCCCTACAGCGCCGATAGGGTCGCCTGCCATCTGAGATGGCCGTTGAGAGATACTCGCCTGGCGGCGGTGGAGTGCCGGCCGGGTCAGGGCACATTGATCTCTGCTCCGCGCTGCTGTAGCACTGCTTTTAACAAGGCCTATACGTTTTATTTATAGGATATATATTGAAAAAATACTAGGCCCCCTATTATTTCCATTTATTATTTAGTGCCCCTGCATTGGCTCGTAAAGAATGCATGCGTTTTGCATGGATAACGGCTGCTAGTATTAATTCTAATTAAATATTCTCTGTGTTGGTAGAAATATTTCGTTATAGCCTATATAGTGGTTATACGATTCCGGTATGGTCGAGAAAGGATATAGGCCCTATTATATACTGATGAGATATTGTCAGGGAAAGCAAACATGCAGCTCGGTATTTCTAGTTTATTTGTGAAGGGAAAACCGTGGGAATAAACCCCGGAGAAACAACCCTTCCGCAATGCGACTTTAATTTCAACCTTAATAATAATTTACCGTAATATAAGTCTGATTGGTATGGCTATAGGCCATATTTATCACAAAACATAACATTTTAAAAATTATAATGTTATAAAAATTGTTTTGCACATAATAAAATTAAAAATATAAAAATAGCACGCCCAGCCGACGTTTACATTAGAGGATGCCAGCTATCCAGCCAATTTTCCACTAGTTTAAGAACAACGGCAAGTCGTTATCAGGCTATGAGATTTGGCTGAAATGTCGCCATGACGACAAATTTTCCTTTCATCTATATTTAGATGAGAATGTGATATCAAGACAGTAATTTGAAGAAACTGCTTATGTTGACAATTTTCAACATCAATTTTGGTTTGAATGTGTATCCCGCAGATCATGGTTTCATTTTTTTCAGATTTTCCCGATTTTCAAAAACATTTCTTAATAATATTTATAAGATTCCATGAAAAACCCAAACATATAGCTTCTTCACCAAAGGGATGGTTGAATGTTAGCACAGTATTGGGTCACAAGTTGATGCCGTCATCTCAGCGTCGAGCAGACAATCGATGCAGTGAGGGACCCCCCCCCCCCCCGATCATCGTGCTCCCATCTATTGATTTAACCATGTGGTTACTTTTTTATACTTTTGTATTTTATTTAGGATCAGTAGGCTTTATAGCTTCATATGAATGATTTTTTTTAAATTGACAAAATTGAAAAATTCTTAACATATGGAGTCGCTTTAAAGGTACATGCCCAGGTCTAAAAGCATAAAAAATCGGTTATTTTATTTTAGTTTAATAATATGACCATATGATGTAAACTGCAAAAGTTTTTAATTTTTGGTGCTGCGCATTCACCAGTTAGGCTAGATATAGAGACGAAATTCCTGATTTCTAATTATTGACAACCATGTCAAAAATAAGAAATACGGGAATTTCGTGAACTTGGGAACTTGGTAACATCGAAACTTGAGAATTTGTTTTAGGGTATCCCCCATTTTAGTGATTCGCGTAGCTGTTCATTCTCGAGACGAATCTCTGAGAGCATGCATTAGCGTTGACTAAATGAAATGAAATGAATCGGGCTTTAGGCCACCTTTGTGCACATATAGGCTAAACTGGGCCAGGAGAACCTCCTGAGGATGGTGAGATGATTGAGATGACACTGTCCTCCAGACACAGGATTCGAAATTCGAGCCCTGGCGGTCTGAGGCCGAGCACGCTACCTCTCGGTCACGGAGGCTCCCCACAATACTGACTTTCACACGTGGATGGGGAAGAAACATTTTTGTTTCTTTCAAACCGCCGAGTCCGGGAACCGAACCCCGAACTCTGGCGTGAAAGGCAGCGGTGCTAACCACTACCCTAGGGCCCCCGCCCAGCGTTGACTAGATTCTAACAAGATATCTTCATATCTCTGTCTCGTCAAATTCAAAGATCCTCTCAACGTTCGTATTGTGTTGTCGCGCATAACCAGTCCAGTGGGCCCTATGCTTCTGCAATTACTATATTTCTCCTTCACGTTATCAATAGCGACATTAAGCCAACGTACCATAACGTTTTAAAGTTTCAGATTTTGATGTGAAAGTATCAGATATGTCGGAATTTTGTTTATTGAGACCTAAGATGGTAATATTCTGCTTCTCTATCTCAATTTTACAGTTATCTAACCCTTTCGATAGCTCTGATATCTGCATTTTCCGCGCAATTGCTTCGTCTTTGGATCGCGCCAAACACATGACCATTTTCACCAAATTATCACAGAACTGTATATTCCAGTTCTGTGAAATTATCTAGCAATTGGTGCCGACATTGTTGGTGCACATAAAAAGTAAACAGCTAATGATAAAATCAGGATACCGAAAAATATCATGTCTGTCAATGTGCACAAATGAGAAACAAAACACAGCAATTGTGCAGTAGACCAGCAGTCACCAAAACTCACAGTGGAGACAAACAAAACTTTTAAATGCAGCCAGTCTACACACTTCAAAGTAGAGATCGGAACAAAAGTGGTAAAATGTGGTCAACAATCACTGCTATCTGACAAGTGTTATCACCAATGTTCAGCGCTCACTAATATGACAGTTACGGTAATATATAAATCATAATCATCAAATAAAATACATGTACAACAAAATATCAAATATATCAACACAGTCACCGAGAGGTGCGAACAAAAACCCAGCAAACACCAGGCGACGTTGAATCAACGTCGGGACTATGCCGGCCAACCAATGTACAGCGAAAATACTGTTACCCAAGAAAACCGTTAAAGACGTGTGTGACACTTTCGGCACAAGGGCACATACAAACATATATCAGACTGGATAGGAAATTGCAGTCAAACATACAATATAAGAATATACATGTGATATAATAATTAGTATACGTCATTCACATTATTAGCGAGTTGCAGCTGTAAGAAATTGTAAAACAAACTAGAGACAACTGTGACAAGTGACAGTAATAAAGTTTGAACGTACATTTGAAACTTTTTTTTACGTCATTTGCGACTTTTGTCACTTTTGCGACTTTTGCGACATGTGCGACTTTTGTGACTTTTACAACATCTACAACAGTCGCGATCGTTTGCAACCATTTGTGATCGTTTCGACCATTTGCAATTTTTTTTTGATAGTTTGCGACCGTTTACGACGATGTGCGACTATTTGCTAACGTTTGCGACAGCGTGCGACCATTTGCAACCATTTGCGACCATTTGCGATCGTTTGCGACTGTTTGCAACCATTTGCGACCAATTGTCACCATTTGCGACCATTTGCGATCGTTTGCGACTGTTTGCAACCATTTGCGACCAATTGTCACCATTTGCGACTTTTGCGACCATCCTCAAGAGGTTCTCCTGGCCTGTTCATTCTATATGTGCACAAAGGTGGCCTAAAACTGCATTCATTCATTCATTCATTCATTCATTCATTCATTCATTCATTCATTCATTCATTCATTCATTCATTCATTCATTCATTCATTCTTCCTCCCCTCTGTCTCTACTCTCTCACTCTGTTTGTCACTCTCCCCACTGTCTCCGACACCGGCCCAACATTAACCCCGCATTGAGTCAATGTATCATGTCCGCTGGGTTACAACTGTTATTTTAATAGTGAAATGTAGCATTTAAAAGATAATGGTGATTAGAGCGTCGAGAGGCCAATACACTCATGGGTCAGCATAAACTGGCCACTAGCCGAATACAATGCTCCATTGTCAGAGGTGGCTATCCATTATATAATGAATAGACCTTCAACCGACATGTACATCATAGCACGGACGTTGGTCCACATAGTGGATTTATAAAATCTCGAATAAATCTGGATGGGCGAAAAAAGATTTATTCTGGTACATGAATACCTAAGGATCATTGTGCCAAGGTTTGAAGTCGATTACTTGTAAACTGAGTGAGAAATAGTAGATAGTTAATAATAAGATAAAGATAGTTGCCTTAGGGTTACAACAAGTTTGGACGACTACGTCCAAACTTAATAATTGTGAAACAAATTAAACAGAGAAGTAATATGTAGGAATATGTTATTCTGCCGTGATTGACCATCAGTCCTGACCACCGGCCGCGACAGGTGTGAACACAATGACATGTGGTGTTGGCCTCCAAATCAGCAGAAACTTACCAGCAAACACGAGACACGAACCCAATATCGCTGGAGGTAGACCACCGTCTGTGACACTGAATCAACACTAATACAACACTGGGCAAATGAAACGAGCTCACTGGGCTAGAATCAACAACTACAAACCGTAAAAATGTGTTCTGATCGACCGCCTGGGAAATGTGCAAGACGGACAAATTTAACACACAAATTTATTTTCCATTTCCAAATTATTATTTATAACAATTAACATAGTATCAACCAGATATATGCGTGGGAATGCGGCATGCCTGTATGCTGTATACTATTGAACTCTAAAAATTCAGAGGATGAAAAAGATGAAAAACTTCAGCGATTGAAATGCACACACTTGTAGCGCTAGAGATTGAAAATAAGTATTATTAAAACATTTACAATAGACTTCAAGTCGAGCAAATGATATCACCACGAAAGTGAAAACATCGTTATCATCACTCCCCTCTCAAATAAGGGAATAACGAAACATTATCAGGTGTAGCATATATCTACCCCTTCTATTTTAAAATGATTGTCTGAACTCAAAATCAATGATAATTTACATGGTAAAATTACACAACATTTTATTTAAAGCAACAAAGAATAGCTCAACTTATTTACCCCAAAATAATAATTCATAAAAAATAGGCCCTACGTGGTCTGCAAATTTTCAAGACAAAATTAATCTAAAATTTGGCAGGTTATTTAATATTAAATGTAAGCGTGGTTATACTTTACCTGCACTCTGACACAAATGTTTTTTTATAGTATTAAAATATAGTACTAATAGTGAGTTAGTACCTGTACTTTATTGACGACGGTCACAAAGATATCCAAGGAACTGTGCGTCTTGGAGATCCAAATGGTGACCGAGTCGTCTCAGTGCCAGGCAATAACTGACCAGTATCAGCGTGTTCAGAGCATGCTGAGAGAGGACATGTCACCTGTCAAAATAGGTCACTGGTACAAAGTGCCACATACTAAAAATCCTTACATTATTTGTTCCAAACAGTAAAACCTTTTATCTGGATTTAACTTTAACTCGTTTATTTTCATTAACTTCTTGAATATAATAGAAGATACCGTTATCTCTAAGAAAATTGGTTTAAAACTACGATATGATTGTTGGTGGCCATCTTTAATTTTATTCTCCAATAATTATATAGTTACATAGTAAAATAATGCTTAACGTCACTTTTCGGCAATAATGGACATTTAATGCACAGATTATGCTGTGCCGTGGAGGGTTATTGAGAGTGTTTTCAGCAAACACAAAACATTAGTATGATATTTATACAAAGTCGGTCCAACGTCTTCGACGTTGATCCAACATTGTATAAATGCTATGCATGTACAAATGTTTTGTGTACGATGGGCCGATAAGTGGGTCTGGACAAAAAAGCAAACATTTTCACCAATTTCTGGAAAAAGTTTTTTTAAGAGGTAATGCGGGTGATGAGAAAAAAATAAAAACATAGCTAGAGCAATTTTTTGGCTTAAATGAACACTTTCTTTAATGCGCGCGCTGGACAGAAACAAACACAGCTAACATCAGTATCTGCACTGATGAGAGAGCTACATTGACACCGCTGTTCATCACATGACCCAGGGTATTCCGCTGGCAATCTGCCCGATGATTATAGCCAGACACGTAGAGGCAGATGCTGCAGCGTCTCTTGGATGATCGCTGTTGCTTCCGTGTGTACAGTACATCATGCAACAGACGAACAGATCCCAAATTCCAGTACCCCAGTCTGGTCAATATTGACCATAATGGACTAAATCCAAAGTAATATAATATAATAGGTCAAAATAGTAAATGAGTTTATATCACGACAAAATCACGAAGAAAAGTAATTGGTTCAAAAGTTATAGACCATACACATGTACCATATGGCTGTTGGCAGCCATCTTGTATTTTAGGCTAAATCGGGTTCAATTCGCCGATTTTAAGGGCGAACTTCGTGAAATGTTTGTAAATTTAGCTTCCTGGCTGTCATAAAAATACAGTTGAATACCGAAATCCTCCTCCTCCTCCTCCTCCTCCTCCTCCTCCTCCTCCTCCTCCTCCTCCTCCTCCTCCTCCTCGTTCTCCTCCTCCTCCTCCCCCTCCTGTATGGGAGGAGTGTTCACCACAATTATGGTGACTTCAAATATTAACCATGTTTAAAACGCGTCAGCCTTTTGATCAGCACCCTTGTCAGCTTGTAGATCTACTACTGGGCGGGGGCCCTAGGGTAGTGGTTAGCACCGCTGCCTTTCACGCCAGAGTCCGGGGTTCGGTTCCCGGTCTCGGCGGTTTGAAAGAAACAAAATTGTTTCTTCCCCATCCACGTGTGAAAGTTAGTATTGTGGGGAGCCTCCGTGACCGAGAGGTAGCGTGCTCGGCCTCAGACCGCCAGGGCTCGAATTTCGAATCCTGTGTCTGGAGAACAGTGTCATCTCAATCATCTCACCATCCTCAGGAGGTTCTCCTGGCCCAGTTTAGCCTATATGTGCACAAAGGTGGCCTAAAGCCCGATTCATTTCATTTTTGTAGATCTACTCTGCCAAAACAACTATGTAATTGTGCAGATTTTTTTTAAACATAGGCCTGTGTAGGCCTAATTAAATAAACCATGGACACTATTATTTTCATTTTACGTTTTCTTCAAACATATTTGAAACACGTTTATGAACTATTGACCACGCGTAACATTAGACACTTTTTTACTGAGATAAACTCATTTTAATGTCACGTCGTTTTTTTTTAATTTTTAGAAAATGCCAGGGATCATGGGGGACTATGGGGTGGGGTACAATGAACAATGTAATCTGGTCAGGTTGGAGCACTATTTAATAGTGAGATAGGTCATACAATTGTAATGTTACAAAGTGTGAATGTAAATTGTGGTGATAAAATATTTCAGAAATATATAATCACTGAGGATGGGGTCTTATGGACACTTGACGTCCATGGTGCCCCCATATAAATTATACTGTCCATGGAGCCCCATCCATGGTGCCCCAGCACTAAAGTTACCTAGGTTTAGGATAAATATATCCTTGTGGCCAATGGTCCATGGGAAAATATAATTTTAACCAGTTAATCTCTAATTCTTTATTTTAAGTTAGTTCTAAAGGAGTGTCGAAAATATAGACAGAATCCATATATTTCTCTGAAAGTTGGATTTACCATCAAAAACACATTTTCACTCATATCTCCTAAATACATATTTGGCTATAACCACCAAATTTTATCCTGAGAATCTATGCTTCAAAACCGTTCCCCAGGGTTCTCCATGTTCTGAATTAAACACTAAATTAGGCCAAAAAGTCAAATGTTCATGGTGCCCCAATGTCTATAGTGCACCCCCGCCCCTATATTACTAATACACCAAGATATCGTTATACATTCAAGCGCTCGTACTTCATTCTAAAGTGTAGAGAGACAGAGAAGATGGCAAACTGCATCGAAGGATCGGACGTTGCCAGTTTGGTGAGAAGTGAAGAGTGTCGCAGAGCGTGAGCACATGTTTGGTTTGATACATTTAGACATATATCCTGCTTCTCAGAATAATGTCAACAAAAATGTGAATGAATATATATTATCTTAGGATCAAATTTCTTGTGACATTTCGGGTGATGAAGTTTTTTATCATCCCACCACGTTGACAAAGGCACAATTTGTCCCAACTCTTAAGTGGTATCATAACCTGAAAGCATGGTGTTACTTCCATCAGTTTCCATTCTTGCCGAGAATATTTTTTTCATTATAGATTATTCTCCTTGACAATTAAATGTGTCTGTAGGTCTACAATAAACGGTATGATATCCTCTGAAGACTGTTGTAATCTGCACTAAAATCATATGTGTCCAACAGTCTTTATACAATCCAACCATGCACACGATAGGACTATTGATCATACATTAGGCTTACTTATTTTCGCAATTCCGAAGATATATATAGTAGCCTCCAAATTATGTAAACATACTATGTAACCCTTTAAGGCTTAGTGTACATAACCAAAGGTAAAATAATAGCCGAAACAGACAGTGATTATCATATTTTCTTGTTCAAAGAGTAGCACTGACCTTGACATCGACCTAAACATTTAAAAATGACATTTTAGGTTTACTCTACTATGTGTATGATCTACACGCTTCGATAAATTGAACAAATACTCATTAATTGTCAATATATGCCAAGTGGGAGATGAGCATCGATTTTTATATGGCGGCCATATTGAAATAGCTGAAAAGTAGTATTCCGATCGAAAACATTTGGGGGGGACGTATGACATGGTATTTATAATATCCTAAACTATCTGTGTGCAAAATTTGACACTTGTATCCTGTTCGCAGGCTTGTCAACCCCACTAAATATAGTCCAGTCAATCTAGAATCAACTTAATGCTTTTATGTCATGCCTTATCATTTAGCCAGATTATTCGTTCGTTCGTTCGTTCGTTCGTTCGTTCGTTCGTTCGTTCGTTCGTTCGTTCGTTCGTTCGTTCGTTCGTTCGTTCGTTCGTTCGTTCGTTCGTTCGTTCGTTCGTTCGTTCGTTCGTTCGTTCGTTCGTTCGTTCGTTCGTTCGTTCGATCGTTCGTTCGTTCGTTCGCTCGCTCGTTCGTTCGTTCGTTCGTTCGTTCGTTCGTTCGTTCGTTCGTTCGTTCGTTCGTTCGTTCGTTCGTTCGTTCGTTGTTTGTTTGTCTGTCTGTCTGTCTGTCTGTCTGTCTGTTTGTTTGTTTGTTTGTTTGTTTGTTTGTTTGTTTGTTTGTTTGTTTGTTTGTTTGTTTGTTTGTTTGTTTGTCTGTCTGTCTGTCTGTTTGTTTGTTTGTTTGTTTGTTTGTTTGTTTGTTTGTTTGTTTGTTTGTTTGTTTGTTTGTTTGTTTGTTTGTTTGTTTGTTTGTTTGTTTGTTTGTTTGTTTGTTTGTTTGTTTGTTTGTTTGTTTGTTTGTTTGTTTGTTTGTTTGTTTGTTTGTTTGTTTGTTTGTTTGTTTGTTTGTTTGTTTGTTTGTTTGTGTTTCCATCCATCCATCCATCCATCCATCCATCCATCCATCCATCCATCCATCCATCCATCCATCCATATTTTCACTAAACATTCATGGGAGCCCAAGTTCCATTATTGGCCCCTCCCAGTAAACATGAAACATTAAGCCACGGTTTTTGCTACGTCGTATTAACCCATCCTGGCAGAGGCAGACTTAGTTGCTTCCACACTGGAGACTTCAGGATGTATTAACTCGGCATTGGCTTATAATGTAACATAACATGGCAATATTGAAAACAATTTAAATATCTCAGTGCGTCGCTTTATTAGGGACGGACGTATGGAGTCTGGGGATAGACGGACGGGCAAACGAACGAGCGAGAGGAAGCACAAACGTTTTAGCGAAATAAACGGAGCGAATGGACGCCGCTTGAAGACATAACCGCTCACTCAGTTTAATTTAAGCATACTAGTTATAATAAAACTTCCTGGAGTATAATTCCTCAAACATATACGTTTGAGGGATTATAACACCATTCCGGTTACATTACGGCAGTGGTTTCATTATACGGTTGTATGGTACCTTTTTCCCTGTTTTTTTTCATTATGCGTTGGCGCTGTGACCGTAGGCCTATAATTTTGTTTGTTTGTTTGTTTGTTTGTGTTTCCATCCATCCATCCATCCATCCATCCATCCATCCATCCATCCATCCATCCATCCATCCATCCATCCATCCATCCATATTTTCACTAAACATTCATGGGAGCCCAAGTTCCATTATTGGCCCCTCCCAGTAAACATGAAACATTAAGCCACGGTTTTTGCTACGTCGTATTAACCCATCCTGGCAGAGGCAGACTTAGTTGCTTCCACACTGGAGACTTCAGGATGTATTAACTCGGCATTGGCTTATAATGTAACATAACATGGCAATATTGAAAACAATTTAAATATCTCAGTGCGTCGCTTTATTAGGGACGGACGTATGGAGTCTGGGGATAGACGGACGGGCAAACGAACGAGCGAGAGGAAGCACAAACGTTTTAGCGAAATAAACGGAGCGAATGGACGCCGCTTGAAGACATAACCGCTCACTCAGTTTAATTTAAGCATACTAGTTATAATAAAACTTCCTGGAGTATAATTCCTCAAACATATACGTTTGAGGGATTATAACACCATTCCGGTTACATTACGGCAGTGGTTTCATTATACGGTTGTATGGTACCTTTTTCCCTGTTTTTTTTCATTATGCGTTGGCGCTGTGACCGTAGGCCTATAATTTAACCAGTCGCCATAGAATGTAACCGATTACATTATACGGCGCCGTAAAATGTAGCCGGTTACATTTATACGGTTCATTATACGGTTCTACAGGGGTAAATCAAAACGTAGGCCTTTATACTTATCAGATCATTTATTCAAAATAACTAATATCAAAACCAAGTTACGTCCAATTCAACATAACATTGTGACGCTAATACACTATAATACTAGAAAGCAGCAATAATATTTTTTTTCTTTCTAGGAGGGATAGTACTAAACTGCGAATAATTATGATTTCAAAATCATTGACATTATTTAGACATATAGATATTGAAATTTCTTTACAACGAGCCAGATGCTACAAGCTATGACTTGCATGACTATTAGTGGGGTATTATAGCACAAGCTCGAACCAACTATAATATTTTACAAAATACATTTATTTTTTGTGTACATACGTCATAGTGTACTAATAGTAACATAATTATGTTTAAACTAAGATAATGTAACCATGACAAAATCTAAATACATACACTTCCGCATTTAATATTATTTATTTGTATAATTGTATTTGCACGAGAGAAACAATGGTATTTTATTCCGCTGCTACAAGTTTGTAGTCGAGCATGCGGTTAAAGGTGATCTATCACCCCTTATATAGTATGAATGATTTTATGAAAAAAAAATGAAAGTTGCCACAAGATGGGGCACAAGTGTTTCCTTATATGGGGTGATTGGCTATCATGTGACCCTCTGAGAGGGTCACATGATAGCCAATCACCCCATATAAGGACATAATTATTCATACCATATAAGGGGTGATAGATCACCTTAAGCTATCAATGCTCAACATTTTATTTTAAATGACAGATACACCTAATGTAGTGATGCAGTAGATTTTTTGAAGATCCAATTTTACTGGCGCTTTGTTATACATACGAAGACATTTTAGGTCTAATCGTAGCTTGTGTTTCTCTATGATGTCCATAGCAGTCTTGTTTTCCAGTGGAGCATCCCAGGTCACTTGTTTGTCATGGGGAACTAAACTCAATAAATGATTGATCAGTGAGCATCCTATCTGATCTTCTTCTGCAAACACTGGACCGATATGGTACATGTCCATCTCCACCGGTTGTATGCTGCCATAACCTACTATCTCGGCACCTCTTCTGGCTACAAAGGTACTGGTTACCATAGGACGTAGAAAATGCTTCAAAAACACAGCGCGCTCTACTTGATGATGCTTCGCATCGTACTGGATTAATGCAGTGAGGTCAGTCTCTGGGTCATACTTACTAACATTTGCTGAAGGATTAGTGTCTGTATATATCAACTCTTTCTTCACTGGACCTATAAAGGTTGCCATTTCAAAAGTGGCATGAATAAAACCTTTGACCTTGTTGGGCTCAATTCTACTTTCAACGGCATCAATGCCAATGTTCACGTCACCAAGATATCTCAGTCTTGCATCCCAAAGCATCTTACCAATTCCTTGTTGACGTTGATTTTTTTTCACTATAAAAAATCCCCCAGCTGCTAATGTAGGTGACATAATACAGCACGCAATGCAACCTGAAACCATAAGCAGAAACACTGACATTAAATTGACAGAACACCTACTAATACTTTTATTACTCTTACTATTAAAAACTCAGAACTCAGAATCATTTATTCGCCTCTATACAAATATAGTCTGATAATGATATAAAAATGATTAATAATGTAATCGGCATGGAGACTTGCATTAAGATCAAGATTTTGATCGCTATCATGCAAGCCACCATAATTAGTTACCAAAAGTAACCAAATGGACCAAGCGCGCCACCCCGACGCCAGACATACATCGGATACATCACAACAGCCCGTACGTCGTCCGCCGAAACCCACAAAAAAAAGTATTTGTGGGTCAGCCGGTGTCACGCCATATTAGGCATCCCCTCGATATTAGGCTCCCCTTCCGGTTCTGCGCAAGAAGGCACGTAATGTGGTCATAGTGAGACAGCTGTGTGTCTAATGGTAAATGATCAGCAGATGTATATATTATATATTTAATTGCTAGTTGAAGAAAAAGCCTACATGACTTCTGCCATTGCAATATTGCAATCAATGATAAAATTGGACACAAATCTATTATCAAATATGTAATACACACACTTGTTGAATTCAGCAGGCATATTCATACTAATATCACAGCAATCTTAAAGTAAATTATACACTAATTCATTTTAATTCCTAATATATACTATTTAGTAAATTGGATTGGAAATGTCATTCATCATTGTTTAATAATACATCTTCACTTGTGAATATTACCAATATTTATCAGAAAATTAGTGTTGATACTATTAAGTAAAAAATACCACATTATTTTATTACACTAACTGTAATTCAAACCATGTTATGTGCTATTTATATTATAAGGCATTGGCAACAAAAAATATAATACAAGTATATAATGAATATATACAATAATACATATAAGATATAGTTAGATCAAGGATTCCTTGGTTAAAGGTGTAGTCAACTGTCAAAATTCGCGGGACAAGGGTCCCCCAGAAGGCAATGGTGTCCGTGGGTATGCCAAGGCCCTATTCCATAATAATACTAAATATGCGTTTCATACCCAAAGCCTCATTAAGAGCAAGTTCTCAAATCACAGCAAGTTCATATATACTTGAGCGAAATCTATGAGGTAATAATTCAAAGCCCTTGTCTTTTGCCCCTACTTGGTCGCCTACTTGCAAACAAACTGACTGTATTACTGCGGGGATTTGGAAACTGCTTGACCCCCAAGTTTGTATTGTCACCCTGTAAACACAAAACATTTGTATGACTTTATGCAATGTTGGACCAACGTCGAAGACGTTGGGTCGACATTGCATAAATGTCATACAAATGTCTTGCGTTTGCTGGGCAGGAGGACTTTCTCTCAAACATTGTACATTTATCTAATGTTGGTTCAATGTTGGGCCAGCGTCGCAGACGTTGGCCTAACATTAAAACAGCATTGGATCAATGTCTCGTTTGAGTAGTATCTTGTAATCAGTTCAGTGGCTATATTGATGCCGTCAATCTGTACTCAATAGGCTACTGTTGGCCTACACTTAACCGTCCCAGGCATGCGCGTTTTGAAGCTGAATGATTCTTTAAATTAGGCATCCCTTTGTCATAATGTAGCGTGGCGTGTTCAGTGACAGTTCATACAGAGGGGTGCTTAATTTTGCTGACAGGTACAAGCATGCCAACACCCTGGCAAGACCTTGGCAAGCCATTGTCAAATTAGACATCCCCTTGGTCACAGTGTGGTGGCGGTCTTGGTTGGGGGGGGGGGGGAGCTTAATATTGCTGGTTTAGCAAGTCTTTTCTAAATTTAACATCGCATAGAATAATAAATTGTTACCGAAACTATTAGCAAATATAAAAACACAAAATTATTAAAATTCAGGGAGCGTAATTAGACAAATATTTCAGCAACATATCATGTCGATTTTTATTTGCTTTTAACGAAGAATATGTCTACATAGACTTCCCGTCATCAATAAATATCTATCTACCTATATTTGACATTCCAAATAGAAATATCGCATTGTTACAGCAATATATTGCACTAATGTGATCCAAACATATCACATG